>JAFBJR010000401.1:851863-1219303 GCA_016785285.1 Brachirus orientalis
TAGCAAACCCTTACCTTATTTTTTTATTCAAGAAATTAATTTCATATCAGTAAATTCTACTTACACTGGTGACAAAAAACAAAACAAAAACAAAACAAAATATCAACTCTTTTCCACTTATCCCTATAAATATAAAGTTCTGTAGTTAGTGTTCCCGTCTTGTGTAAATGGCTGGCTACTATGTTGTACAACCTATAGTGGAGCGCGATGACTGCCTGTCAGTTACTGTATTGCTTTGGCATGGATTTACTCCACATACATGTACATGCAACATCCTGTTTGGGAACAATGAATAAAAAATTTGAGGTTTTGCAATGTCAGTAAGGAAAGCATGGTTGCCAGAGGGATGACAAGGAAAAACAGCAACTTAACAAAAAGGCTCACCTAATAAACTGTATGCGTGCTTAACTTCATGACAACTTTAGAATATGTTTGCTGTGTTTTCCCTCCACTAAACAATCCTTTATGACAAGAAACTGAAGTTTTTTTTTTTGCACCAAACTCCATTGAGAATTCCATCATTTTTGAGATTCAGGGGACACAGCAGCTGCTGTTCTCCTGCTGCCTCATTTAGTAAGTTTGCGCCACTTAATTAAATCCAGACAATGGATTTCATACACCAAAAATCACAAAATAACAACTGTGAACTTAAAGATCAATGCAGCAGTGGATCAACAACTTCTGTGCACCATGATGTAAAAATCGCTAATTTTCTCTCCGGGCTTTGGTGCAAGAGTGACACAAACTTCCGTTTTCAGTCAGAAAACTCTCCCTATCAGCAAAATAAAGTGCATCCCAGCTGGCAGCCATGTTTTCAGTGACAGCAAGTCTTCATGTCTCAGGGAGGTTCTCTGTGTATTTAGGTCTAGAACAAAACAGAAGAAAGAGGGAGTTTCATATACGCCAGAGTCCCGGCGTTATTTCTTGATGGTTTTAAAACCCATGGGGAGAATTATAATTAAAACTTGTCTAATCTAATTCAGACTAAACCTGACTATGTGAGACTCCAGACTGAACAGGACCAGGCCAAACAGGTCCTAACAGGACCCAACAAGTCCAGTCCAGACCAACTGCACCAGAGCAGACAGCACCTAACCACAAAGAACTACACTGATGTAAGTCAGACTAGACCGAGGTAGTCTAGCAAAGATCCAACAAGATAAACGTCAGACCAGAATTATAGGCTAGTATAGCCTTGATGAGCCCTAACCAGACCGCATCAGTCCAGATCCAAGCACAGGAAGAATTTAGGAGATGGTGCAGGTCTTGGACTTGCCTCCCTCTGCTGGATAAACACACAGATAATTAAAAATACCTCTCATCCTTGGGTTGCTATGGGCATATCTTTCCATGTAATGCAATTCTAACCTTTTTTGCTGTCTCCCTCTTCCACTTTCTTCTTCTCATCCTCGATGGCCTTCATCTTTGCCTCGTACTCCTGAGCCAGCTCGTTCCAGTGCGCCCTGTTGTTGTTCAGACCGTCAAACATGGGCTGGATCTCCTTGTGGAACCTGGCGAACTCCTGACGAACGTGGAGCGGAAACACACTGGATTTAGGTGTGTGAAGAATTTTACAGGCATGTGACATTGACTGTTATACGTGCAGCTGATATATGTGTTCGTGTCCACCACCACCCTGACATTCCTGCTGGGGCCGAGCTGAGTTCAACAGGTTCATCCCTACACAACATGTTATCCATCCGGAGATGGTTAAAGCCACAACAACACGTCTATAAATCTTACAATGAGGCACTCTGGGAATGCCTGTGTCTTCTGTTTGACCCCGGCCTTTCTGTGTGGAGGTTGCATGTTCTAGCTGTGTCCATGTGTGTATTCTCAAGGTAGTCCTGCCACAGTCCAGACAAATGCAGATGGGGGTTAAGTCAACTGGAGACTCAGACCTGGTACAGTATTAAGTATTATTAGTAGTAGTATTATCCTTGCCCGGAGAAATCCGATCAAAAACGGACAGCACTAATTAGAACTTTTTTTGTACATAGTATTAAAATACATTAATAAAATTTCTTTCACACTAAAATGAAAGAATATGCAGGGTTTTTTTGAACCTGGAATTTGCATTGGCGCCAAAACAAAGCAGACAAAGAAGAAATTAGCATGTTTACCCGGGTCCTGCGTTAAAAACCTGCTCACATTGCAGTCAATTGACCCAGGGGTAAATGCCAAACAAACACATTCCCACTGGTAAAAACCCATTTAATCCTTGTATTACAAAGGTATTTAATGGGAATGGAGTACAAATGTGTCTACAGTGACCAAGCAAAGCTTAGTTTCACTGACTTGTTGATTTTATCTATTATATAATGGGCTTGAGAAGTGTAAAACACTTTTGGTTGATTATCTTAACAGACCAGTTCCCATTCAGGTTGTGTCACATCTAAACTTAGAGCTGAACACTTGTGATGGGATAACACAAGACAGAAGTTAATACCAGGTCTGAATGGGCTCCAGATTTTCTGGAACTTTTCCTGTGCGCTCTCTGGCCAAATTCCTGATTGTGTCAGAGTGATTTAATGTGAGAACACAGCAGGAAAAGCCTCCGACATGCACAAGTACAGGACACTCTTGCGTCGTGTGCTCATCATATGTTAAGAACGAATTGTAAAATTCTGATCATGGCTTAAAACAGCTTAAAATAGCTCTGTGATGGGCTTGTGACCTGTCCAGATTTTACCCAATGTCAGTGGAGATTGGCTCTAGCTCCCACCACAACCCACACTGGATGGTGGTATGCACGGATAGATAGTTTTGTGTCCCCCATACTGTAGAGACAGCATTGGACAGCGTTCTTACAGTCTCAGTAAACCCTTATAGTAGACTTAAATGATCAGTCTTTATTGTAAGACCAGTGTTTAAATGAAGAGTTAGGGTCTTAAAAAAACCCTTAATTCACTTTAAACTAATGTCTTAGAGGAAGATTATTGACACAATTTTGTGGCTTTTTTGTGGAGTTCTTGTTTATTGAAAGGATTGAAAGGATCCAAACACCTCATGGGCAGAATCAGTTGTATGTGGTGTTTTTCTCCCCATTGCCAAAAATTAGAACCCAATCGCAGTTGGATGAAATTGCTACACCCCGGTGAGCCTGCAGGTGTGTCTCAATTACAGCAGTTAGAGATAAATGGCTGTGCCTCAGAAACAGAATTGCTAAATCCATGTCTCTTTTCTTCTTCCACACCATCAAGATCCCTTTTTGTCATCGCCCACCTCCTCATGACAGAACTTATCTTTGCGCCTATATGAAAAAGAGTTAACAATACCTTGTACACAAACGAGCACACAAAGTCAATGAAACCGCACTGCATCTTGGGTAGTTGCTCGGCACAGTTTCTGTCCA
Source organism: Brachirus orientalis (assembly GCA_016785285.1). Taxonomy (NCBI): domain Eukaryota; kingdom Metazoa; phylum Chordata; class Actinopteri; order Pleuronectiformes; family Soleidae; genus Brachirus; species Brachirus orientalis. The sequence goes on from JAFBJR010000401.1 coordinate 855,219, forward strand.
TCATGGGCTGAAAAAGACAGGAGAAGTGTTTCAAGTGAAATTTTTTTTAGTTTTCCACAAAAAGTTCTTTAAGGTAAAAGAAAGGTTGTAACTCTTACAATTGGCTGTTGGTCCAAAACACTTCTCTCCAAATCGCCCTGTTCCCAGAATTCAGCAGCGACCATCAGAGCCACCTGAGGACGGTTGGACAGACAAATGGACTATGAATGGATAGATGGATAGTTTCATCTTTAACCTTTAGTCCTGTCCTACTCACTGAGATGGATATTTAGGTCTGAAAGTTAAAATGCATAAAACTCATTGCTTGCATTATTTGTTCCTCCTGCGACCTTTTTTGCTCCCTGCAAAATTCTTTTTACGTTAACTCGATTTATTTATTTAAAGCATGAAGATGCCTGCTCACCCACCTTGCTCTGCACCTCCCAGGGTTTGGTGATGGCTGACAAGTCACAGCCGGTCATCATCATGGCCCTGGAGATGTAAGCCAAACAGACAATGAGGTGAGAAGAGAAGATGATCCGAAAGCACCCAGTTTTTTTTTCAAAAAGCACTTTCAAGCAAACAGCCATATACATACATGACGATTTCCTTCCTGATGGGGTTGTTGGCAACATAGGCAGTGGCCTCCTTTTCATCTGTCATGGGCTCTGTGGCATTCACAATGTTTTGGAACATGGTTCTCTTTCTGCATCAGGACACACAGATGCCAATCAATCAGACAAAACAACTTAACACGCATAAATACCCGCTGCATCAGCCACAGACAGTGGGGCAAAACCTACTTGAAGTAAAGGGCCAGATCAGTGGCGATGATGCAGACGTCAAACAAGTGCTGCACGTTCTCAAACTGACGCTTCTGGAGGTTGCAGAAGATGTTCAGGCTCTGCAGGCAGACAAATAGGATCAGTGCGTTTAAAGTCCGAGTTCACACTACACAGAAGTTATAGTTGTAGGATACCTGTGCAGTTTACAGTAGCTCTTATCTGGACCCCTTAAGGTTTATATTTGGGCTGACAATATGGGTCCCAAAAGGGTTTGTCTATGGTTTCCATGTCACCCCACCTGTGTTTGTCCATATGAGCTTCCCATGTTACTGAAAGTATATGGGACCTGCATAATTTACCCACTTTCCCACTTAGTACCATGATAGCCTGAAACGGGTCCTAAGTGGGAATGGACTTGAACTGGGCAAAACAGCATGGGACCCTTATTGTCAGGCAGAATATAACCCTTATTGAGTCCAAACGGACATGCGGACTGGGGAACGATATATCTAATATCTGACTGCAATTCCGTACTTAACTTGGGTTAAGCAATAGTGCAAATGATTCATTCGGTCAGCACTATGTCGTACCTCCTCTGCCATGAGTGTCTTGCTGTACTCCAAGTGGTGCCTCTCCATAATGGAAGTGCCGTGAAGTTTGGCAAGAGGATGTGCACTTCTACAAGGAACAAGAGAGAAACACGTGTCATCTGGGCTCATGCATTCCCACTGCACTTTCAAACAGACACAAAAAAATGTTTTATTTAATTTTTTTTTTTATTATTTTGACTCGCTTGGTCTGGTAGAGGTTGTTGGTTCCTCTGTGGTCGATATCATGGCAGAAAGCAGCAGCCACCATGGCAAAGGCATCTAGATCAGAGTAGTACTTCCTCAGTTTCCCTGTCTGTTTATAAAAGAGACAAAAATGTTCTTGTGAGGAATTATTTGTGAGTGTAGGACTGTGGTCACCTTGAAAGTAAACGGTTCAAGTTGTATCTTCATTTATAGGGTGTTTTAAACCAAGAAAGAGATTGATATATGGGACATTGTAAATACACATTTCTGAATTGTGGTTCCTGCAACATGGAAGGGAGAACAGATTATAGCCACTTAAGTAAAAGGCTCACCTAATAATAATAAATGTCTGTGTCTGTCTACAATATTTTAAAAATGTGTTGGCCACTTTATCTCTCTCTCTCTCTCTCTCTGTAAGACAGCCTTTTCTGAAGGAAAAATTGAGTTTGCAAAAACATCTCACTCCCCTGCGCAAAAGTCCATAGAGAAAAATCAACATTTTAAAACCGTTTCCAGTAAAAAAAAGAAAACAAAAGGCTGTCAAGATTAATATCTTTCAGGATATTGTGGATTTAAGCAGGAGAACGTTTTGTTAAATTACTAAAATATGTTTTTTCCCACTGGCAACCATGTTATCAGTGAATGCAAACCAATGTGGGCAATATTTTGCTCGTATTTGTACAATTTTGCATTGGATTTGTATGGATATAAAACAAACCATAGGCCTGGTTAGGTAGTTTACATTATTGTAAGACACAGCAGTGTGTTATATACTGCACAATTACCAAAGGGTATTAATTGTTAGGAGGATTGTCGTCTCAGTGAAATATGAGAGGCTGCTGAACTTTTGTCAGTCAGTTCAGGTTCACAGCAGCTGTGAAAGCATTACCTGGAGCAGGCAGAACATGGTGTGGCCTACGTTGAAGCCGTGCCTCCAGTTGTGGTAGGTGATGGCACGGTAACCCTTCCTCACTGTGTACATCCACCTCGTCAGGGTCTGACAGGGACAGAGAGAGAGAGAGAGGGAGAGAGAGAGAGAGAGAGAGAGAGCAAGCTTAGGGAGAACACAAGAAATTGATGTTATTTTTCAGATTATTATTTTTCTTTTTGATGAGTTGTGACCCACTGTGACTTCGCCCTGTGAAAAATTGAGCGCACACTAGTCCAAGGAAACCCACTCTTTCCCTCACAGCTACAACGCAGGACTTCACACAGATTTGCAGCTGCAGCAGGGTAAGGTTTGCGAGGCTAATTAAAGATTGCGTATACTATCTTGTGAGCATGCGCTCCCCAGGAACACTAATCTATGGCAGCTTGCTTTTAACGCCCCAATATTATGAAAAGATAATACTGACATTGCTACTCTAATGCATATATTTTAAAATACCCACATTTCATTCAGGAAGTAAATCATTTTCACATGGATTATACTGAAAGCTTGTAAATTCAATTTAAGCAAGAGGTTACATGGGTAAATGGATAGTGCCCATATTTTGGAATGTTTTAAATCCATGGTCTAGGTTTAGTTTAGACTAAACAAAGTCAGGTTTTGCCACTTAAAAGGACTCACTGAATAAAATGTACACCAGATTAATGTTACGATATTTTCAGGATGTGTTTGTCACTTTATCTCAGTCTGTTCTGACTGCAAACTGAGGTTTGTCTCACTCTCCTACACCAAAGTCCATAGAGAAAATCAGTGATTTAACATGAAGACACACAGGAGTTATTGTTAAATTGCTGCCTCCATTCATAAGTTCAAATGTGTTATTTTGTGACTCTGGTGTTTGAAATCCTCCATTCAGATTTACCCAAGTGACACAAACTTACCAGACAAGGAAGCAGTAGACCAGCATCTCCTGTGTCTGTGCGAACTATAAACGCTGAATTTGTTTATGGAATTTGGTGTGAGCGGCTTAGAAACTCCAGATCTCAGTTTTAGAGGGTTGTGCAGACTAAAGCTGGAGTAGAGTTTATTAGGCGAGCCTTCTCAGGTTGCTTCTTGGTGGAAACACTGCACAGTCAGTATCTCAAACCACTACACTCCATAAAAAAGACCTTATCTTTCATATTAGGACTCACCTCTGGGGGGACTTTAAACTTTTCAACGACTCCAAGCTCAAAGAACATGCGAATACCAGCTTTAATGAGGTCAAACTCTGAAACGGGGAAGTCACTGAAGGAGAACTTGTACAGATCTTCTCCGTTGATGTCGTTAGCCGGTGGGCAGGTCGCTCTCTGCATAAACACCGCATATAAAAATTGACTGTGAACACTTCAATACTCCAGTTGATCTCATAATTACACTGTTAACTGTATTAGATCAAATATTACATTCCAAATACACTGAATTTGGAATGGAGCTCTTTAAAAATCGAAAAATCGAATCTTCATTAATTCAGCTGTTTGCTGTAAGTCAACAAAACGTACCAAGAGCTTGTACATCTCTTTCTGGTCACAGTCTTCGGGCTCTGCATCAAACTTTTCTTTGGTGTTCTGGTCATAAAAAGAAAGAACTCATGACATTTATGCTCCACACGTGAACATGATAACCCACCATCTGCAACAGTTTGACAGTCGAATTCTTAGATGTGCATCAAAGAGGGAGCACAAAAAATGGTTTTCATCAGTCACTTTAGACAAGGGTTACGAGCAGAACCCTTGTAGCGGAGTATAGAAAAAGAGAGAAAAGGAGGACAGTCAGCTGGATACTGACCAGAATGGACTGCAGCTCATCTTTTGTGCACTTGGTTTGGTACATGAGCATCTCCTGGGCGATCTCCTTCCTGTACTCCATGCGATTCAGCCTGTCGTAGGTGTCGCAGTTTAGCACGGACCAGCCCAGGAACTGTGTCAGGGCCTGGAATGAAGACAGGAAGTGACACAGACTGACTGGATATAACCATAACAGAGACGGAGAGACTGCGCGGAGGTGCTGACCTCGGTAATCTGTTCATCGTGTTCATCAAATGGTCGGCCATCTTTCCTGTTAAAGAATGTGGCGATGCCAACAATTTCTTCCTTCTTGTTGACGATCGGCAGCGATAAGACGTTCTTGATGACGAAACCCGTCTCATCCACAGCCTCTTTCTGTGCAAGCGTTAAAATCACATGTTTTCAAAACTCTACCCTTTCTGGATATGAGTACAAATAAAAGAGTATAGTGTATTTTTGAAAAAAATGCATACAATGTATAGTTCATTCTATTATTGAGTACAGTACATCATATCATTAAAACCAGTTATCTGTGTTGTTGCTTTACATGTACATGTACAGAAGAAGTACATCTCCATCCTATTGTAACTATCCTACAGTGTGTACAATTAAAGGTAACAACCTTTTTAATTCATTAATAATTTGTGCATCACAAGGTGGTTATGTTTTTTTTTTTGGTTTGCACAACCAATTTTGTTTTTCAGAGTACAACAGACAATGGATTCAGCAATGAATATTAATTTAAAAAGTAGATCGAAACAACCTTTCCTACTTTTTTACATCAGACATTTAACATTACAGTCTGGTGACAATATAGTAATAGTAAGTATTTGTATTTGGAATTAATTGCTTGGTAATAACAATGAAAAATGTGTGTGGGATATTAAGGAGGATGAGTTTCAACTTCATATTATTAATTATAATTTACATCTTACATCTTACATTTCCATGTTAAGATACTACACTGATGGTAGCCTATACTAATTCTCATTACCTGGATTTAACTTTGGAAATAACACGGTCTTACTGTATCTCCTTATTAAAACAATATCACCACGGTTATTACTGAGCCTGACAGTACAAGACGGTCTTATCAAAACATTATCTATTACAAAATGATGTTGTGACTGTACTGTAATGTTAAGTGTTACCATGGTTACTGGTTTTAATGTCAGAGTTCCTTGTATGAGACAAATGGACGGCTGTCCTCACCTGGAAAGTGAAGAAGTCGTCTGCGGCCACGTTCATCATGTTGCAAATCTGCAGTCACATGGAAAACAATTGTTTCTCACCAGTGGCAGCAAACATTTCATGTGAATAACATCTTTGCTTACTATGTTTTGAGCTTATGTCACAAATATCTTATTATTATCTTCAGCTACCACTCTGTCGGTATGTTGAAAAGACAGAAAAGACCAAATTACTGTCTGTCTACAACCAGACTTTTAAATATGTGAAAACATGTTAGTCCAACTGAAATTGTGCTTTTCAGATGATGCAACTAGGAGTTGAGCTACTTCTGCATGTATACTATTAGTTGGACCAGAGTCGTAAACTGTGTTCCATTTGTAGACGGAAGTTGGAATTTACGAGGTCAAAGGAACGCTTGGATTTCTAACTCTGGATCAACCTCTCCAACCAAACAAACCCTGCTACTTTTACTGCTAATAGCACTCCTGTCACATTTGTGTCACACTATATCAGTCGTACATACAGCATTGTTTAACCTTTAACCATAGACTTGTTATTATACTGTTTGTATGCACACAATGCCATGTTTATTGACTGTCACTGCTGACAAGTAATGGCTATAGCCTGAGATACGTTTGCGTCCATGGGTTTGCTGACTTCTGAAGTGGAAAGCAAGAAGCACTCTGACTGACAGATGAGATGACAGACAGCCCATATTTACAAATTAAATTAGAAATACCTGTAAATTTCAAATATAAATATGAAATGGGGAATATATAAAAGCCTATGTAGAAATAAGGGCCAAATTAGTATATATATATATATTTTTTTTTTATTAATAATTCAACAATACTTTTTGTCAACCTTTTTCCTCAAAAAAAAAAAAAAAAGATATGATATAAAATGTGATTTTTGTGGTCTTTTGGTTGCACCTTTAGGCAACGATCACAGTAACAATTATTAGTGTTAAAGGAGCTCAGTCTAACACTTTGAGCTACTGAGGGATTCGACTCCGGTGGTCCTGGTTGACGCGCTTTGCCTAAACCAATACCGAATAAGTGACTGTCCATGGTGGTTCCTTAAGTTGCAACCGTGGGTTTTATTATGGTGTGAAATATTTAAGAGGAAGAAACTTCCTCTTAAATATACCTGAGCCCCCCCAGGTAATGACACAGTGACCCCACATGTACACCAAGTGAATTACACCTCCTGAACACATTTAGCTCCTATAATTAGTAATAATTAATAATGACATTCTCTATTCTTTTGTTTCACAGAGAGGGTCTGCTGGTCCCTGACAACAGGCTTCTTATCTGCCCTCATCACAAAAATCCATTTCCTCCTTTATTGCTAAGGATATGATGCCATTTCAGTTTGTGGAGAGGCTGAACACTGCTTATGAAGAAAAGTTCCATTGGAGTAATATATTTATTTGGACCCTTGAATTACTTTTTTTTTTAACTGTGATTATTATCAATGCTGCACAATTTTCTTTTTAAAACTATATTTAATGTTTATTTTACAGTGTTCCGTTAAGGTTTTGTGTTTTGATTTTGTTTAATGAATAATAAATCTATTTAAATATCAATCTTAACGAAATTATTTATATATTCTAGTTATCAGTGTTGTTCCAACATTTTGAACATATTTTAATAATACACGGTATACCGATAATTTTGGTGTGCATGGAAACATGCTGTGTGTTTCATTCCATTTTCATGTGTTCTCCTCCTCATTATTGTCACTCTTTTGTAATACTACTGACTGTGGTAATGAACTGCAACGCAACAGCTGTGAGAAACTTACAAATCCATTCTCTGCGACGTAGGTGGGCAGTCCGCTGACTAGAGCCCAGTGATCTGCAGGTGGACCGCTGAAAGACGGAAACAGCCGGGATGAGCCAATGAATCCCTGACAAGCATGTTAAGCAGCACTGGCAATTAGGCAGGTGTTCCTACCGCAACATCCTTCTCCCCACAAATCATATCTCCTCAGCTACTTCGTCACTTCAGTCCCCAAATAACACTCACGAGAAGCTCTCACAACTGTCTGTTGTGCAAACAGCAGGCAGATGCAGGAAAAAAACAGTGGGCACACTTTTTCTGGAACATATTTTACAACTAAATATCACCATTTAATACGATCTACCAGCTGGACTTAACCTGACAAAGAGAGATAATTAAAGAAACGAACAAACTTTTTACTGTCAGTTTACCAAGAGCAGGTCTACAGGGGGCGCTGAGTCAGCCAGCCTCATAAGGAAGAATAAAATTGTTCGTTTCTTACAAAGAAATGGTGTTGACTGTGCTAAGCACACCCCCGTGCTTATACAAAACCTGGGACACAGAGGTTTACTCCCTGCCAGCACTCTACAATACAGTAAGAAATGCTTATCTTGCCAGTAAACAGCCTTTCATGGCTGGAAACGAATGTTTTTGAACCACTCAATCTCCTGCACCAAAGTCCATTGAGAAAATCATCATTTTTCGCTTCAGGTACACAGGAGCTGCTGCTCTACCGCTGCTTTGTTTGGTATGTTTGTGGTCCTAATTAAAATACAAATAAAGATTTAAAGCACTGCAATCATGAAATAACACCTTGGAGCTAACTGATGGAAGCAGCAGTGGATCAGCAACTGTTGGGAGGTCGTGATGAAAAATTGTGTATTTTCTCGATGTACTTTGGTGTGGGAACTGAGTCTCTGTTTCTCAGGCAGTAGCCTTAACTATCCCTCTAATGTGGTACATCCATAAATAGATTTGCTATCGATATGTACTAAATAACAACTTCCATCAGTGTAATATTGGTCTGTTCAGTGCTGCTTACGGTATGACTTTGATTTCTTCTTTGCCCTCCAGCAGGTAGTCAATGATCTTGTAAAAGTTGACTTCCTGTGTGAAATGGAGAAGCGTCTTAGAAATGACTGATGGTCTTCTAACTTTACTAGACAGTAGAGAAGTTAAAGACATTGCTAAAAAAAAAATTAATTAATAAAAAAAAAATTAAAAACGCCACATGTGACGACTGTGGCACAAATGAGGGGGAAATGAATCAGTTACCCTGCCATCTGGTGTTTTTGGACCTTTATAGGGTTCAACGTCTCCCAGTTTCACTGGCCATTCATCATAGAATTCCTACAGGTAAAAGAAAACAGAAGAGACAATTATGGCCTGGAGCTATTAATATCTGCAGCCGTCAAAGTACTCTGCATGACCAACCTTTTCTTTGGTCATATCCAGCAGGCCCACTGAGTATCGTTCACATTGTAAGTAAGTCCTTACAGTGTAGAGCGCTTTGTGGAACTGTCTCTCAATGTCCGTCAACTCCTCAAACACCTTACTGGCTGACCAGAGCAGCACCTGGGTGACAAAAGAAAGATTATAACAAAGAAACAGTTAAAGGTGCAGTGGAGGAGGAGGACATGTTGGGAAACAAACTGAACATACTGCCAATAAGTTTGTTAGCATAAGAGCATAATCACTTTAAAATAAAACCTGTTTGGCTTCTGTAGCCTTGGAATAAATGATTTTATATAACAGTTTTTTCCCCCTGACATAACATGCAATTTTTGATAAATAAAATGTTTTTAAAGTCCGCTGAATACAAATTAGTGACATCTAATGGTGAGAACGCAAAAAAAAAAGAAAAAAAACAACAAAAAAACAAAAAAAAGCAAGAACTACGGTGGCCTTAGCATACCAGAAAGGATCTAAACACTCTCCTGTGTGAGAGCCCTTTCACCATCATAATGCAAAACGCAACTCTGTTCGGGTCGTTGTAGTATACACTATAAATGGATTATTCTTAGGCTACAAAAACGTTTTTTTTTTTAAATGCGATTCTACTCTTATTTAAACATAATTATGGGTAGTATATTCAATTTCTGCCAATAAACTCTCCTAAATGTCACACACTGGACCTTTAAGTCAGGTTCTAGTTGAATATTTACTGTGCCATAAAGTTTTAAATAACACTGAGCACAAAAAAAATAAAATATTACCTATTATACTCTTTTGGAAGGATTTTCTTTTTAAATGAACATAGAACAATAAAAAATAAAAGGATTAAATTGGAGCCTTTGCGATTTGCTGAGTGCATTATTCCAAATTCTGACACACAAACCAGCAAGGACATGCCATTTAAAGTGGAAGCTCATGGATGCAAACAGAGACGAATGATGTCCTTGTGAAATGGAGGAGTGGCACCATCTGCAGTCTCACCTATAGATGTCACTAATTCTCACACGCTGGACCTCAAATTCACAACTCCACTCTACAAAAACTCAACCGTTTTGTAGTCTGTTCTGTTGTTTTCGATGTCTATGTCTCTGTTTTAATAAAAGAGAAAGATTTACATGATACTGCAAAGCCTTTGTGTATTTTACCCCCTCAGTGACCCTTCCGGGGCTCCGTACTTTTCTGATTCAAAGGGCAGTGGGAGCATTTATTTATCAAACAGCAGCAGCAGCATTTACTGTAGGTTTACCTGACTTCTCCTGGACTCCACGTTGAACATGTAGGCTGTGTAATGCTGCAGGGCAATGACTTGAGCAAAGTTCATGTACTTGTGGAAAAGCTGAAGACAAAAACAGATTAGAGGTTCGAATCAACAGCAGATTTTAAACTGTAGCACATGTAAAAAAAAAAAAACAACAACAAAAAAAACAAAACTGATTCAAGGCAGGACAGAACACCCGAAGAAAATATGTTACAATTCTAATCGTTTACAATATGTACTCTATAGGAATGTCCGCAGAATGTTGGGTACATATTACATTTATTTAGATTTGACAGATAAGTAAACATTTACTCCGGCAAAAACTGCTGTTGTGACTCAAAGGTCTTACACAGTATGTCCATGTCTCGCTGTGTCTTTATACAGAATACACTGAGTTTGAACGTAGCTTTATAAAGCTGTACGTTACCTGCAAATGAATCATCGCAGGCTGATAAATGGAGTATTTTGTATATACAGATCTGTCAGACACCACTGTGTATAGTAGAGGTTAGAGCCTTTGGCCTGTGAATAATTTCCACTGGTTATCTCCTCTGTGATCTGTAAAACCATCAATCATTTCTGATACAGCTCATTTTCTATTAAATTGTTCCACAGTGTGCATGTTTAAGGGATACTCGCCTTTTTTTTCCAGTGTGCTTGTATGAGGTACTGACACATAGCCCGTGTACAAGGAAAACTGATTTTAGCCACTTGACTAAAAGCTTATCTAATAAAAATATTGAACTGTTTACGTCTGTGATATCTAAAGAATATGTTTGCAGCTGCATCTCGTCTGAAGACAGACTTTTCTGACTGGTTTTTAAACTGCCACTATGCTACTGGACCAAAGTCCATGGAGAAATTGAATGCTTTTAGTATGAGGAACCTTGAGAGCTGCTAGTTCACTTTTTCTTTGTTTGGGAAGCTTCTGGCACTTAGGTAAATCGGAATGAAAGTTGTCAAACACCGAAGAAACAAAATAACACGTATGAACTCACTGATGAAGGAGGCAGCGGATCAACGATGCCTGTGTGCTGTGATGTAAAATCGCAGATTTTCTCCATGGACTTCGGTGCGGGAGTAAGTGGGCAACAGAAAACTTACTTTGCAGTGAGATTAAGTGGAGAGACACTTTACTTTACTTTGTTTCAGTGACTATGAGAGTGTTGACCATGTGTCAGTACTTCATGTAATCACATTCCACAGAACCTGAACTATTACTGATCTCTAAGCTTCTGAATAACAGGAGAAAACAGTGGCTGTTCTTTGAATATAGAGATAACATATTCCTAATTAAATCACTGCACTTTTTTTCCAACCTTAATGCTCCAAAGCAAGCACATCAAGTCAGTGAGGCCTGATTCCTACTGCATTGCACTCTACTGGTGAGATGTAATTACAGCAATTACTTTTTTACCAGCTGTTGTCATGGCTGATGATAAAGGAGTTATTTGTATTGTATGGTATAGAAATGCTCTCACTCAAGCTATCCCTCTTTCTGTGTGGGCTATCTTGGCTATAAACGGTCCTGCGGAGTGGCCAAGTAGGCAAAAAACAACAACATCATGACCGCGCAAGATGCAGCCACCAAACACTGCAGGTGACAAAGTCTTAGCGATGGAAAGTGAGTATGTTCAAGTGTGTGAGCTTACAGCCTCGTCCTCTGGAGAGAAGTGATCAGCCCCGATTTTGTTCATCACCGTGGCGACTCCGATGCATTCTTTCTCAGCCATCAGGGGGAAAGTGAGCATGCTTTTGGTCTTGTATCCCGTCTGTTTGTCCACAAAGTCACAGAACTTGGAATTCTGCACCGAGGGATAAAGAAAACCTCGCGTGAGTTGGTGCTTTTAATGTGGACACGAATCAGTGTGACATAACTTCTCATGTGCTGTATAGGACATGGTGCTGCTTGATCTTTTTTTTTTAAAAAAGAAGGGCTACACAATCTGTCATTGCAAATTTCCTACTGGATTTTGTGATTGCAATTTGATTTGCAAATACATTAGTCAAGCTTTACTCCAATGTTTGCCATGTTATAAATTCAAAATGTGATGGAGCATCAACACATGAGACACCAGCAAAATATTTGCTAATACGCTGTAATGCCAGAAAGAGAAGTGTTGTTAATGTCGTGGGTTTTTTTTTCTATGTTTTTATAAGAAGTTCTGAGCCCTTGAATCTCCTCCTCCTCCTTAATTAAATGTGAATTGTTTACCACGTGTGCATCATTATATGCATGCTTTCAAAGTGTGACTTTGGGTTGAAAAAGATTAATAGATCAGCCTCATTAATATTCTTTCATTCTGATTCATATTACAAAACTGACTATGACAACCAAGAAGAAGAGCCTCATAGGTCTCATAAAAATTATGACCAAGTGACAATTGTTAATGAGGTCACCAATAAGAACCTGAACTCCTATTTGAAGCCGCAAAATTCACGATTTGGCCGGCACAATGTTGACCTTTTTCAAATGGAAGTTCAGAGGCATCGCCTGCCGCAACGAGCCACTCATATGTGCTGTAACAAATAAATTATGAAAACTGACTCGTTTTCTCATTTATTTCCATTCATATGGATTTCATTTTGCCCCCTAGTGGCTGTTCAACATATTGGTACTTCCAGGTTGGCTTTAGTATGAAAACTGAGACTATACATCTTTTTTTTTTTTAATATATACAGCCTCTGCTTTGGACACACACGTGATAGAGAATACAATAACTCCATTTCATTTCATTTCCCCCAAAATGTTTTTTTTGTTTTGTTTATCACTCTGTTCACTATTATTTGAATAATTCCAGCTTAAAGTTTCTTTTTAAAGCAACATCAAAAAGAATCTCATGAATGTCAAGATATGTCCCTTTCATCATGTGCATTTAACTGCTCCAAATGTTGGTAAATAAATCAACACCAATGTATTTTATTCTTCCATATCAACATAACAAAAGTTTAACATATACACTGACATGTATTTTTCCATAATGTGCTGACACATATTAATTATATTGAGATATAATAAATAGTGTATCATCACTTTAGGGCACAACAATTTAGCCAAAATATAAAATTATTGATATTTTGATTTGATTTATGATATTAGTTATTAAACAGCTATTAAGTTTCCTTTTAAATGCCCACTCAGCCTGTAGAGGTCACATCCACTTATGGTTTTGCAGGAAAAAGGATTACCTAATCCACAGTCACGCACATGCAACTTTGAGCGCACGCACAGCTGCGCAGGGCGCGCGCCCCTGTCCACAAATTATTGGGACAAAGTATTAAGTATTTAGAAAATCACCAACAACGTGTTTCCAGGGCACATGAATACAAAATGTAAATGAATAATCTTTTATTTTTATTATAGTGAATCTACATATATAATTTTTCACCAGAGTCGCGCAAACAAAACTTTCTTGGGAAGCGCACTCTCTTACAGCGCGCACGCGCTCTACTGGCCACTTCTCACCTTGGAGATGTCGGGAACATTTTGGGGCTTTTTGCAATGTGCCGTATATCCGACAATACCCATGTCCAGAGGGAACACGATCTCAGTCTGCGGATGGACCAGGTTCGCCTCGTATTTGGACGTCGTGGTCACGTCGAAGAGGGACGTGGCCAGCTCGGGTATTCCGTTTCTGGAGCGACTCATGAAGAAACTGACCCTGTCCGCCTGGATGATGAGCGCGATCCTCTGCAGCACCTTGTGCAGGGACTTCTCCATGTCCCCGGGCTTTTGCAGCTCCTGCACCAGCTCGAAGATGATGGACGCTTCTTGCACTGAGTTAACATCCTTGAAAGACGCAGCGTCCTTGACGTCCACAGGTGCAGAGAAGGCTGTGGCCAGGGCCTCTGCGCGCAGCTTCTTGTCGAAGTACTCTTTGGCGAACTGCGGGTTGTTCTCCAAGTATTTCTCCACGCTGTCCTTGTCTGCCATGATCAAACCTGTGTAGTTTTGTTGTTAATCCCCTTTTTTTGTCACAAAAGCATCACCTGCGGGGGGGAAATGCGAGGACGCAGAGGGGAAAGAGGTGCTGGATTAGTGGCACCTGTGCGCGCGGAGGTGCATTCTCCTCCACGGTCCCCGAGGGAGACACTAATGCATCCTTTGTTCCGGCGGTCTGACAAACAGGACAGGAGTGAGGCTTAGAGGCTGAAAGGATCAAGGTGGCCGCTAATTAATGTGACGTCATGACATTAAAACCCCTGCTCTAAGCACCCTTAACCCGCAAATCCCCGCGGCTGATCATTTTATATCAGGCTCTACTTCAGCACAGAGGGAGGACACAGGCGAGAGTGAGACTGTTGTCAGGTCAAATGCCAGCTGGGCCTATACAGCTCATGTCTTTCCCCATCATCCAGAACATTTGATTGTATCACTATGCTTGGGTGCGATTTCTATAAGTGTCACATTCAATAGTATTGATAATTGCCATTTTCTTTTCCTTCCTAAAACACCATTGGATGAGAGACTGCCTAAGACAATATAAAACAAGTCATATTTCCAAAATCAATGCACATCACAGGTCAGTCGGTCTGCCCTTCAACTAAACTGAATAGAACATACCACAATAATTTCTTTTTAAGGTCAAGTGTGTAAGATGCAAAATTGTTCTTATTTGGCAGAAATTGAAGCTACTTATTAATATATAATCATATCCCCAGATTGAGCATTTTATATTTATATTAGGAGTCAGGTCAGCTTGACCTATAGCTAATAAAGTAGAAAAAAGTGGGGTCTTTTTTTTTGTTTTTTTTTGTTGGTTTTTGTGTCTTTGCCGACTCAGAGTAGACTAGAGCCTCCCGAAACATGACACAGCACAAATGTGAGCTTACAAATTAAAATTCCATCAAAACACTCACTCACTCACTCACTCACTCAAGGAGTTTGCATGTTCTCCCCGTGGTGCATGGGTTCTCACCGGGCACTCCGGCTTCCTCCCACAGTCCAAAAACATGCAGATTTGGGGACTAGGTTAATTGGACACTCTAAATTGCCCATAGGTGTGAATGTGAGAGTGAATGGTTGTCTGTCTCTATGTGGCCCTGTGATGGACTGGCGACCTGTCCAGGGTGTACCCTGCCTCTCGCCCTATGTCAGCTGGAGATAGGCACCAGCGCCCCCGCGACCCTTAGTGGATAAAGTGGTAGAAAATGAGTGAGTGATTGAACTGTGACAAAGCTGCAAAAGGATGGAATTCAATTCAATGGCCCAGAATTATTGCTATTCAGATGAGGAAAGGTATTTTGTTGGTTGACAGCAAAGTGCAATTTCTTGGTGAATGCCATATATATATATATATATATATGTGTGTGTGTGTGTGTGTATAGCAAGGCCCTTGAATAAATTTAATTGGTGTCCTCTAATAATATAAGTAATAATATATTATTTACACAAAGAGGAGCGCCAACCTGGTTATCACTGCAGTCTCGTCTATTCAGCCAGTCATAAAATTTAAGGTGGTACTAAGAAAACTGTTTTGCCATGGATAAGCTGACCTCCATTGTAGTCCCGTGAACCTCATGAAGTGGTAATGAGTGCTTTGCTACGTAAGACACCTGACCAGCCAGTGAATAGAAGTGGCCCAAACCCATGAGCCAACAGTTCCAGTCCAATATTTACTGTGTCATCCCTCTTTACAGATCAGGACACATGATAGGAGCCTAGGTTGACTCAGATAAGCTCCTATAGTGAACTAAAGCAGCACTAAGACTCCACTATTCTGTTCTTCATGTTGTTGCCACAGTGGAGGAGATGCCTAAATGGTATCAGAGCCTTAATGATAGCCTTTCCCGGAGGGTCTAAACATGGCAGTAGCCTGCCTGTGTGCTCTCATGCAATCACCATCATCATGAAAGTATCAGTCTTTCAACTAGGCTTTAGCCAATTAGTGGGACTTGGATGTCTGGTAATAAGGCCCTAAACAAAGATGGCTGGCTATTATTAACTGATCACACTGTCTGGTTAGGTGCTGGCAGGCATGCAAGACAAGAGTTTACTTGCTATTTTCTGCTGTGGGTATTAAGAGAAGTTCATCAGGGGACAGTTGAAAAAGGTGTGGGTGTGTGGATGTGGCATTGTAGACACTGTAAATTGCAGGTTGCAATTTTCATAGTGGGTGAAAGTGGTCGGAGAGAAAGGCAAGGCAGCAAAAAAGTGATGTTAGAAACTTTAGTTCATCAGCTACTGGGAAGCAGTACAAAGCTTTATTCACACAATCATGTTGAGTGCGCGACAAGTGTCCATATGCTCTGAACCACAAGGTGGCGCGCAAAGAAAGTAGAGCAGATAAACGGGAAGCCAACGAAAGAACATCTGATAATGTTGTTTAAATATAGAGATATAAATCGATATCTCAATAGAGAAGTGAACCATTTGTGAAGGAAAATTCAAATCGTGGACCATCACTTTTAAGTTAAAGAGTTACATTAGTCACACTTATGCTGTGTTTCCATCATGCTTTGGTTCGGTTCAGTTTGGTATAGTACAGTACAGTTTGGAATGGTAAAGCCCTGGGTCAGGCTTGTGTTTCGACTGAACCTTTACTTGGTAGGAGGAGTGAACCTGATGGCTGTGTCAGCGAGAGACGTAGCTTTTGTCTGAGAAAGCTTTGGATGAGAATAGACCTGCTATTGCTTAACTGAATGTCAAGGGGTGTGACGTGTTTATCAGCCGAATGGAGAAGCATCATTAGTGTCTCTGTTTTTTCATTAGTTTATTCTCTTTTTAAATGTTTAATAAAGACATGTTAAACTTTTTTTAATTCCTCCACACTAAAAGAAAAAATAATTTATCTGTATTCTTTTTTTTTTTTTTTCCACAATGTGAAACAAGTTATCAACAGGGTATTAGTGTTTTAAAAATCACTAGAGAGGTGGAAGTTGCTCTCACGTCATTGTAGGAGGTGTGTCTATTTCTGACATTACAAGTATTTAGCTGTCCTGGTGTACACAATTTACCTCAAACTACAACTGGGGGACATCGTTTACTGCGTATTCTTTCTTTATACTGTCATCTACACTGCAAGACAACTATTTTCACGCCAGACTGCTGCATTTTCATCCTGAGAATTCAAACCGAGAATCCCCTTACGTCTGAAGAGTGGGAGACGTGGTTCACCAACGGATTTCTAGTTCAGTGGAACGAATGGGAGAAAACTCTAGCCATTTTTGAAAATGACCTCAAAATGAAAATGTTTGATGATGATGAAAATATTGTTGGAGAGATGGGTTAAAGTTTACAAGGCCTACAATGATCTCAAAATGAAGATGTTTGATAATGATGATGACGATAATTAAAATATTGTTGGATGATGCTGATGAGGTTTGTACATGATAACACATAGAAAATATGTCTATACAGGTGATACATTATCTAATAAGGATGTATCTAAACGTGACGATGACTGCAAGGATAACTCATGGGTGGACGACTTTGGCGCAGAGCTGGGTAAAAGAAATCTGACATTTCTTACACTTGAAGAGGATTCCTCTGAGGATATCTGCAACCAAACACAGTTTAAACCCGACTGTTTGAACACTCTGGACAATGGCGGAACACGCGACTATTTTAAAAACGATACATCACCCGGACCCACTGTTTATGAAGCTATAGAGGTAATAATAGGTTACTACCTACACAATTTTTTTCAACAAATAGCTGCAAAAACCTGTGTATATTGGATATATCTGGATGACAAAAGTCAGTGTCGTTCATGTACTGACATACTCCCCTTACATTGTTTTGAAGGTGGTTTGGATGAAATTAAAAGGGAGATTTTTAATGAAAATTATACAACTGCGCAATCATTCGTACTATCTCGTCTCGGACTCCTGTCATATGCTTCACCTAATACACAAGATATTGCGGAAGCTATTTTGAAGAAGTCGCTGAAAACAGCGTTTCTCGCAACAACACTGAAACTGTTAACAAGTGGAAGTGAAAAACATAACGCCGTGGCTCAAGAATCTCTGAAGATTTGGAGTGAAAAACAATTTTAAAATGGGGAACGCCTCTAGTGTGATAAATCATCTGAGGATGCAGTACACTATGTATGTGTTGAGGATTTTGTTATGTGATGCTGTTGATAATGCTGTACACGATATAGATGTTACGAGACGATCAGAATGTGTAAGACAACTAAGAAAAGATTGGTACTCAATGGTGCAGAATGTTGCCAACAAATACGTGGAGGTAAAATCTATTCTTACTGATGTTATAAACTGTCTTCCTTCAAACGATAATGATTTTTACATAAAATCTATTCTTGCTGATGTTTTAAACTGTCTACCTTCAAACGACGATGAATTTCCCAGGGGTCACGTAGCATGCTTCTGTGCCTTTAGTATAGATTTGTGTGTTTCAATGTTAAACAGAAAACAACGTGTGAATGTAAAAAATGTAATGAAGGATATTGTGGAATTATTACTTTGTAAAAACCCTAATGCTTGTTTTGAGTTTTTGAATTGCTTATCTTTTTAAAATATATCTGACCTTCCTACAAAAACTGTCTAATGTGTCAGAAATAAAAATTCATGAACACAGACATTGACTGTTTATTCTTATAACAACAACGATGGAGGAGGTTATGAAAAAAATATACTATGACCCCAAAAATGCAGGAGGATATGGTGGCATACAAAAGCTAAAACAGGCTGTGTTCGAAAATACCGGTATTTGTTGCGCAGAGTCAGATATAGAAAATTGGCTCTTAAAGCAAGATGTTTACACTCTTCATATAAACAGCCCCCGTGCATTTTAAGAGGAATAGAGTTTTAGTAAACAATATAGATGGGCAGTTCCAGGCAGATCCAGTGGACATGTCGCCTTATTCCTCAGAAAACGAGGGAGTACGTTATTTATTAACATGTATTGACATATTTTCAAAATATGCTTGGGTGCGTTGCCTGAAAAACAAAAGTGGTAGATGTGTTACCGAGGCATTTAACGATATTCTAGATGAAGGCAGGATACCTCAGAAATTACAGACGGACAAAGGAAAGGAGTTCTTAAACAAGGACTTTGACGCATTAGTCAAAAAGTACAAAATTGTACACTTTACCACATTCAACGTTTCAATAGGACTCTATCATCGTAGCATTAAAATGAGTCCGTCCGAGGTGACAAAAGACAAGGAACACATTGTTTTTAAAAACCTGTACCCAAAAAAGGACAAAGATTTGATTCACTTTAAATATAAAATCGGTGATACGGTGAGAATTTCAAAATTGAGAGGTTCTTTTAAAAAAGGTTATAAACAGAATTATACAGACAAATTTTTTACTGTGGCGGAATGTGTACCACGAAGACCTCCTGTTTACACATTAAAAGACTATGATGGAGAGATATTAGATGGGACCTTTTATGGAGCAGAACTGCAAAAAATTATTATTGACAAAAACCAGGCCTTTAAAATAGAAAAGATCTTATCTAGGAAAAAAAGAAGGGGTCAGAATATGGCATTAGTCAAATGGCCTGATAAATTTAACTCGTGGATTTTGGAGGAACAAATCATTGAACTGCAGTAACGAGTTCTAAACAGGCTGTATACCAAGACATTAACCGACATGGTCGGCGAGGAATTTTTTGTGACATTGCCAAGCAATTCTTCTAAATCGTTTTACCCCGACAACACAATAGCCAACTTTAGAACAAAGCTACCCCAGCCTTTTCAATTTAATATCCCTTATGAAGTGGGGCTAATAGAAATTCAATATCCTAAAACATGGACAAGCTTTCCACCAAAAGATGCAGAATTTGTTGTGTTTGACAAAGAAACAAACAAGAGGGCCTGTCTAACAGCAACCCCTGGATTCTACTCAACTATGCAGCAGATAATAACAGAGATAAATAAATGCCTGTCCGTTAACGGTATGGACTACATCAAACGATATAATACCATTAAAAATAGAGTATTTGTTTTACTGATAAGAGACGTACAGTTAACATTTCAAGAAAAACTTGCACAGATGTTGGGATTTATACCCGGAGAAGTCTTTGAAACTGCAGAGGATACAATATTAACCGATGACGAAATACCGCCAGAATTGTAAACAGCGCCACATCCTGCAGATATAGAAGTGGGAATGTACAATATTTTTGTTTACACCGACATTGTCGATTACCAAACTGTAGGGGGCAGCGTCAAGATCACCAAGGCTAATGGAGGAAATCTTGCTCAAGGAGATGAAGTGGGATTTATTAACTACCCTGGATGTACAATATTTTCACAAGTTGACATTTCTCTGGGCGGTAGACTCATAACACAATCATCAAACACATATCCTTACCGCTGTATTATAGAGAGTCTTCTAAATTATGGAAAGGACACTTTGGAAACACAGTTTGGATCTGGATTGTTTTGTATGGACACCGCGGGGCATATGGACGATATAACAGCTGGAGGGGACAATGAAGGACTGGTCAAGAGAATGAGTCATACGGAAGGAGGTCGCGTGGTAGAACTGATTGCGCCCATACACTCTGATTTGTTTTTTCAAGACAAGCTGTTGATAAATGGCGTCGATCTAAAGCTTAAATTTTCAAGAGCAAAAAACGAGTTTTGCTTAATGCGCAATACCTTAGATGACTTTCGTGTCAATATTCTGTCGGCAAGCCTGTTTGTGAAAAAGGTTACTGTATCTCCAGCGGTTAAAATAGCACATGCTAAAGCTCTAATGCATACTAATGTGAAATACCCCATTGACAGAGTCTGTCTCAAGAATTGTCCCTGCAGGTACTCGTGTTTGTAATCAAGAAAACATATCTTTGGGACAGATACCAGTGTTAGGTTTTGTAGACCACGAAGCATTTACAGGTAGTTATGCTCGTAATCCATTTAACTTCCAACATTATGATATAGAATTTTTGTGTTTATACGCCGATGGACAGCAGTACCCCTCAAAACCTTTTCAGCCTAATTTTGCTAGGAATAATGCCATTAGAGAATATCACCAATTGTATTCAACAACAGGAAAGTATCTTAAAAACCAGGCAGTAGCCATAAACCGTGATGAGTTTTGTAGAGGATATAGCTTGTTTTGTTTTAATTTAGCTCCTGATGAAGAGTGTGGCGATCATGTATCCCTTATAAAAAAAACAGTAATGTCAGATTAGAGGTACGTTTTAGAAATCCCTTACAACGGACAATAAATCTAATATGTTATTCTTCATACTCATCAATTCTGGAAATTTCTGCACGCAGACAAGTTATGACAGACTCCGTTTAATTGTTGAATAGACTCCTAACATGAATACGATAAAACTGCCAGCAATCAACTCCCTAAAACACCTATTAAAGAAAGACCTGCAGCATTAGTGGTAAATACAGACCCGTCTTACAGAAGCGGGCAACACTGGTTGTCTATATACATTGACAAGTCTGGCATAGGTGCATTCTTCGACAGTTTTGGCAACCCTCCTACATATACCCAATTTCCTGAATCAATTGATGCCTTTCTGAAAAGAAATTGTACAACTATTCAACATTCTGCAAGACAAGTACAGGATGTGTGTACAGCAGTTTGCGGACAGCATTGTGTTTTCTTTCTTTCTTTATCATATGGATATTGGACAGACCTATGATGAAGTGATGAGGAAATATAGCAACAACCTGTCTAAAAATGATGTAACGGTTTGTAAATTTGTGAAAAAAATACGTCCCTCTGTTGTGTGCCGAAAAAGTGGTTATGCGTGTATACAATGTGTTCAAACGGGAAGTGTGTATAACGAATGTAAAAGAGCATCATAAGAATAAGAAACATTTTGAGCATTGAGATTACTGTAGTTCATTTTATTGAAAAACACATGAAACAATGACAATACATTTAAAAATCTATCCAATCTGATAAACGTGCAGCGGGAGATAAAAAAGGACTTGCTTCAACTTGTATTCTTGAAACGCGATCCGGAGTAACAGGTGTCTTTCTCTTAAGCTCTTCAATCTTTCTTTTTACTTGTTGATTTGGAACAACAGATAAAGGAACATTCAGTAAAGCCAATGACTTCAGGTATTCACTCCATCCTATAGGTCGTTGACTGTCGGGTACGTTGTGAGATGCCGTTACGCCTTTTATCAAATCATAAACATGAGAACCTTCCACTACATTACCGTTAAAAACAAATTCTCCTTGTCTAGTCCAAAAAGTAATAGGTTTTGAGGCCATCGTTTTATCTAAAATGTGTTGAGCCTTTTTCCTGCTGTTTTTTGGGATGTTTTTTTTTTAAATTTCATCAAACACAGGATCTTTCGATTTGTCTTGACCATCTACACTGAAAGGCTCTGATCTATAAACACCCTGCTCGTTCGGGAGAGATAGAGTGAGCATGTTCTGTTCTCGTTCCCCTTGCTTCACTATGCTGAGAAATCTTTGCAATGCCGCTGAATATTTTTTGGCCTTTCCATAAAGGTCTTCAGTTTTCTGATCCAAAATGTCTCTGATGGTACGGTCCAGTTCATTTTCTACAGTCTCTCGAATAGACTCCTGCATAGACGGTCTTTTTAAAAGATTAAGTTGTTTTTGAGGGATGAGATACATTTTCTGAACATGTTCAATGATCCTCTATTATTGTCTTGAAGCAACGAGACTCGTTATAAAAGGTACAGCGATACTCAAGAGGGGTAAAAGAAATCCTCCAGACTGATTCAGCAGCTTCTTTTTTTTCTTCAGTAGACATATCCTTTTATCGGCGATTAGTCTAATCCCCGCCTTCTTTTCCTTTAACTTTTGATACTGTGCAGGGTTTAAAGGTATCTTACCTTTTAAAACATTCATGGCTATCTCACACAATGTTAAAATAAGGTCTTCAGAGGCGGATTTAATAATGTCTTTTCTCTGAGAAGGAGAAGCATCAAGTATTTTTTTCAATAAAGACAAGTTCCTCTTGATTCGTGCAGACATGTTTTTATTTGTTTTTTGGCACATAGACAACAGGCACGTCTGAAAACAAATCTGGTCTGAGACGCAGATGATCAGGCGTTCTGGCTTTATAATCAATCAAAAGATATCCATAAGGAATACCTGTAGCATCCTCAAAACATTCCATAAAAAATGTACTCTTCCCAGGAAACATTTGTCTAGCCATAATCATGAGATTATGAGATTTATCACGAGGGTTTTTAAACAAAACAAGATAATTGGTATTTAAATTAATGGTCCTACTGACTTTTCCTTGAAAAAATAAATTTTGAACAAAATACAAACAACTTAAATTTCTATGATGTACATACTTTGTAAATACATTCTGCACCTCTACATTGTTACTAGCATCACACTTGTTTTTATTCACAGGTAACAAAGAATCATCACACAAAGATGGCGGCAGACCTTCAACAAAATTTACATCATCGTCATACAAAGGCTGCCAACATGAATAAATATATACAATGTTTTCAATTTTGTGAGAAACTAATTTCTCCACATTTTCAATCAACATTTTTACAAAATATGTTTTCCCACTATTTGAGGGACCAGAAACGATTAAACTAAATGGATGTTGAAGTCTGAAATCAAAAAATCCCACATCTCTAGCACCCATTTTAATAACCGTAAGGTAACGTGGTGAGATCAGGAAAGACGCGCCATTTAGTGTAAACCACTTGAAACTTTTTATGAACTGATTTGTTTTTGAGTTCAAACGCCCTTTTATTCCTAATGATGGTGTCTGATTTTGTCATTAGATTGTGTTTTTTGTTAACATGACTCACAAACTCATGTACGAGATCCACTAAACTGTCATGAGTGATGATGGATGTGTCGTGACTAGTCAAGGTGATTCCTTTGCATTTTAACTGCGACTTGTTAAGGAGTTCGGTACACGTAACATTTTGGTCCTCCCGACACAAATTCTACAATGTAGTCATCACCGCCACTATCTCCATTAACTTCATCTGTCAAGTCACCCAGAAAGGGACCTGTCTCAGGAATCCAATCAACAGCCTTTGACACAAAAACCACACTGTCTGTATCCGGACAGATGCACCTCTCCCCTAACCTGTCCATTAAATCATACATGCTGTTGTCATAGCTCCGATGAATATGTTAATGTTTTTGGTTTTGGATGCTTGTGCTATCGCATGTCTCCACTGAACAAGGGGGTAATTGGGGGTTTACAGTTTGTGAATTGTGTTGTCTATGAGGCATTGTATCACCACCCGTTTGTGGAGATTGTGAGTTATTATCCAATTCTATAAATTCGGAGGCATCTCTTTTTAGTATACCCATATTTTGCAAAACATCAAGAATCTCTGCCGGGGTCATTTCAAAATCATCCTCTAAATCACTAATTCCATTTTCTTCTAATTTTTCACATTTTTCAAATTCTTTGTCAATATCAGACCAGGTTTTGTGGGGAGAGAGTGTCTCATTTTCAAGCCAACTGTAGTCGCTGTCTGTATCCGTACAACATTGTTGAAAATCTTTATCCACATCTGACCAAGTTTTGAGGGGAGAAGAAGAATCGCTTTCACTAGCATATTCATCTTTTTCTAAATCACTAATTCCGTTTTCTTCTAATTTATTGCATTTTTCAAATTCTTTGTCAATATCAGACCAGGTTTTGTGAGGCGAGAGTGTCTCATTTTCAAGCCAATTGTAGTCGCTGTCTGTATCCGTAGAACATTGTTCAAAATCTTTATCTACACCTGTCCAACTGAGGGGAGAAGGAGAATCGCTTTCACTAGCATATTCATCATCACTGAAAACAATTTCGCATCGCCTACCGTATTTTGATTTGCTTGCACATTTACGAGACATGATTGAAGAATACAAAATGTAATAACTAAATTAGACAGTTATTAAAATTGTATTAATGGTTGCTTATTTTTTGGTTTAGGATTTGCAAAAATGTACGAATGTTTACTATTTCTTTTTGAATTTTATGATATTTTTGATATATCTTTAATTGATTATTATATAGCCGATCTGTTCTTTCTAATACAATTTTACTGAATTCTCTACAATTATGATCCTTAACACCTCTTGATGTATTAGGCCGTTCAGTCCTTAACCCCTGATGTGAAGCTGTAGTGCAAGGAGACTCACTGTGTGTGGGTTGAGAAAAACGGCATTCGTCCCAACGCTGATTTTCCAGGTCTGTCCAGTTCGGTAAGTCAGGGACCTCTTCAGCTGCAGACTTAGAGTTGAGAAGAGAGTGTCCGGGAGTTGTCAGTTCTTCCACCTCTCTCAAGGCCGGGGTGTTTGGAACGACGCCACGTGTTGAAGTCTCAGTGATGTCGCCCTCTGGAGTGTCTGAAATCAGAATAGGGGTTTGACACAAGACTGTTTCCTCTTTCTCCAAAGTTGCCGCAGACTCTTTCTGCCTTGGAAAGAGAACCCTTCGTTCCGCTGTCTGAGGCCTGTGGCTGGACCCTTTTGTTGAAGATTCTATACACTCCTGCATGAATACAAAATGTCGAGGTTAAAGTTTTTAACCAGATAGCTATTTAAATAACATTTTAGATGCAGAATACTAACAGCAATTCTGGAGATTTTCTCACTTTTTTGGCTGGAGAATGATTTACCGATGATATCCCTGGTGTTTCATCAAACAAGTCTCTCTCTACTAAAAAAAACAAAACAAAAGGAAAATAATTCATCACTGGAATATAAACCATTACACGGACAGGATAATGCACATGCAACATAAGACTGTACACTCACAGCATTACCTAAGAAGTGTGGTCTCTTTCTTGAACCGTTTTCAGAATTAGGAGATTCCAAAAACTTCAATGCTGTTTTAAAAACACTTGAATTTAGAAAGAAAATACCACAGTCAAAATAATAGATGATAAAAACAGTGTTTAAGTAAAGGACAAAAAAAGGTTTTGTTGAAAACTCACCAGCAACAAGAGCCATTTTCACAAGATGTAGATGCGTTGAGCAGTGTAGCAGCACAGCAGTTATAGCAAGAGCTCCACTAATGTGTTGGCCTGATACTGACTGTGAAGTAAATGCTTGCTTATATAGGAATTCGCACACCCAGCATGTGTCGTAAAACATGGGAGGAGGGTTAAAACCCTTCTTCTTCTTCTTCTTTAGTGTAAGAAAATTAAAGTTTAACACATATTTAAAAACAGAACAAAAGTAAGAAATTAATGAAAAACATTAGAAATTAATAAAACAAACATGACTCACCCCTTCTAACTGTGACGAAAGTACTAGCACTGTCAACTTTATTTAATGATTTTCCTCTCTAGTAATTTTTATTTTAAAGTTTAACCTAAATTTAAAAACAATAAAGTAAGAAATTGATGAAAAACATTAGAAGTTAATGAAAAAACCTTTTCTCAATATGACTCATCCCTTTTAACTGTGATGAAAATACTTCAGCACTGACAACTTTATTCATTGATTTTCCTCTTCGGCGATTTTTATTTTAAAGTTTAACATACATTAAAAAAACAATAAAAGTAGGAAATGAATGACAAAACATTATAAATTAACTTACCTCTGTTTGTGTTTAGATTCTTCATTGTGGAAGAATTAAAACGTTTAACACGTCTTTACAAAATTAAAAAAGGGAAGAAAGTAAGATACTAAATAATGCAGAATATCACCATTTAGCCATTTTTACTAGCACCGATGTTGTGTTGAAAACTGTTTTATGTAAATCTAAACTGTTGTAATTTAATGTTGACTTTTAGATTATGTTTCAACATGTCTGACTCTATCTTTATACAAATTTAAAATTAGAATAAAGTAAGTAACTAATGAAAAAAAACACTATATACATGTTTTAACATGTATTTGCTTAAACAGATTGTTGTTATATCATCTATCTGGTTTGACTCTAATGCCATACATTAGGGAGTACAGCACTGTGAAAGAATTCAACAATGTTTAACATGTCTTTACACAAATTACAAAACAGATACTAATGGTGCTTCTCCATTCGGCTGATAAACACATGTCACACCTCTTGACCTTCAGTTAAGCAGACCCCATTTTATGACCCCTCTCTCACACACACACGAACAAACCCCAGTTATGATTTATGATATGTCAAAAAATGGTGTGTGCGTAACATGTACTAGAGCCAGGACTCGAACCCACAACCTTCAAGTTTCAACCATAACTCTCTCTACCACTGAGCCAAGGTAGAGCGAGTCCCAAGGGAAAGGTGCCAAAAATGGAACAGTTGGGCTGGTTCTCATCAGTACTGATCTGTCTCTACTTAACTCTTTAAACTGAACTCATCATTGATTCCAAAGCCTTGGAAACAGAAAACTCTCCAAAACCACTTTTTTATTCAAACATTAGAGTTTTGTGTTCACACGTCTCACATGCTCATCTAATAGGCTACAATAATTACAGGCTGCTTCCCCATGATTAGTTTTGTCCCTGAAAGTAAAGCTGTTCCAGACAAAGCAGCAGATCCCAGGCACATACTGGCTCTAAACTACTCACTAAACTACTACTCGCACTTTACAGAACAGCAGGATGTTGAAGCCACTTGATGGACAGAGAGTCGGTGTAATGTTTACTCTCTGGGGGGTTTGTCAGGACAGGCTGCAGCTGTCTGATTGATTTTTTTAAGGGACCTTTAAACACAATGCTGCAATAGTCATTATTGGTGGGCTGCGGTCAACTCATTTCAGTTCAAAATGGGCAGTCTCCATGAAGGTAAACCCCTTACCTTAAGTATATAAAAGGCTTATTTTATGACTAGAATAAATTTTGTGACAATAAACCCTCCTAAAAGTTATACACTACACTTTCAAGTACCACATCAACTCAAGATTTCTGGTTTGGTATGTGGTTGATCAAAATACCCCAAAACCCAAAAAATCAGTCACTTCAGTTTTATTCTCATCCAACGAACTGAAACAAAGTGTGTCACTTCCAATCATTAATTTATTCAGTGCATTTACTTACAGCCCATATGTGAGTATAGTCCCCTGGTGACATGTATACATAAAAAGCTCAGCAAATTGTATCACTTTAAGATTAGTGCAGAGACAATGAGTCACATTTCCCCCAAGTTGAACCCCATTTATATTTTTGGCACTCTTCTAATGAAATGTAACCAAAGCTAAAATATCCTTATATGATGTAACTTATGTGGCAAACAAGTAACTACAAGTTCAATCCAGTGTCCGGGATTATGAGTTGCCATTTCTGTAAAACACAGATACATGTGAGCTTACATTCTGACACAGAATTACTCAACTTATACCTGCATTTCCACATTAGTGATGATTTATGGACTTGGTTAAGTTTATGCAGGCAAAATACCTTGTTAGGCCTCAGGGAAAAAAGTGTTTTTTTTCATTACACTGTCCTTTTGATACAACTGCATCATTATGTTCTCACAACACAGTCAAATCCATAAAAACTGTGATCTGCCACTTGACTGAAGTCCTCCATTTCCTGTCACAGGTGAGAATTTATCTTAAAATAAATAAGACAACATCACTGAAGAAATGTTGTGGAAAACACAAACACTTATTTTCCTTATTCAGAATGTACAAGCATGAAGTTTCCCATGGTTGGCAAAATAAATAAATAAATAAATAAAAGAGCAAGGTCATAGATAAAAGTGATTTTGGGTTGAATCACATTCAACTGACACAAAGTAACAAAATGGCTACAGGCTTTTTGCCAAATATCCAATTCAGCGTGAGATCAATTGGGATTCTGTGCAACCAAATTTTAAATCCTTGTCAATACAAGAAAAAAAAAAGACATTTTCTAACATGCGTGATGTTACACCTTAAATGACACATCAAATGCATTTAAAAATAGCAGTTCTTATCAAAGATGGAGAAATATGACGGAGAATTAGGGCCGGAAAATACTTTTTTTGCCATGGCGAAATGAACCTTGACATGTTGAGTTTAAAGTCGACATTTCAAGAATAAAGTTGAAACGATGGAGAATCGTACATGCAGGACATGGATGAATGTAGGTCAGTTTTTTTTTTAATGTTTTTAATTAAGTTTTTCCACTGTTAATCAGTAATTTGGAAATATTAAGATGGACAAAATGAAGTATGTCTATGTGAAGTGAATGTACTGTATCGGTTTGGGCAACTCAATTCAGAACTAAGTTACAAATATATATATATATATATATATATATATATATACATGTATATATATATATATATATATACATGGATATATATATACATGTATATATATATATCAGTACATTAGTACTGTATGTACATTGTAGGACATATGTTGTTTCTGAAGCATTCTTTGTGATTATGAAATCTTGCCCTTTTTTTCCTGCTTACAATGAGTGATTACACCATTTTTCCATTGGCCAGGGCATTGGTTATGCAAGCTGCAGATGTTTGGCTGCGCTGCAATTTTTTTTTTATTATTATTTAACCAGACTCGTAAAGGATCTGGTTACATGATCCCAGTGCAAAACAGTGTATGAAAAATACATGTATGAGCCATGATGTAAACTGTATTGACTGTGTAAAGCTGAAACAGGAAACTGAATGTCAGCAAAAACAAACAAATTAAATAAAGAAGTTATTAATATTGTTAATAACAATTGTTTTTTTACAGGAGTAACTAAGTTTTTTTTTTTTTTTAACTACTCAAACACACAAATCAATACTTTGAAGGCAAAGGTAGGTAGATGAGATCAACCCATAACCATGATCTACAGAATGTGTCATCAGTTGATATAATCAGCCATCATTGATACACTAGGTATTTTAAACATCCAGTTTCTGTGCTGAGGGCTCTGGTTCCTTCTCTCTCCTATTGATTATTTTCTGCTCAGAGTCCACCACTGTCTAGCATTTAGACAAACACAGTGCTGTAAAACTATGAGGGTGATGATTGCGTCAATGTAATGTGACATTTCTTTGTAATAGAAAAGTACTTTTTGAGAAAAGTAGGTTGACTCCATGTACATATTCCTTTGAGGTTTGTGCAGAACGTGGACACTAAGAGAGGGTCCAGCCAGAGATCATTTAAATACAATTTAAAAAAGAATTTGAAATATCATATTTTGGTCACAATTGTTTAAAAAAAATTATTTAAAAAAGTGGTTAGAGTGAGTTTTGGGTCGTCCAATGTGTCGTGCCCCAAGAACTGGCCTAAGAGCCTGTGGAGACACAAGGAAATGCATTCGATTTTCACCACCTAACAAAAGCCTTACTTTATAAAAGCTACACTTGCATAAGTCTCTGAATATGTCTGGTGCTTTATCTTGTAATTAGATGGCCTTTTTTGACAGGAAAATGAAGTTTGTAACCACTTATTCCGCTGCACCAAAGTCCACAGAGAAAAGTGGTGTTTTTTAGCTTGTGGTGGAGCAGGGGTTGCTGGTCTAGTGCTGCCTTACTTGGTAAATTTGTCTCATTTGGGTGACTCTGAACAAAGCATTTCAAATGCCGAAGTCACAAAATGACACATTTGACCTAAGTAACGGAATAAGAAGCGGATCAACTGCTGTGTTCTGTAATGTAAAATCTCTGATTGTTCCCATGGACCTTGGTGTGGGGAGTGAGAGGTTTACAAGATACAAACTTTTCCAGTCTGAAAAACGCTGTCTAATGGTAAGAAAAAGTATTAAAGATTATCTATAAATAGATTTTGTCCCCTACATAAGAGAGATGGATTGACAAGATGTCAAACATAATCATATGTTTAATGTCATTGTGGAAAAGCTCAGTGAATCAGACAAATGTGAGACCAATGCATTTGTATAGTATATTCCAGGTGGTTCTGTTTGGCTTTCATAAGACCAAGAAACCCTACACGCTTTTCTCTTTTTGAGGAGCATATAGAGTAAGGAGGCAGTCAGCCAGATATGCAGAACACACAAATCAATCATGGTGGGACCTGCAGTTATGTAAATTTGGTCCAATGGAAGGCAGGCTAGCAGTGGGAAGAGTTTGAAGGTCCAAGTTTCCAGAAATCATTACGCAACACAAGCCAAGTATATAAAACAGCCAAAAACAAAAAAACAGCACAGAAACCTGGAGGACCCCTGTGAGCTCCTCACCTCTGTTTGGTAACAAGGTATGCTTTAAAGTTCTCTCTCTCTTTTTTTTTTTTTTTTACTGAATGCTTTAAGGAAATAATTTGCAAAATATTTTTATACATGTTTTACTTCAATGACATGAGTTCAATGATTAATTCATTATCACTTTGTAGCACTAAGGAGAGATTTTAGGGATAAGTACTATAAATAATCAACTTAAAAGAAATGCTCCGCATTCAGAAGAGCTTTTATTGGTTAAGAGAAATAAAGTTACATTTTAAACCCAACTGTGTGCTAACAATGGGAAAAAAAAATCCCAACTTATACTAATCAGGGAACTGAATATTAACAACTTAAAAAAGGAACTATGATAATTCTTGTCTGATTAATTATATCCCTATATATTTTGTGTGTATAAATTATAATTTGTAAATATGTATTGAAGTTTTGTGCTGCTTTTGTTCATAACATATCAAATCAAAAGACATATTACACAATAAGGAAAGAGGCCATTAGATGATTTGGGTCTCACTGTCTCATCAATAAAGGACACTCCTTACCACTTTCTTTTTGTTTGTTTTGTTTTGTTTGTTTGCTTGTCTATCTGTGGACTAGAATGCTGCGGTACGTTGTAGCCCTCTGCCTCCTGGCCGTGTCCTGGGCACAGGACTGCCAGGTGGCCAACATCCAGGTCATGCAGAACTTTAACAGGACCAGGGTGAGTCAGTGAGTGACAAACGGCCACATGGCTTGAAGGACTTTTGCAACGTTTTGTGCATTTAAATGTAAAGTGGGATGTCTCTCTTATTGTCAGCTTGTCTATCCCTCATTTATACATTTTATACGTTTATATTTGACATTTTGCAAACTTATCTTATCTTATCTGACAGTATGCAGGGACGTGGTATGCCATTGGGAAGAAGGATCCAGAGGGTTTGTTCTTACTTGACAACATTGTGGCTAACTTTAAAATCGAAGAAGACGGCACAATGACCGCCACTGCTAGGGGCAGAGTAATTATCTTCAAGTAAGTTCTACTTCTCTTCCTTTTTGAAAGCAGACTTCCACTCCTTTTTTGTCCGCCCCCCCCCCCCCCCCCCCCCCCCCCCCCCCCCCCCCCCCCCCCCCCCCCCCCCCCCCCCGTTCCCCCCCCACCGTTTCATTATGTCCTCCTTTCTCTTTGACCTGCAGCCACTGGGAGGTCTGTGCTGACATGTTTGCCACCTTTCAAGATACTCCTGACCCTGCCAAGTTCAGGATGAAGTACTGGGGAGTCTCAGCCATGCTGCAGAGTGGAAGTAAGTAGTGGGACGTTGACATCTTAAGGGACGTATCTTGAGCATTCTTTCTCGAATTAGTTGACTTCTCAATTTTAACACTTAAATCAAGGCACCAGACTCTTTGTTAGCACACCATTTTGATTGCTGACCCTCAGATTCCATGTAATAATTAACACCAGATAAATTCTGATTGTCTGCAAATTGCACATAAAAAAGGGTCAAAATGTCCTTCAGAATAATTTAACGACACATTCAGATTATAATTAGAGTTGAATTTAAAAAGGGAAATTGTCTATAGGGAAGTTTAATCCTTGGCTGCATAGTCGTAACTTCCAAGTTCCGAGTGGCATCACCGTTGAACTTGGGGGTCAAGCTAGCTGTTGTTAGCGAGACCAGTCGATACCAACGCTCTCCATGGTACTTTGTGGACACAAACAGCGTAGCAACATGTCTACGGCTGAAAATGAAACACTGCCATGTTTATGACTGATTTACTTTTAACGGTAAAAGCTGCAGTGTTTGTATGGTGGCAGCCAACTTGGAATGCTAATTCATGTGGTGCGTGGAGTTGCTCCGAGTGTTCCAGTCGGAAGTCTGAGTTCCGGGGGGGGGGGATTCTCATTTACTACGAATGGAATGCAGCATAAGCTTGCAGCTGTTAGCATAGCCATAAGCATTAATGTTCGTAGCTATACTTACCTTTATAAAACTCGGGACAATTTATTTGATCGATCAGATACTCACAATTCACGCATGACTGATGAATGAAACACCATGGGGTGGAACAACCACTGTCAGGGGAAACAGGGATAACTGCCTTTTGTAGTGGCTTCATCCAGTTAGGGTACGCACTTATGTTTGCTCATTTTTTCCTCGCCGTTAGATGATGACCACTGGGTGATCGCCACCGACTACGACAACTACGCCATCCAGTACTCGTGCAGAAAAGTAAACGAATGGGACGGCACCTGTGATGACAGCTACTCCTTTGTTTTCTCCCGTCATCCCACTGGTCTGAGGTCGGAGGACCAGGGTTTGGTCAACATGAAGAAGAATGAGATCTGCTTACAGGGCAAATACAGAAGGGTTGCACATGTCCGTAAGTAGTGTTCCATGAGTTATCAGTCCTCACACCTCTTGAAAGATAGAGTGAATGAATGTCTGACTGAACTAAGTTGTGCAAGTTTATGTGAACTCTTGATTAGCTGGACATTTTTCAGAGAAACTGAAATGTCTGTCTTTTTTCCCACAGCTGGCAAATGTGAGAGTCTCACACCTATCGACTCGATCCAGCTTGGGGAAGATGTTCTGGGGTTATAGATCTGTCGCACTGTGAAATCTCTCTCGCAGACTTTGAGCTCTTCATGCACACTCTGCGTGGGTTAGCATTTTCGTGGACTTTGCCAAAGGGGGAACTACTCACAGTTCATAGGGTATGGATCAACAAACAGAATGAAGAATAAAAAAAAAAAAAAAAAAAAAAAAAAAAAAAAGCATGGAAAAAAAAAAAAAAAAAAAAAAAAAAAAAAAAAAAAAAAAAAAAAAAAAACAAGCATGGAGGAAGCGACCAACCCCCAGTTGACATTTCAAGGAAAATGGACATTTTTACATAATCAGAAGAGTGCAACAATATGTTATAACAATGTTTATTCATCCTTCATTTTTTTGCATAATGATAACATTTTATATCACTGAAAATAGTAAATTAAATATTTAAAGGACCAGTGTGTTCAATTTCTTTCTTGTTTTGTTTTGGGGTGTCTATCAGCAATATATAATAGACGAACGACAACAGATGATGAAGTGACAGTAGATGCCATTTAATCTATCACCCTTATTCTACTCTGCAAACATGGACTGAAAATAAAAACGGATGTAGTCTTCTGGTTTGAAAAGTGAGGCCCAGGATGAAGGAGAGAGAGACAGCAGTCAGCCACCAGGGGCGGGGGGGTTGGGGGGGGGGCAACTCCATAGATTGCAATTAGAGTTCCATTTGGAACGAATTCTAAAGGAAAATGAACCTTGATTTGCAACGTCAGGAAAAATTTACCTGAAGAGGCCATGATCTCAGTGACTAGTTAAAGCTCTACTTCCCATATCGTCCTCTTCCTCCTATGTTCCCATTCAGAGGTAAACAAATGGCACATATGAGTGAACACCAGTGTGAGTGACAGCTGGTGTTTATCGCTAACTGCCTGGTGGAGGGTGAATTCCCTGAACTTCCCTGAAGAAAACTCACATGACAACAGTCAATTCACAACTGGAATTTGTTATGCAACTGGGAGACTATGTGTGTGTGTGGCGGCGCGGCCTACACTGTGATGCCACACATCCATTATGCCTCTATTTGGATGACGGACTGTTCAAAATTTTAGGGTACATGCACAATCAAATGTTTATGTGCTGTATGTATGTATAATTCTGACGTGTGCCATTATTACGTTCATCTTGTAACAACTGTCGACTAATTGATGTTACGTTATGTGGTATATGGATGTGATATTTCAATTTCCCAGCTATGGGATTAATAAAGTATCAATCAATCAATCAATCTATACGTCTATTTTAATATACCGTCTATGTCTACGAATCAACATGGCGATATCCCTCAAGCACGTGGATTGTGAAGACAGTAAACAATGTCAGTATTAAACTTCCCAAACTTGCTTCAGTAAAGCACAACTTATTTATATCGCCATGGTAAAGTAATACAATGTCATTTACATTCCTACTTATACTATTTTTGGAACTTAACTTGCCCCTAATCTCTCAACATCTGCTGGACAATAAGTGTGAGGGCTCAGGCCTCTGAGGGCCCGCAGGAGAACACTGAGACTGAAGTGTTCACCTGTAGCACTCTTCTGTCTCCGAGTGTCAACAGAGGAATGAGGCCACTAGAAATCGTAATGTACTGTAAGTAGAAGCTCACTGTTGATGCTTGTGTTTGTTAACCCCCAAGTAAAAGAGCTTCTGAGATTAACTCAGCTTTTCGATTGGGAAAAACAGTGGACCTCCCATATCAGATCACTTGAAAGTTTATGAATCTATGAGACAAATAATCAAATGCGCAAAGTTCACTTTTAACTGAAGCTGAATGAACAGCATTATGGTGTACATGTCGTCAGGCTTCACTCTTACACTGTATAAAGTCATTCAAGTAGCTACAGTTTAGTTTATCATTTGTTTTTATTCATTCCGTTCAGTAGTAAAAGTTTAATAATATGTATAAACCGTATGAAGAATTGAAGAGGCCATATGGCAGTATAGTGGCTAGCACTGTTGCCTTGTAGTAGGAAGACCTGGGTTCATGACCTGGTATGACTGAGGGTCTTTCTGCACGATAGGAACACTAGGAGTTGTAATCCCCAAAATGGGAGAGATATCTGAGATATATATATATATATACTACTCACAATAAGTTAGCGATGTTGTGAGAGACTCAGTGGATGTCATACCCATGTTCAATGTGGCATCAATGTCAACGTTCTGTGGGTATAAAAAGCTGGTATTGTCACTAAGTCATTCCAAGTTCAGCATCCAAACAGCCACAAACACACGATGTCACTTAAAGGACGAGCAGCGCCACCTGGCCATAGTGCGCCTTGGGGTCGGTGGCAGACATGAACTTGGTGTGTCTCATTCATTATTAGTCATATCAAAGGGAACTTTTATTTGTTTCATTAAAATTCAGACCAAGCAGGAAAAGCACTCATGTAAATAACAATATCCCTAATATATATATATATATATATATAAATTGAGTATAAATGGGCCTTTATATTTTCATGTATAGACTAGCTGCATTAAGAAATGTCAAAACTGTCAAATGGCAAGGTGATGAATTTTCACTACTGAAAATTTTAAGATTTTAAGGAAAAACATGAAAGGCCCAGATCAGCCGGAGCAGAACAATTGTTGCCATTCTCTTCTGAACCCATTCATTCCATTCTTCCTGATGGTCCCATTGTCTGCAAATCATACTGCTTTCTCATCTCCTCAGTCTCTTCATCAAAGTTCTATTTTATCAAAGGCAAGAGTCCTTTGTTGACTTTGAGCAAAGAAACATTACTGATCCACTCTGCCATAAGTTAGTTGAAGCCCAGGATGCATCCAGAGAAGAGGGAAAAAAAAAAGAAAAACAGTAAGGCAGAGAAACCAAGAGGTAAAATCTTATAGTTTTTTCACACCCATGATGTGCTTTCAAAGGCTGTTTACCAGCTGTGGATGGAATTGTTGTTGTTTCAGTATTTTATTGTGTTTATGTAGTTTCTTTTGTAGTTTATAAAGTCACAAAATTATATGACATAAAAAGCATCCTGTGTGAATAACTCCCACACCTACGGTCAATTAAGAGTGCCCTAATTTACCTAATCCCAAAATCTGCATGTTTTTGGACTGTGGGAAGAAACTGGAGAACCCGGTGAGAACCCACGCACACACAGGGAGAACATGCAAACTCCTAATGTAGCGAAAACAACAAGTCTAACCGTAGCAAACTAGTAAAAACTTCACTAGAAATCAAAGTATATTGGACTAATGAGAATTATGAAGGAATGACATTTGGAAGTGACTGTGAAGGAGTTCACAGCCTGACTCATCATTCCATTCTTTAGTATAATTTTGTTTAATTCCTGATCCTAAGGCCTTTTTATAATGTTCAAGAATTCAAGCTTCATGCTTTGTTCTGAACAATTAGAACATTTTATAGTTAGGTCTTTATTATAATTTAATCTCTTAAATACCCATTACATGTGAGGTGTTACTAACTATAGTTCTTTTCTGTAATTCTGTTCATTGCTATTTTAGGAAATAGAACAGAAACAAACCAGTGAAAAATAAAAAAAGGAATAAAGCCAAAGCAAGAAAAAAGATATTGTTGTTGAACAAGGGGCCTTCTGCAAGGAGTTTGCATGTTCTCCCCGTGTGTGCGTGGGTTCTCACCGGGTTCTCCAGTTTCTTCCCACAGTCCAAAAACATGCAGATTTGGGGATTAGGTCAATTGGACGCTCTAAATTGCCCATAGGTGTGAATGTGAGAGTGAGAGTGAATGGTTGTCTGTCTCCATGTGGCCCTGTGATGGACTAGGCCTTTCGCCCTATGTCAGCTGAAGTTAGGCACCAGCGCCCCCTGTGACCCTCAGTGGATAAAGCGGTAGAAAATGAGTGAGAGTGTTTCTTACATTTCTAATCCTATGTGGAATCTCACCGTGCAGTGGAAATGTGGCCATGCTCAGTCCATCATCAGCCACAGACAGAGCTTGGTGTGCTGGTCACTACAGTCAGGCTTTTTTTTAAAAAAAAATAATTAAGACATTATTGTTGGCTTCACAGCTTTTTTTGGGCAAAGTAAAAGAAAAAATTATTCAAAAATCAACCAAATTATTTTCATGTGGTTTCACCTCACCGTCCATATCCGTGCGCGTATTCTCAGTGGGAGGCTTACATGTCTTTACGGGGGGATGGGCTGGTCTGAGGATTCCCCTGGAAAATGAGAGCCAACAAAAAAGTGAGCCATCGCACTGTCCAGCATCTGTTTCAATGTTGAAAAATGATTCTGTCTCAGGGGCAAAACCAAATGCAGGAATGCAGATTTTAAGTTTCTGTTGGCACTGGAATGCCCACAGTGATGCAGTGCTAACACAACACACTATTAATCTTATTCATCTTAAATTTCTTCTGTACATTTTTCAGTCACTAATAACTCAAATACTGTTTAGAGCACGCAAACAAAAATGTTTTAAACGAGCATTCTGTCCAAATTACTGTCTGCATACTCATAGTTTTAAAGGTTAATTACACAAAAAGACAACTTCCTCTCAGTACTCAACATTTTGAAGGTTTAGTCCATCCAAATGTTAGTGTGCTTACATTTTTAAAGGTTTACTCCACAAAATTCTGATACAACACACACAACTGATTCACATCAGCAAATTGCAGTAGTGGCCAGAAAAAAAAAAAAAAAGATTTAATGGTACATTACACCCAAAATATCACTGCCTGAATAAAAATGTATTCCACAAAAATATTTAGTTTTGATTCAACACACACACACACACACACACACCTGAGTCACATCAGCAAGTTAGAGTGATCAGAAAAAAAGTTTTCACAGCACCGTAATATCATAGACTCCACACAGCACACTGCATGACTTGAGATTTCCCACAGGGCAATTGTCTAGATTATCACAATTCCCGATTTCCTCATGAAGGTAATCTTAACAATTCCATCCACATTTGGTAAACAGCATTAGAAAGTACAGTATGGGCGATGTGAAGAAAAACTATAAGATTTACCTCTTGGTTCCTCTGCCTTCCACTGTTTTTTTCCCCTCTTCACTGGACGCCTCTGAGTCAAGATCTGCAGCAGTGCAAAAGTGTGGATCAGTCATGTTTTACACTAGTATGTTTTCTTGTTTAAAGCCATCAAAAGGACTTTTGATCACAATATAGTTTTATGGCTGTGATAATCACACGTTTCACAGAGAAGAAAAAGATGAATAATCCAGAGAGACTGGGGAATGAGGATGAGGATACAAGAATAATGAGAATAAAGGAAAATAACTTTGAACAGGATTAGGAGGAAAGAGCTTTGAGCTGTTGGCATTTCTTCAGGCAATTGGTCTATACGTACAAATATGAAGCACCAGAAACATTTTAAAAGAAGGATTAAAGAAAGGTGAAATAATAAGGATGAGAATGAAGAGCAACTGATCTTTGTTAGAGCACTTTGAACTGTGATTTTGAACTTTTTCAGGTGTGATTGGGAACTCTGAACTGTGGGGGGGGGGCAGCATTGCATGTCCTGGTGCACATCCTGCTGGAGCTTATCGGAAGAACCTTGAACTAAGCGACAAAGAATTATGAACACCAAAGTCCGTAGGATAAACACAGCAACAGAATCTGATTATCAGTACAGTATTTATTTTAATCTGAGCTTCAGGTTAAGCATTAGTTTATTCTGAAAAAGCAATCCACAGCAACTGCTGCTGAGTTGTCTTCTTGCTGCATGGAAAGGACAAATAACGGATGCATAAGTTCTCATGATTCTGGGGTGTTGGTGGTCACACAGGTCACTGAATACACCACACAGGTACTGAACACATCACACAGGTCACACAAGTCAGTGAACACATCACACAGGTCACACCGTTTACTGAACACATCACACAGGGCACACAAGTCAGTGAACACATCACACAGGTCACACCGTTTACTGAACACATCACACAGGTCACACAAGTGAGTGAACACATCACACAGGTCACACCATTTACTGAACACATTACACAGGTCAGACAAGTCAGTGAACATATCACACAAGTTACTGAACACATCACACAGGTCACACAAGTCAGTGAACACATCACACAGGTCGCCAGTCCATCACAGGGCCACATAGAGACAAACAACCATTCACTCTCACATTCATACCTATGGGCAATTTAGAGTGTCCAATTGGCCTAATCCCCAAATCTGCATGTTTTTGGACTATGGGAGGAAGCCGGAGTACTCGGTGAGAACCCACATACCACGGGGAGAACATGCAAACGCCTTGCACAAGGCCCCTTGTTCATGTGAACCCGGGACCTCTTGCTGCAAAGGCAAGAGTGGGGACGACTCTATTGGCTGCAAAAAGAATTCAGTTTGTATGAAAGGCTATAGGAAAACTTTGTTAAACAAGTGAAGAATGACTTCCTCTCTGGTATATGAAGGCCACAGTAATTGGCCTGACACGCTTGGGGGGGAAAAAAAAGGGTGAGCAGAGGAGTCCTGTTATTTACAATAAGCAGTCTGACATTAGATGCCACGAACCGTAACACAGTAGACCTTTAACAGTTGGCAGCACTAAAGTTCCACCCATGCTATTAAACCAGAGCAGACAGATCACACAACAGAACGTTTGGATCAAATGTCACACTGATTTGCCACCAGTTTTTCATTTCATTCCTATTATAGTCTACTTAATAATTGAACAAATGCTTCCTACACCACTGGCATAGAAATACATTCAGGCATTACTGAAATTGCACACCCATCTACTACTATAATAGGAAACGTACGTCTTTATTGCACATTTTTATACAGTACAGTGCATCACAAAACCTCCTTGGAGCACAAGATTAGAACACAACTTGTAAAAAACTGAATCAAGTGATGATTGATCAAAACATGATTCATGGGACCATAGTTGGTTGAGATGTATGTTGGTTCCTCAAAAACAAAAAATGCAACAAAATCAAAAAGAGAGTGTAGCAGTCTCTCCTGTGTCTATGTGGTCACATGGCCAAGGCAGCAGGAATAAACACACCTTCACACCTTGTTTCCTAACCAAGGGGACCTTCACTAATCCACGTCTTTAAACAGTTTAGGACAACCATGCACAAGCATCACATGGTAGACAAACCTAATATGACTAGAACACAGATAATATTCCCATTTTACTTTGCTCCTTATCTCATTGTTTCAAACTGGCACTCATCTTGATTCAGACCATGAATATGACACATACTACACAGAGAACACTGAAACTATGAGCGGAGGAACCACAGTATGTTTACAGCTAATTTATCAATGGAGCACATAAAGCAGGACTGCAAACTTTCATACAACATACAATAATGTCACATTCTGTGAAGTTACATTACTACTGGTAAAAAATAAAAGCTTTCATTCCCTAAAGATAAACAATACCTCACCTTTAAAACAACACAAGAATAAATAATCTGATTTAAAATGCACAAATACAATTTAAAAGCGGATAAAAATCCCTAAGAGCTTTATGAAAACTGAAAAATACACTGCAAGCAAAAGCATAGACTGTATATAAAAATGGACAGTCTTATTGTTTGAGACCCAAAGTAGGATGGAGGTTGCAGTTTGCCACTGGGGGCAACAACAGAAGTCTATAGGAACATTAGCTACTACCATCTTAGTTGATTCATAACATCAGTAAACATTTTCCTGAGGAGATTATGGCCTAAGTCCCTAGTTTCAGGTCTTCTTCAATAGAACATAATGTTAAATTTGTGTATTATGTTTCCATTTACAGGTAAATGGAGTGGACACCAGTGTGACCGATGGCTGGTATCATCTCACAGGTGCCTGATTGCAGACGACATCCAAGGTTACAGTTGCAAAATGGCACACAATCTTGAAACTTCAAGATTTTGCAACTGATAGACTAAGTCCATTTTGTTTTTACAGTCAATGGGCAAAACAGAAATAAACATAAAAAAATGTCAGTAAATGATGGGATCAATCTTTGGCCTCAAGAGACTATAACAGAATCAATTTATCATTTTTTTTTTGATAAATTTTGTTTTTGTTGTTTATTTTTAAATATTAACTGTGTACACTATTCTGTATGCTTGGGCATATTGGTGACTCTTTGTTAAATGTGTCATCAATTTGTATGTAAATTCAAACTTAATATCTGTAAATAGTTCAAAACAATCCTGAACTGATCTCATAATTTTGTCCAGTGTTCTCCGACCTTTCAGGTTTGTGTTCCATTTTAAAAAATGAGCAACATGTACTTGTTACCCACTGACAGCATGTCTTCATGAGCAAATAATGACAAAAATATTTATGCCGCCACCAAAATCCTATATCGTAAGCAGTGATCGGACCAGATCCTTGTAAACTCAGGCGAGGCAGAAGTCGATGTGTCGCAGGAGTTCCCTGTGACGGCTGGCGGGATAGGAGACCTGACAGCCGGGGCACTCGAGGAAACTTTCATCAAGGTTGGTGGCTTTGGGTGGCGATGTAGGGTCATCCAGACTAAGGCGCTGGAACTTGGCGTGGGTGCAGGGCTCTGAGGAATCGGCATTTAACTGCCTCTGAAACTGAAAACATGATATTCATTCATCAGAACAAGTTCAAGGCCTTTGTTTTTGATGAGGTTGAAGTCTAGTCACACTCACATAAGAATTCAGTTGTACAGTCTGATCTCGAGTCCTGCGAAACTCCTTCAGCAACTTATTTAGCTGGTGTTGCGTGCTTTGACGATCCAGCTTTTCATTCTCAAAGTCCTTGGCTAACAGTCGGATCTTGGTGGGGAGAGAAACGTATGACAAGAGGAAGTGATGGATGAGAACTCATTGCAAACATGATTTCCCCCTAATCTGGGCACATAGCAAAACTTGAACTATTCTATTAATTTAACCAACTACTCCCACTTTTATAAATCAATACATGTTACGAGTGACTTCTGGTAACATGACAGTGGATGAGAGCTTCACCTGCAGCAGAAGTTCATCAGATCTCTTCTTCTCCGATTCCATGTCCATAATCTTCACTTCCTCTGATGACACCCTTCTCTCTGCGCACGCTTTATGTCTGTATGCAATATTTGTGTGATGCAATAATGTAATAATACAATTAAATAATAATAATAAAAATAAAATACTTTAATCAAATTGTTCTCAAAAACACTGAAAACTTTAGCGATGTCATCTTTTGGCTAACTTCCTGTCTGTCACTGCTTTTTCCCTATGTCGCCTTGTGAACCCCAATTTCACAGAGAGGATTGCCCTCTTTGTGGAGTTCTAGCTCCCGATTGGATAGAGTGTTGTG
Organism: Brachirus orientalis; assembly: GCA_016785285.1. NCBI lineage: Eukaryota > Metazoa > Chordata > Actinopteri > Pleuronectiformes > Soleidae > Brachirus > Brachirus orientalis. The sequence goes on from JAFBJR010000401.1 coordinate 897,985, forward strand.
GGATACTGGCAACACTCCTCTTTAATTTACTGCTAGAACATAGAGCTATTCAATATAATAGATTTTAACCAAAGAATTTCACTGACAGAAGCTTAAAGGTTTGTTCAGCTGCTGAACACTGGGGTTGTCATCATAAAATCAAACAATGGCTAAACAGATAAAAAAATTTTTTGTTGTTGTTGTAAATAAAATAGACACTTAATAGACAAGCAAAATATCTTAATTTTCCATATTTCTAAATTAAAAAGTAATATGAAATGTCCTTGCACTTGTCAGATAAACCATAAGACTGAGTTAATCTGAGAGATTTTTAGCAGAACGGCAAAGTCTCTATTCAGACGTTGCCTCTCCACCTACCTGTTGCTCTGTTGCTTGGCCTGCAGTTGCATCTTGGTGTCCTCCAACTCTTTCTTCTTCTCTCCGTACTTCCTCAGACAGGATGAGAGCTCACTGCATTTATCCTCGTACCTCCTCTGCAGCGACAGCATCTCCTCCTGGACTCTGGCCACCTGCTCATTTCGAGACTGCAGCTCACGCTGAGCTTTCAGTGTCTGCAGAGCCCAAAAAGCAAAGGCAATAACAGTCATTTCAGGATGGTGCACAGCGGTTTACTCGCTTTTAGCACCAAACTTCCACTGATTACGAAAACGATGTCAAATGTGGTGGTTCACTTTGACTCAGCGCTAAATCAAACCAACAGGAAGACTTTCAGGCTCGTGTTGCTCACATTCTTATAAAAACCTTGCAAAGCACAATAAGAAATGTTTGAGAGCTAGTCTGTATTGGACAAAAACAGTTATGAAGTGGATTTCAGTGACATTTACCTGCTCCCTCTGCATGTTGAGCTCCTGTTTGCCTCTGGCAACTTGATCTTTTTGGCTCTCAAGGTCTTTCTGCAGTTGGTCAAGCTGGCTCTTGAGTTGAGCATCCTTTTCTGCACCTGCAAAATTAACAGAAGAACCGATTAGGGGAGTTAGTTGGCAAATTATGAAGTCAATTTGAATCAACATTATCCAACTTTTTCTTCCATCTTAAAATAACCGTTTGTAACAGGGAGAGAATGGAGCTTTTCCACTCTGCAAATAACTGTCTCTGCACTATACAGTATGAGTTTAGTGAGTTGATAGGAACACTGTGACAACAACTTAATAATAGTGACTCCAAGCTGAAACAGACACTTTTTGGCTTAAAACTGATTGCACATTGGGGAGTAACATTATGTTTTACACAAGGATTGCTGTAGGTGTCTAAAAATTACTCATCCATTAGCTTTTTGGTGTTAACAGTATTAAACTGTAAAATTTCACATATAGTAGCACAAACAAAACAGCCACAGCAAAAGTCTTATATTGTAAGGGAGACAGTAGATGTGTGTGAAGTGAGTGGCTAATCCGCATGCTGCAAAATCATAGGGTGTTTCTTTGAAATTGATGTTGTACTTTTAATATGCACATGTTGTCAAACAATGGCAAGTTTACAGTATGTAAATGCTGTCAGTCCTGCAAATATTTTACTATTAAAGACTTGTGTGGACAGAAATAGATAGATAAAATTAGACAACTGACAGTGGATCAATAAACATTTTTAACAAGTGGGGAGAAAAAACACTGTAAAATCCATATATCTTGAAATACATTTAACACATTTAAGATATGATGTTTGTTATCAAACTAGTCGAAATGATAATATTTCGACTAGTTTTGAAGAACATAACGAGCTTCAAGTAGCTGTTGACATTTAGCCTCAAAAAAGTAAAAGGAATTCAAGGTTTTGAGAAGAAATGTTGCTTCTGAATTTTGATGTTTGTCGTTTTCCTATATTGAGGAGCTCTATTCATTTTGGCATCTTATTTTATTTCCTTACAGCAGGAGCACAGTGAATAATGAACAGGCAAAGCTAAATGACATTTTTATATTTGGCCTTATTGTATTTATTTTATTAATAGCAGATGCAGCTTAATGGAGCAGTTGACTTAAAAATATGTTATGTTCCACTGTTCAGGTTAGAAAAACAAACTGATATGCAATGTTTACTGGTGTAAGGGGGATAAGAAAAATTGCAATCATTAATACTTTTGACACAAATGCTTGCAGAATTCATATAAATCAGAATTCCAATTCAAATAAAAAAACGGGGACAGCGTGGTTGCTCTGATCTGATATGGTTGGTGCCATGAAGGAAATTAAAACATAGTGTTGCCTGTGGTTTGGAATGTTTAAATTTGCCACTCTAGCTCCTTACAGTTCTCACCATCTGAACTGGCCTCTGGTTTGGTTTCCTGCTTCTTGGACTGGGCCAGCTGCTGCTCCAGCTCCCGTGTATGGCCGAGGAGGGCTTGGACATAGGCCTCTCTTTGCTGGTCATACACCAACCACTGCTGGTTCTTCTCTAGAGCCTGGTGGTGACAGACAAGTACAACACTCACACTCATAAACTGTACAAGATATTTTGTATTCAGCAGTGCTGTTCAAGGATGTTTACGCAGACGCCTGTATGAAAGGGACTACTAGCTCAGTGACAGGTTGTTTTTTTTTTTTCATTAAAATAACAGAAAATACTGTTTTTACTGTGTTCCATTTAGAAAACAAAAGAAAAACAATGTGCCCTTTGCCGATACTGATATAAATATGCATCCTACGTGCTTTAGAAATACTGTTTTAAATATGGGAGTGATGGGTGAGATATTTCAGCAACAAAAAGGTAGTGGAAAAAAAAGTGTGTCCACCCACACATACACAAGAGTGAATCATTAACTGAACTCACATCTTTCAGTTGATCTTGTAACAAGGCCATCTCTGCAGGGGGCATCTGTCCATTCTGATAAAAACAGTTAAAACACAAACAATGTTTGAAATGAACCCAAATGTAATATACTTACACATTAAAAGTAACCTCCATATTTAAAAGCATTACATTTGAGGAAAAATGCTATTTATTTAACTGTTCTGGTTAAGTAAATTTATATAGCTTTAAGTCATTACAGACAGAAAACATTCTTCATAATATTAATTATTCTGATAGGCATCCTATAATTTAAAGCATTAATTCCATAATAATCTGTCAGAGTAATGGAAATAAAGTAATCTCAATGTGAGAGTGCCACATCGCCCAGGGGGGGAAATTCCTCAACTTGTTCCCTAAGACAACAGTAAGCCAGCTCATAATTCTGTCACGCTGACCCCTGGAGGTCAACACGCCTGATCCCTTCTCAACACCTAAGCCCGAGCAAACCCTTCATGGTGCTGTCACAACAGCAGGCATCAAAACAATCATCGGTGTGCTAAGGCTCTGTGAGCTCCAACACAGCACCAGACATGCATCATGAGCTTGTCAACCTTTTCCAGATAGATTTCAACGTGTGTCCTATCAGCTAAGCCCTCAAATAGCTTGTATGGATGCAAGGGGAGCATGGGAAAGGATGAGTCGGGGGTCTGTGGGTCGTATTATTTAGTGTAATACAAAGAAGGCTTAGCCAAGGCCCTGGAATTCAGACAACATTCCTGGAAAATTCACCACAAAGATGAGAAAATCCGCTTGAAATCAGAGCTGAAATACAACCATATAAAATTGATTTCTAGACCTACTAGTACAGTGTGTAGTGCAGTCCATATATGTACTGTTCATATTTTATTCTGACACCATCCAACATAAGTCCAACAAAGTACAGCCTCAAAATGTTATGAAAGTAATCTGTGAACTAACTATAGATTCACATTATTCCCATTAATCTGGGTGAAAATCTTTAAAAACATGACACCCATGTTAAAAGACAAAATAGCAAAAACATTCATTCTACCTTCCCCAGAACATATATTAGTATGATATATGATATGATATGATACAATGACTGCATCAATTAAAAAATAAATGGCGGACTACTGATTTATTAGTTTGATTTCTTTACTAAATAAAAACAAGTTCTCTGATTCCAGCATCTTCAATTTTAATTTTCTTGTTTCTATGATAACAAACTTAATATCCTTGGTTTGAGGGCAAAACTAGACTAGACAAGATGTGAGAATGTAGTCATTTTAAGGTTTGGCAAATAGTGATCAACATTTCACACAATTTTCTGCATTTTATGGAGCAGAAAACAAAACAATCAATCAAAAGATTGATCAATTATGAAAATAATCACTTGTTGCATTTAGAGACATTAATCAAATGTTTGATTTTGATTTTCTTCTCTTCTTAAAAGCAAGAGAATGGTGGATTGTTGTTCTTTTTTATATATATAAATCAGTTGCATTGTCTCATTGAGCCTGCATTTGGCCCCGAATAATTTATTTTCATCTACAAAAAGCACCTGAAAACGATGTCAAATCCTTAGCTGAGATGCTGCTACGTCAGCCTGCCCAGGAGTCAAAGAACAAGACTCTCTTTAAGAGCACAGTGATGCTCCAGGCATCAAAGCGCTGACCATGAAATCTATGCTGCCTCTTGGGAAGCACTTAAAGCCTGCTTTATTGAGAAAACTGAGTTGTAACTACAAACGATTCAAAGGCTCCAGCAAAAATGTATTTTCCATTAAATATATGCAATGCTATAGACAGTGTGTCATTTTTGACCAATTTGCTAATTTATCAGAAGTGGACGTGGAGTGATGAGTAATGACTGAAAAGCAGTGCTGCTGAAAATATGTAATTACCTTTTCCCATGATACATTCTGGCCTTCAGCTTTAATTATAACAAAATGAATGCAGCTGCTTAACAGAGATGATGGCTACAGTTGAAGAAACTGGTCCTAAAATGCCACCTAGTGGGCAAAGAAACAAGTGACCCTGCACAGTGCTCCACTAGCTGCTGATCTTTTTAAGTGGTGCCACTTTTCAAAAATCCAGAGGCAAATATCGCACCAATTCTGATTCATTATTATACCATTTCCTCTACCTATAAAGTACATTATGAGACTCAGACATTAACACTGCTAGAACTAATGTCAATTAGTCAGTGGAAAAACATTGGAAAAAACTTGATTCATCAAGAACATCACAATTCAAAGGGTTTTGCTACAGGGAAAAAATATCACAGACATTGAGGATATTAGAATGGGAAACAGGATTTCAGGAAACTCTGCTCATCAGTGATTAAAACAAAAGTTCAATGTGTTCCTCAAGATTTATTAGAATATCATCAAGGACTTTTATCAATATACTCAGATTTTCTGACATACCACGGCAATAAAATTATTTATAATCACCCTTGAGCTTGTCATTAATATCTGAAGATGTTAAATTAGTGAAGACGCACTTTAATTATCAATGGCAGAATATAATTTGCATTTTTTTGCCAACCCATCTGAGCAAATTTTGTGTGAAAGCTACATATCCAAAGAGCACAGATAGTGAGATGATTGGTTATTTAAAATGACTTTCAGACTGGTTTAGTTAACCAGTATCCAGTATCTATCTGTCCATCTACACAGGTATAGCAACTGTACATTTGTCAACTTACTGTCACTTGTATTTCCAGAGACTGGCAGCGGGCAGAAACAGTGGCAATCTCATTTTTCAGGTTCTCTTTCTCCTGTGAAATGCTCTGTATCAATGTGTCTTTCAACTCTGTCTCCTTCTTCTGCTGCTCCAGCTGAGCCTGCAGTGATGCTACCACCTGGAAGACAGAATCAATTAATCACTAAATGAAATAAAGTAACATCCTCTCTAACACTGACAACAGCCATGACATTATGATTAAATTTAGGCCTGGTCTGGAAATAAATGTGTCTGTGAGCCACGGGAGACATTAGATTTGTCATGTTTGCAATCATACTATAATATGTGGGGTGTAATAAAATTCATGATTTTTTTTGTTGTTTCATAACCAGGAAGTTTGCCCTCATGTGCTCAAGCTGATTATGCAGTAGGGAGAGGAAGATATACAATTTTATCACACATTGCAATAAAAAGCCCTCACAAGAATTATGAGGATGTGGAAATGGGGAAAACTGTTGATATTTCACCTGAGAAACTTGAAAATGCTACACAGTTAACATACAGACCATGTGAGTGCCACGAGAGGGAGCCTGCTTCTTTCCAGTCATTCCAGAACCTCAATATTTATAATGATCTTATTTAAGACTTGTTTTTCACTTTAAAAAGTTCATATACCAATTATATACAGCCTCAATTACAAAGTGCATCTGCCATAATAGAAAAATAGATTTAACAGATAGAAAGATAATAAACAGCCTAAAACAACTAGAACAACAAAAGAGAAATATTATATGGTTTATAAATATCTTGAGGACAGTATACACACCATGTGTTGTCATGCAGTTTTTGTTGGCTGTCAAAAAACATGATTTAATTGCACTTCTGTCAGAGGGACAGATACTTCCCATCAAACTGTATTTTTGTGACAGCTAAGTGGATTTTAAGTATGATATGCCTTTCTGACAGTTGTCTACCGCTGGCAATACACACTGCACATTCAAATATTACAATGCCAATAGTACAACAACCCTCCAAAGCTTAACCATACCCTTCAGAGCTACTGCCCTTGTTCCGGTATACAAATGCTAGTGTGGAATCTAATTATTGAATGAAGTGTGCTTGCCTCCACTACACTAGGGGGCAATAATCCCCCTTTAAGCTTGATAGTATTGCCCATGTCCAGTTAAGGGCTCCCTACCATCCATGAACTTTCAAATATCCAATTCTTTAAAATGACAGGGTATAAAAAATTGGTCTACTCATCAGTCAAAAAACATGTACCACCTGTGTTTTTGTTGCTGTTGTCTTATTGACAATCAGTTACATACTACAGTATCAGTGTTACATGGCTCTATATTCTGACAGTTGTCACTGATCTAGGGTGTTTCCTGAATGGGGCTCTCAATGCCAGGAGATGAAGAGTAAAGCCAGCTATCCTAGTATCCACAACACTTTATCCAATCAGGAGACATAACTCCAGAAAGAGGCGGTCCTCTCTGCTTATGTACTTTAGTCACAAGACATCACTGACTGCAGCTATAAATATGTCTCTCAACCATATTTTGGCAAAGATATGTCATTAGTACATACCTCTCCTCCTTGAGCTGACAGCATCTGTCTTAAAGATTGTATTTCCTGCTCTTTAACCAGCAACTGCTGATTGTTCCTCCCCCACAGCGTTTCAAGGGTAACAATCCTCTGACAAATGAACAAAAGAAAACACCGAATAAACATAAATACTAATTTACAAAGCAAAATGACACACCAATATGTCTGGAAAGTTCCTTTACCTCCAGCAGCTTGGCATTATCTGAGTCGGGCGGTTTGGTGACTTGTTTGACAAGTCGTTTGTGCAACTCATCAATCTTTCTCTTCAGGTGAGCGTTCTCCTTCCTGACTCGCTCCATCTCTGCCTCGGCCTTGGGGGCAGAGCTGCTGGACTTGAAACCCAGTCTACCAATGAGGGACTCTTTGTTACCTTTGGATGTCATGGCTGCTTTGTCACAGGTACTGAGCCTGGAAGCTGGAGGAGTCTGAAGAAATGTGTCTGTTTACTAAAAGGCACAGAGGTAACATAAGGTAAATTGTACATTTTACGTTAGTCAGTGTAACATAAATTCAGTGTTGACTCTGCCCTCTGAACAGTTTGACAGCATTTTCTATCTGGATGTTTGTAAACAACCACTCTCTTCCAGAAGCAGAGCTCAGAGAGACAATCAGTAGACCAGCAACTTCATTGTCTCTACAAACTAACTACAAACTAACTAATTCTCTCTGTGGAGTTGGTGTGGAAGAGTGAGCACTTGAGGAACTTCACTGTCCAGTTGGATAATTTTCTCAGTAAGATAAAGTGGTTAAAATATTCTTAACTTAAGCGAGAGTCAGTTTTCTTAGGTAAGCCTTTTGTAAAAAGGCTGTAATCAGTGTTTCTCTCTTACTGGTTCCTGAGGCACTCAACACAGTCTGCATTGACTGACACAACAACACTTTAAAATAAAACACACAGAACTCTCACCTCAATTTTAATTAAAACTTTGAAAAAAATATTCCATATAAAAAAAGAGACATTCAAGACAAATGCTTAGCCCCAGAAAAAAAAAAAAAAAAACATGATAAATCTGAAACTATGACAGATAATTTTAAACGGATACTGATGATTAAAATTCAAATGACTGATTGAAAAAGTTGTAATATAATAGTATAAACATAAACTTTATAGAGACCAAGAAAATAATGATGTAAATTATACATCATTCTTTCACAGTTGAAGAGGGAAGGATGGAAGAATGAAGTAAGGAAACAATAAGGACGCAAGCTGCCAAGTTACATACATGTCCCTAAAAATGATATGACTATTAACATTTTAAAATCAAATCAATATTTATTTTAATCACGATGAATTTCAGAGAGTAAAGATTGTTTTTTTCCCCCTAACAGTTGACAAAACTAGGAAATCGAAATTATTTTTGAAGTCTTTTTTGGCAGGAAATAAAGAAATTACTTGCAAAAAAAGAAACAAAGTGTGTTTACATAGTGCAGAAGCATTATATTGATATACAGTATATATACAGTGTACTAAACATTAGTTATAAAGTTAATAAAGAACATATCTTGGTATTTTATTATCAAGACCTACATTTGCTTATACACTACGTCTGCACGCTTTAGGACCAGTGGAAATACAATCATTTAATTTCACTAACACACGTTACACATAACATAAAACGTGACAGCACCCGAAACTAAAACTAAAGTTCCCTTCACCGGTCTTCATTTTCTAAACTACAGTGACTAATATTACGTTATCTAAATTAAATTAAATAAGGCAATAATAGCAAAGTGCCGCCACGGCAAGTAAACGGAGGAAAATAATTCACTACTCACACAAGCACAGAATTGAAGTTATCGTATTTATGATATGTAACAACAAGAAGACGGTTTGACCACCCGGACGCTTTCGTTTCCTGAAATTTGAATTGCAGCGCGTTGACGTCACGTCCGTGACGTAGAGCGCAAGGGTGCGCATTTACTTCGTGCCAGCCGTCTCAGGCCTTGTCATGTCAGGCGGTGCAATACATAAAATGTAGCGATTCATATCGATATCAGCGGCGCAGATTTGAAATATTGGACCGTGATACAATATAATTTGTCCTCTATAGGTTTTACAAAACAAATCATTTTGAAACGCCTTTTTCCTGGTTCTCAACGACAAATCGATATCTGACAACCGGGCTGCGCCGTGTATTAAATGAAGCGAACAGACGGTGAACAGGCGCATCAATCACTCATACCAGAAAAACTGGTTTGTCTTGTGTGTGTGTGTGTGGATTGAGCTGCTTCTTGTACTTTGTATTCTCAGCACACACATCATATTTAAAGATTATTCCAATAAAACTCAAATGGCACGAAAAAATAATTTTGTACTGTAATATTTTGTGAAAACTAAATACAGCACATCATCAATGGGTATGATTACTGTATACTGCAGAATACACTGAAGCACGACTTGCATTTTTTCCCCTGATAAGCTTATAGAGTATTATATTATAGGTAAAGGGTATTTCAATTTTTAAAAAAGGAGTGGCAATGTGGTAGGCATGATCCAGATTTTGTTTGGTTTTGGTAAATGCATATTGTGCTTCAGGCATCCAGATGTGTTCTGCAGAGAGATTTCTATTGCCTGCAGCAGCAACAATGTCTCTAAGTGGTTGGGTGAGTTCCACATAGCCAGGAACATGTAACCAGTCAATCCCAGAAAGGCAAGCAACTGTTGGACAGTTGCAGCTTTCTCATGTGTGAGGATGAAAGTTCTCTGAGTGAGGGAGATGGTGATGGTGAGGAGATGGTGAGGGAGATGAAGTTGGTGGAGACGAGGCGGCCAAGGAAGGTCACAGTGCGTCTGCAGACCTGTGCCTTATCATGCTTTACTTTGCTGCCACACTCAGGCAAACCGATAAGTGTGTGGGTGGCAGACAGACAAGAAGCAACTTTGGGGTGCAGCCAAAAGGAGGTCGTCTACGTATTGGATGAGGACTAGGGAACTAGATATCATGGAGATCTTGTTTCAACCTTAGTTGAACAGTCCAGGGCTGTCCCTGAATCCCTGAGGGAGTCAGTTGCACGTGTACTGCTGGTCTTGATAGGTCAAAACAAACCCAAGTTGTGAGTCAGGATGGAGAAGAAGGCAGAAGAATGCATTGGCCAAATCAATGACTGTGAAGAACTGGTATGAAGGGTTCAGGTTCTGTAATGCCAGATAAGGATCTGGGACAGAACCATGCACCATGTCTAACCCCAACATACAGTAAGGAGCAATGCGGTAATCCAGTTGAGTTATGCAACAAGAAGCAGGCACGTTCAAAACAAATCCCAAAATTTTCTCATGTGTCCTTTTTCGGTGTTGACTTTAAAGCCATCAAGCAACAGACCACCACATTTGGGGAAAAACATGAATTTTCCTAGCCATAACTACATTCTTTTTCTAACTGTATGCCTAAACCGAAGCACATTTACATATCTGCATGTCTGCAAAAATTTAGATAAGTAATGTCATTTGGTTCATTCTAGCCTCTTTAACGTCCTCTCAAACCATCACCTTTCCCTTCCCTGCCTTTCATCACTTTGGCCCTTGCATGTTTTCCTTCCATTGCCTGAATTATTTTTCCCTGACTAATCACAAAAACACTCACTGGGCAACATCGATTAAAAATGCAACCAGGATTGAAGCATTTTTCATGCTTCAGTATAGGTTTTCTATCGCGTTTTTCCAGCCTGTGAAATGAATATACATTGCTTCTGTCAGAGCCACTAAAATTATGTCTTTTTTCTCCCTCTCAGCGAATGACTCTGTAACATTAGTTCTCTTTGTGAGCTCATTGGTCTTATTCTAAACCTTCTAGGTCAAATGATTAAGTTATTGCTCCTGTCCCCACCTGCAACAAAAACAACCAATCATTATGTATGTTATGACCTGCTATACACGCCAGTGAGCCAGAGTGAAAGAGAGCACACTGAGAGAAAGCTGGACAGATTGAGACCCAGACCATGAGTTTGCAATCAATTAAGGACCTAATAGATATTCCCTGGACCTTGATGTTTCAAGGAGAAACATTTCTTGTTTTCTTGTTGCTTGATTAAATGTCTCAGGATATTTTTTGGTTGCCACATATGGTTGCCTATGGTTATCCCACCATGTTCAAAAGAAATGCTCATTCCAAAGTGTAATTAATGAATAACCAAGCCCAACTCTGGTGGATTCCAAGCTTGATTTCCCTAGCCCAAAGTCTGAGTCACCAAGAGGTAAGTATGAATTTAAATATAAGAAACCAGTGTTTGGCATACAGTGTCATTCAAGGAACAAATTAAAAGTCCAAAGTTGAATTATACTGATTATACAGAAGCAACTTTTCCAAACTGGTTACTAGGATTATATGATGTCATTATAGAGTTTGTATCAAACCTCAGATACACGTGAGCTTACATTACTGAACCAAACATATTGTTACTTACATACTGTGCACTGTATCAGTGCTGGCCCAAGCGTTTATGGGGCCCTAAGCTGAATTCGACTTTGGGGGGCCTTCCTCCCACCACTGGCTTGACTATTATTGATACGAATGTAATACTATAAATTGCATTGATTATATTTGTGTTATTTACACCAAGCCAAACCAGTGTCACTCTTGTTTTTTCAAGTCAGAGGGTAGTAAAATCACAAAAGTGTTAATTTGTATTAATATTAATAACTAGTATTAATTTGCACTTTCATATTCAACGCAGAGTGTGGTGATACTGCCCATTCTGTACATATTTTGGCTCTTTAATGCATATATTGTGTATAGTCAATTTTTAAAATCTTGTTAGTCATTATCTTCTTTATTTTACATTTGTAGGTGTGGAAAGGCATGTTTATTGTTTTATTGTTTGTTCCATTTCCCTTTACTGTCTTTGCTGCTGTAACAATGTACATTTCTTCACTGTGGGACTAAAAAAACATTGTCTTATTTAAATAGTCTCTCTCATCCAGCAAAACTAAGAAATTAGCAAAATATGCAAAGGAGAAAGAGTTTTCGCCCTCTCACATTTTGACGTTGCACACATCAACATCAGTGTTAACTTGAACTAGATAATTTGTCATTAAAAAACACACATTTCAGCTTTTTTTTTTTTTTTAAATCTTCATCTCTGCGATGGAGTGACAGCCACTGCATGAAATACTGTTGATATTATCAGAAAAAAGCTTGATCACCTTGTTTAAATCAATTATTAAGAGTAAGCACAAAACATAGTCTCTTATTATGTGTGCAAATACATTCACAGTACTCATAAACTGTAAAGTAAGCAAATCTGGGGCATTGCGTGTAAATGGTAGCCCAGGTGTGAATTTTTTTCGACTCTCACGATTCAATTTGAAATCGAAATGTGGAGTAAAAGACGGAAAATGGTTTCTCTCAAGTCTTTTGGATTTTTTGGGGGGAGATCATGTCAACAATATGGCTTTTGCCATGTCTGGTCTGGGTTGTCCTTTGTTCCTGGTTTTATTGTTGTAACTGTTTAACTTTCTGTGGAGCCGAAGCCCGTGTTTTTGAAGGAGGCTTGCTGACAGGTGAGACGGGGACTATTTCCTGTCTCTCCTCGTCAGCGCGTCTCTCCAGTTCAGTCGGTAACCTAATCTAGTCCCCCCCCCCTTTTTTTATGGTTCTTTTACAAGAGTGACAGCTTTAGCATAACTCCTCAAAAAATTGTGACCACATAAGAAGCCTGAATGTACTTTATCAGTGGTTTACCTGTTCAGTTGGGAGTAAGTGCACCCGCTCCTTTGGTTTGCTTGCTGAAAAGTCTGAGCCTTGAACCGTTTCTCCATGCAAAAACACAGGAAAAACTCTGCCATTGTGGTCTTCACTAACTGGAGAGAAGAGAGTGTGATAGTCTTTGTTTCTTTTATCTTGTCTCCATCATCAAAGTCAACAGTACAGGGCCTTTTAACACGTCACCAAAGGTGCTTACATGCCTCACAGGGCCTTTAATACGTCACGGCAGTGCGTTCATCAAAGAGAGATGCTTCTTCTTCATTCACCTATTTAGTATGTGGACAGGGTAAGTGGATGCCCTCAGGTGTCTGAAGTTTATTTGGTGTTTACAAAAATGACACCCTACCCCCACTAAGGTGAATGAATCATCTTTTAAAAATGGTTATAATTCCTGAATTACCACTGTGGTCCCTCCTGTCTACTAGCCACTGTAGTCAACCTGTCTAATTGATGCTGAATTTAAATGCCCTCCTAAAGTTTTGTGAGAATACTGAAGTCTGGTTTTTAAAATAAAACACTGAAAGCACTGTTTTTCACAGCTATATTTTTTTAGAAACCTAATAAATGGACTCTGAACAACTGTGTAAATATAGTCTATATCTATAAGTTCTGGACAAGACTTACTTGAGAATTTTCAAGTTAAATGCCACATTCACGCTAAAATTCACACTAAAAAATTCTCTAAATTCTAAAAACTTTCAGATGTAATGTTTTATTTTTGTATACTATGTTTTTGTTGAACTCTTAATTTACAATTAAAAGTTAAAAAAAATCTGAGCTTTGTGACCTGTTGAAATCTTTCTTTTCTCCAATTTGAAACAAACACTAATTACTGCAGAACATTTTTCTAAGAATACCATATGACTTCAGAGTGTCTGATTTTAACAAGGCAGACTAAATTTAGATCAATAACAGCATGAATCATCCATTTCAACTGCCTTGAAACCTGTGTTGCCTTATTTGTAGGATATGTGGTGACTTAATTAGAATTTCTGTCATTTAATTAAAACACTGAAAATGAATTTGTGTAACTGTCAGTAATATGAGTAACTTTGAAGCAACGATTGGAAGCAATAGTGAAAATGATGGACATGTATCAGTGCAAATCCTACAACTTAGTGATGGGATACGAGGAAAACAGATCTCAGAAATGTAACGAATCCATCAAATAATGTTCTTAAGTCGACGGTGACTCTTCTGCACCAAAGTGCGTAGAGAAAACCTGGATTTTTAGCATGCTAAGTTACAGGAGCTGCTGGTCTACTGCTGCATCATGTGATAAGCTTGTTTCACTTAGACAAATCCAAATGAAAGTTTTCAAACAACGGTGTAACAAAAATTGCACATCTGAATTTACTGATGGTGATCGATAATGGCAGTAAAATCAATAACCCTTGTTTGCTATGATGTAAAATTGACAGTTTTCTCTATGGACTTTGGCATAGGAGTGTGTGCTGTCTACAAAGTGAAAGAAATGTTAAAAAGATATTTTAAGAGACTCACAATCTGCATAAATTCACAAGGATTCAAGTGCTGCAGAGACGCATCACTGATTGCAAATTGGCATTAAATACCCTAAAACATGAAAAAGGTTCAGGACCAAATTTTAAGAAAACACATTTTACAAGAGATAAAACTTGTTATGTTTCATTATCGCCTCCATATTTCAACAGCTACATTTTTTTCCCCGTCTGACAAAACTCATTTTCCATTTTCTGTCTTCCTATGACATAAGTGTTGTCACGTTGGATAATTTCACCTGATATAAATTGTGATCTATTTTAAGGAACTCTTTGAGGTAAGGATTCTCAGCATATAAGAGGATGAAAGATTATTGTAAGATTCCTGTCGTAGTAAAGACAGGGAGCTTAAGCAGCTGACATTGTTACTGGAATGAAGAGTCTTTTTCATTTTGCATTAATCCAAATGTCAAGAGATCCTACTACTATCATAATGACAAAAAATGCCCTTAATCCACGATGAATTGTCTCTAACTGCAGTGTGAACTCAATATCTCAAGCTCGGTGGATGTGATTTTATACTTTCTCTCCCTAAATCAACTTTTCCCTTATCATCTCATTCCTGAACTAAGCAAGATTTCATTGATTTCACAACTGATTGGTCATGATAGGTGAGCACCAAAGCAGCTCAAGCATAATCCACAGGAGTTATTGCTCTAATTACTGTCTGCATCCTTAATTCCAAGTGTATTCTGAGTCACATGGAGAGTGAGTCAAGAAGCTATAAAAAGTCTCATGTGGATTTAATGTCTAATTATAATTTTGCCCCATATTCTCTGCTCATTGGAAAAAAAAGTAAAAATCATGACACATTTTGAAAGATAAGCAAAGTATTTAAAAGGTGATGAAAGTAAAATAATTTCACCTACGTTTTACACACCGGACCTTTAAAGGCTGAGCTACAACATCCAAATTCACCAAT
Source organism: Brachirus orientalis (assembly GCA_016785285.1). Taxonomy (NCBI): domain Eukaryota; kingdom Metazoa; phylum Chordata; class Actinopteri; order Pleuronectiformes; family Soleidae; genus Brachirus; species Brachirus orientalis. The sequence continues at coordinate 913,169 of JAFBJR010000401.1, forward strand.
AGATGCAACTTTAACACCTGACCTGCTGAGAGCAATTCTGTCAGATATTAAATAAGACATGATATATATATATTTTTTATTTATTTATTTATTTATTTTATTTTATTTTTTTTAATGGATTTTATCTTTAATACGATTTCTTGTCTTGTGTTGGAAACCTAAATGAAGACAGGGTGAAAAGTCAGAAGTGACACCACCATGTGAATGAGGCATGGAATACAAATCTTTTTGCTTGAAAAATGAATGAATATAGAAATAACATGCTGAATCTAGTTATGTCTCCTCTTTTTGAACAATAAGTCCCTACTGGTATACTATATAATTCTATGTATCAGGATTTATAAAAATAAATATATAATATATAATAAGATATAAGAATAAAGAGGAAACCTCCTCATTATTATTAATAAATTAATAATATTTTTCAAATAAGCTGACATCAGGTTTATACTGTCAGAAATCAACATCATACAGTGAAAAATTAAACGAATTAAGAAGTAAATGAAAGTTGTACGTCAAAATGCAAATTAAAACAAAAATCAGGGTCCAAGCACACAGAGTGTGAGGACCCTGTTGAAACTGTTGTGCTTATTATTCACAATTATTTTTGCACACATTTCAAGTGCGGCATCTGACTCAGACTAATTATCACCACTGTTGTATTTATAGCGTTGATACACTGCTCTCCTGTAGAAGCTACCAACATGGCTGAATAAATGACTGCACACAACTTCAGTTTTAAATTTGATTGACAACCTTCTTATAAATATGAACAGTATGACACTATTGCTTTATGCTTTAAGTTGTTTCCACTGCCCCCAAGTGGCCAAAACAAGTACTATTTCCATATTTAAAGCTGAAATATTTAATTAATTGGCTGACACTTTTCTTAATGATGTATAAACTGATTTCACATTATATTGGTGATAGAATAATTTTATTATGTTATAGACCCTTTTCACTGCCAACATTTTGAAATGTTTTAGCAGGAAAAGCACAAGTTTTACTGACAAAAGTAAAGGGATAGTTACTAGTTTCAGAAGTGAATTCTACTGCTCAAACAGAGGCACAATAACAACAACAACAAAATTGCCAAATGTTACATGCTGAGGCTTTAAGGTCAGGTTTGAGTGATGAATAATTTCAACATTATTGGCCACACAATTTGTTCAGTCAAATTAAAGAAGCAGACCAGCGGCACCACATTGATCAATGCCGAACATGTCATTGATGTCGAAAACAACACGTCAGTGCAGCCTTTAATCATTAGTACCCACATGTAGTCACTGGCTGGTCAGAAACCATGTGCTTACCTGCAGATATACTGTAGCTCTTTGTACTGTATAAGAGATTCTAACCACCAGCTCATCACTCATCCCTCCCATCTCACTCTGCCGCACCGTGTAGGGCATTTTCAAACGCCTGTAGAAAATTCTGTGTGAAAAGTGACTAGTGAGAGAAATTAAAGAGAAAACGAAATGACAGAGAGAGGTGAGACAAGTGCCTGGGGGGGCAGATTCGTTTGAATTCAAGATTAAGCTGACCAGATTTATGTAAGCAAAGCACCTGAATTGTGAAGCAATTGTGTGTGTGTATCCTGCACACACACGCACGCACGCACACACACACAGCTGTAATTCTTGCACATTTTCTGGTTTAGTACCTTCCCATGCCAACATTGTCTTTTATATCTAAGCGGAAAAGATTTTGATATTTCCCTTTGGACATTTTCGCAAATCATCCCATCAAACAATGGAAGGATTCCTGTGAGCGCAGTTAAAAGACCTGAGTTTTTTTTCCCTGTGCAGTGAAGTGGAGAGCAGTGAGCCTCAGCCATGCCTAACCTGCACAGTGCAGTGGGCGTAGCACTCAAGTCAGAAGCTGGCAGATTTCGTGTGCTGCCCTTCAAGACATTTCCTTCCATCCGTCCACAGGTGACTTTCCTTATATCAGCCCCCAGATGACTTGACAGGAAGCAGACAGTGTCATTAAAAACCACACTACATCTGCAAAGGGGTCTGGGAAAAAAAAGTTAAGTGTCCTGAGATATGCCTCTTAATGTGACAAGGGCATTTCAGCACCTACTGAAATAGAGATGCTGCACTACAGGCCATGCTGTGAGCTTCTCCTACCTGTTCTCCAGGACTCATTCCCCAAACTCTATAGTAGGCCAGGGCTGTCATTTTTATCTGATATGATACGATGAAGTATACCATTACTAAATCTTAAATAATTACCAAGTGGTCCAGAAGAGGGCACTGTAAGTGAGCCACAATCAATGTCCTCTTGGCCCACAACAAAAATAAACTTTTGCTGTGACAATAGAGGACATGAGCTAAGCCTGTCCACCTGAGCAGACCACAAGAACTGGATAGAGTAACCCCTCTCTGCCATGCAGTGGCAGGGGTACTGCAAAAAAAATAAATAAATAAAAAAAAAATAAACACTCATGCGGCCCAAAAGGAAATTTTCCCGTAGACCACAAGACTAAAAGAGACACCTGTAAAACTGTTTTCATGACACCTTGAGACATTTGAAACATGGACATAGGCATTTATAGATCTTTATGTTCTGTATTTTTAAGTCATGGAGTTTCATTTTTTGGGAAAAAAACCTCCTAAAGAGAATAAAAGCCCAGAAAAATTTGTATTTCCCTGAGCAATGTCATGTCAATCTTAAGTGATTATAGCAAGATTAACTATAATATGTAGGGTACAAGCTGAATATCTTTGAAGACATTAAGTGTCACCTCTCATCTGTGTGAAGTACATTTTTGGAAAAAACGTGACAGAACTACAGATAGTGAATTTGGTTTCCCCATCATTTTGATTAATACATAATAACCTTTCAACGTAGGGTAAATTTCGGTGATCTGAGAGAGAACCACACTACGGCACCTCCTATGATGGCACTTTTGTCACATTCCCAAATTATTCATTTTATGCATTATTAGATTCTATGTCCTGAAGTTAATCTAATTAATACAGATCATTTATTAATTGTAATTTAATTTGTCATTAGTTGTTTTCTGTGTTTTCTTCCACATTAGGCCTCGAATAAAAATAAAGTGAGATCTCGACCATACTACGCAACATGCCCTCAGATAATATATATGATTTGGTTTTGGCACCATACACAATGAACTGAATTAATTAGCTCCACTTTAGAGAATTTGAGACTGTACTTTTATTTTTTTTTTTATGAAAGTAAAAAGATTTTTTTTCCTTTGCAAATCAACATCTAGAGCTCATTTTAGTATCAAGAAGGGAGATTTGACTTCCTTGCCAAGTGAGTATAAGGAGCAGTTTAATTGCTGTAGCTGTACTACACTGAAATAAACAAATTACACAAAATTCTTATTTTTGTTCATTTGAAAAGAAATAAAAAATAAAAAGTGCGTGCAGCAGCCCGACACCAAAGACATTTGAGTCATACCAAGGAACACATTTGCCATTCTGCTCCCATCAATCATAAGCATATTTACTCAGACTCACTGTGAGGATTAACACAGCTGGGCCTTTCAGTTCTTCTTATCTTATGCCTACCTTTAAGCTCCATATGTAAGATGCAAAAATATGGCCTGAGTGAGAAGTTACTTCTCACTCAGAAGTTACAGTTGTGTTCCCATCCAGTGGAATGGATTGGATCGGTATAGTTCGGTACGTATTTTTTAGCGTTTCCATCATGAATAACATCAAAATAACCAGTCTCTACATTCCATTTTTTTGGCACCCTTCCCTTGGAGCACCAGGTGGTGCGGTACGATGTCAGGATACGAATGTGTTTGAAAACGGTCAGCTTGGCGATCGAATGGTACAAAGTGCTTGTCGCAGTGGATTTGAAAAAGTTGAGATATTTTCATCTTGCACCCAGAAAAACCGGTGTGTTTCACCAGATGCACATTGCAGCTGTGTAACCTAATGTGTGCGTCTGACCTGTTTCCCTATTGGAAATAATATATTCTTGTGCACAAACACGTGAATGTGAACAGCCCCTAGATCAGTTGAAACACAGAGGATCAGTTCTCTGACCGTATAGTGTCATGGTAATGATCTTGCTGATATCTTAATGGAAAGCCGTGCGTGGAGATTCAATCAAGATCACTGTAAACATCACATGGAATGTTCAATATGTCCGCCATCACTGCAGGACAGGAAATGAATTGTCTGTGGAAAATGGATTTGTTCAGTTTTGAACAAATCCAACAAATGGATCAGTTTTGGATGGAATACTTCAGGAAAGGTTTTCTACTACTTAATTAAGACTACACACCTGGTAGATACACAGCAGGTGTTCCATCATCTTAATGATGCTATGTGTGTCCAAAAACATGGCAGGTATGTTCAAAAATCCACGAATCTTGATTGAGAGGCAAAATACATTTTTCCTGCTCATACACGTAAAGTAATTGGAGCTTTGATTTAAAAAGAAAAAACAAAAAAAAAAACTTTATTATTAAAAATTATTATGTATTTAAATGTAGGACTTCTCTGTTTTGTTGTGAAAATTCTCCACATCTTTAAGGCGGGTGTAAAAGATGAGCACATTCAATTGCATATGTGGAAAGTTTTGGAAAGCGTGTACAGTATATATATGTATATATATACATATATATATATATCTTAATTTTTCCTGTCCCACTCTCCTACCTGCATATGTATACATGGTCTGATTTGTGTATTTACTTATTATGTATGTTTTTATGTTTTTATGTATGTGCTGTGTTTAGTTAATTGGGTTTGCATAAATGTATAAATATAATGGAGGAGTAATCCAACATGATCACTTCATGTTGGATTAAAAAAAAAGATTGATTGTGACTCTGATTGCATTTTTCTTTCAGAACCAAAGGGAGAGTCCATGAAGCCCATGTTGCACCGAGTTCATTTTACCCTGTCCCTGGCAAGCAGCACGTTACTATGGTTACTGCTTGTGTTATTTACAGAGACATGCAGTGCCAATGATAGTGCAGTACATACATGTTTGACAAATGAAAATTTACTGTTCAGGCAGTGTGACTGACACCTGGCACAAAACCTAGTGTATTTGTCAGAACACGACCTGACCTGTCAGGTTCTGTTGGGTCCTGACAAAGGCTGTGTCTTGACAATGATCTGGTGTAATAATACATATGCCAATAAAGGTGTCATGATAAATTGCAATACTTACTTGTATACTATATCAAAATAGTCAATCGGTAGACGTTACTAACAATGTACCACACTCTTTGTCACGCAAGAGTCAAATGGTCACACGATTCTCATGTAGTATGTTCTGCACCGTCTCAACAGATTTCAAAGCTGCAGTTTTGACTCTATTAAGTGGGAATTCATTTTTAAAAGGAACATCTCTCCCTCCTCCTGCGTTATCTTTTTATTTATTTCAAAGTCCCAGTCCATAGCCAGATGACTTCAAAGACAGAACAAGGTCTCTGGTGATTTCCCCTTAATAAGGACTTAAAATGTGAATCTAACAAGGGTACATTTCCTGCTGTATCATCACTTTAGCTGGAATAAAAAGACACAGCCCTGCTTCTTATTACTTTATGATATGAATAATCTACTTTTGGTACCGTATCTCTGTTCTCAGGCGAAGCTAAAGCTGGTGTGTAAGCGACTCAGGGAGGAAATGAGGCCTTCCACTGTCTCTAATCTGATTACATGTGTGATCGGCACTTTTAATACCACTTGTAAAAGCGTGAGAAGGTGGTGTGAATCAGTTTTACGTTTTTGCTGTTAAAAGGTGAACTCTGTAACTGTGTCGCTGGGCATCAGCGCATGGTTGCGGGGAGAGCTCAAGGATGCCATTTATGTCCACAGCTGCCATGTCTGATCAGAGACAGCAGTGACAGTCTCCATGTCAGAGCTGTTTTTATCATGTTCACATGCTTCCTTTTTTTTTTTTTTAAAATTTCAGACTCCTTTCCCCTGTCGTATTACTACAGTGTATTTTCTACATTCATCTCATCCACGGCTGTACAGTTCTAAAAATGGTATTTGTTGACTCTAAAAAGTGTATCTTTTCAGGTCCGTGTGCAGATGTGCGGTTTGCAGTTTGTGGTTAAGACACTCAACCACAAACTGCTCCGAGCGGCTGTGTCAGCAGCATGAATGATGTGTGATAAAAAATAAAAGTGCTACATGTACTGTAGAGGCACTGTATGTGAGTGTGTGTGTGTGTGAATGGGTAAACGGTATAGTGTCAAGCACTTTGAGTGGTTTTCAAGTCTACAGAAGTGCTATATAAGTACAGAACAGGTCTGCTGCTGCCACATATGGCAAGTTACTGAGGATTTCACACAACATAAAAAAATAACACACGAACTTGATACTTACTGAGGTAGCGGCCACTGTTTGCTGTGATCAGTCAAAAAGAGCTATCTACTAGAGTGAGATCAGGCAGAGAAAGATAAGGTAGAGATTTTTGTGAAGTGGCTAAAATCTGTTTTGCCTGTGTTTAGTTTAATGGTACTATGAATCAGTGCCTCATTCTTCAAAAAGCCCAGATGATTCTGCTGAAGATGATGCTAGGCCTCTTCTAAACGCTGCTGTGAGAGATGAGAGATAAAGAATGTGCAGCCATCCTGGTTTTCCAGCCACGCAAAGATCATGGAAACTCGAAAAAATGCAAGGAGTCTGACAGACCGACAGCGGGAGGCGTCCAGCTACAATCTGCTTTGCCCACGAGAGGTAGTGATGAAGGTGATGGGTGTCTGCGCCGAGGCCCTGCTCGGATGAGCCGTCCTCATCATCATCATCATCATCATGTTCTGTCTGTTTTCTGTGCTCAAACTGATCAGCTTCTCATGTTCTGTCACCAACGATCGAGGGTAATGATAACTGTTTCAGTGAGTATCTATGCTTGCACAATCAGAATGGAAGTCTGATCCGAATGAAAATATGTCATGTGAACATGCCAGTCAGAAAACTGTGGTCTGATGCAGCCCATTCGCAAACAAATCTGAACAGATGTGGCAGCTGTTGGACTGAGAGCACATCTACATTTTCTGACATTCAGTAAAATAAGCCTTGTAAGAAAGAAGGCACCAAACTTACCAGACAAGTGGTTGTTTCTCTTCTACCAAACTCCTGCTTAAACTGCCATACAGCATGGCACTAACTATAGCCTGGAGCTACTGCTCAACCAAAAGCCAACTCCAGCTGTGGCTCCATCTCACCAGCTCGTCAGGACCTCCCTGATAAACCTGCAGTGCAGAACGACGTGACGACACACAAACCTTCATGACCACCACCACCAAAACCACAGAGGACAAAGAAAGGAGCGGCTCTCCAGTGCTTTTGCACCTTTATTTGATTTTTTTCCAGTTTGTGTTTTTTTTTTTGACCATCTGCAGTAAAAGTGAATTGAACAATTTAAGTTTGAAATGTAACAGTGGCGATGCTATGTTTAGGTGAGTACGGTTTAATTTGACTGCTTTGTACAGAAAGTTCTGTGTGGGTGGTATGACCTTATTAAACATGGTGCTTAAATTAACTGTAATTGGACATTTTGTCAGTGTCACATCATCACTGAATTTATAATTTTAGCTTTTTTCTGGTGAAACTGATTCTTTCTGATTTATTTTTCTGTTTCTGTTGGAGATTTTTTCATTCTGGGCACTAATTAGGACATTCTGCCCTGTCCTAATTTGTGTCTATGTTAACCACTCAGTGGATGTTAGTACCTCATACTTGAAAAAACCTGAACTATACCTTATTAAAAATGAGCTGTGGTAGATAAAGTGATGTGAGACTTTGAGCTGTGTGATTTATTAGTTTACAACTAAGATTTAAACCAACCAACCAAAAGAAAAAGCAGCTCTGTCCAAGCAAATAATGTTAGAGGGCGGTGTTAAAATGGTTATAAGTTCTCCCACATTCACATGTCTGGGCTATAGTCATTAAGAAAGTGATATTAAAAAAAGGAGAAATATGACTGTCATTGGTGTTTAATGGTTTTAATAGGTTTAAGTATGCAGAGGGTTTTCAGAAACAGGTTCTTCTCAGACAGTCAAGCATTTTCAGACCATTTATGTCTGATTATGTGGTGTTTTGTTAGGCTGTAACTTCTTGGTAAAATGGAGGTGCAGTTGGAAAATGGAAAAATAAAAACTGGGTAAATAAATTTTAGTTTAGTACTAGTTAGCATCAATTGTTGTAGATAAAAGCACACTCTAAAATCATCACAGTAATGTCAACGATCAGAGACCAATGAGCCCTTTGCACAGCAGCCATTTTGTCAGTAAATAGTAGAAAAAATAAGTGTTCAAATTACAAATGGCTGAGTTCCATTGAGTATCCTCAGTTTTAAATTGCAGAGGTCATTTTATGCGGTCAGTAACATCAGTTATTTTCCTGCTAAAACATGTCATTAAGTGGCACACATAAGCTGCGTTTCAATCTAGTGGAACAGTTCGGTTTGGTACAGTATGATATGTTTCTTTTTTTTTTTTTTTTTGTTATTTTCATTTCTATTAGGAATAGCACCAAAACCAGCACAAGCCCCATCCATTCCGTGACAGTCAGCTGATTTGGTGTCAGATAAAGGTCACTTTCTTGGGGTTGGTACCAAACCTGCTACTTTTAAAGGTACTGACTGAATTACAGTGGTACCCCAAAGAACAATTCATGTTAAATGAGCCAGTTGCAAATTTTGTCATCTAAGTGAAGAGAGTAATGTGCAGCTTCTCCAACTTCATGCACCACAGAAAATCATGAAATGCTCTGCCTTCTTAACGCTTAACAAATCAAGCCCCTGACAGAAAAATCAAAAATGAATCTCTGAATAGCCGTTTATTCACATTGCTATTGATGTGCAAAGGCCTGAAGGCCCAGAATCTGAACAACTACAAAAAAGAGAACAGTTCAGTCATAGCTCACACTGCAAGGTCTGTGTTTAGCTGTTGCGTTATTTATGAAGGCAGTACATCCAGCAGGTAGGCCTTAAATTTTTGTTGTTTTGTTTGTTTTTCACATTCGGTCACATTTTCCATTTGCTCCTAACATCTGCCAAAATGCTCGGCCCTCTAAAAGTGCATGATAGCTCAAATAAAGCCCCTGACATGGTTTCTGTTTTTGTAAATCAAAAATTTATTTTAGATAGTTGCAGTTTATTCACTTTGCTTGTTGATGTGCAAAAGCAACTTGTATACCTGTCCGGCATGCAGACAACCATCATCTCATATTATGCAGGTCTTTTTTTTAATTTATTTTTTTTATTTTTCACAGGATTTTAACTGTTGTTTTCACTTATAATTCATTATACTTGTCCCAGGGTGATTTTTGTTCTGTTTTCCAGTTATAGCATCAAGTTGACAGTGGCATCAGTGCTGACTAGGCCTGAGGGTGCATAGTTCAAATAGTGACCTGGAGGTGCAGATGTCCATTTAGGTTCCCTTTGACTTCCAACCTGACCGTGTGTGATTGCGCCTTAAGGAGGCAGTCTGTATTTTTTGCCATTTTGTTCAAATTAGGTAAGTGTGTGAACCCTATTTTGAGTAAGTTTGTCTTTGTAATTTTGGTCTTGCTCAACCCAAAGTCTTCCTAACACAATTTGAGTAATAACTCAGCTTGTGCTGTGGCACTGATTGTACTAAGAAGTCAATTCTACAATGCACTCTGGCTGGGCACAAAAAATATAAATAAGTGGTGGTTCTTGGAGTTTGTTCTGACCAATTGACTAAAGTGATTGGATATATTCACTCTTATCTTTGTATTATGTTACAAAGAGAGCCAACATGAAGACTAATGTTTTATATTTTAGTTGAATAACAGTTAAAGGTTGCCCTGTGATGGACTGGCGACCTGTCCAGGGTGTACCCTGCCTCTCGCCCTATGTCAGCTGGAGTTAGGCACCAGCGCCCCCCCGCGACCATTAGTGGATAAAGCGGTAGAAAATGAGTGAGTGAGTGAACAGTTAAAGGTCCAGTGTGTAAAATTTATTGACATCTAATGGTGAGCCAATTGTAACAAATAGGGGACTTGTCTGGTCCTCCCTCCACATCAGGGGAGTATGGTGAACTTCAGATCCACAAAGGATGGTGTCCTTTTTGTTTGCGTAGTAAGCTTACTGCTGGGCTGCCATAGAAACATGCCAGTGCAAGATGGCATATATATATATATATATATATATAATGAATTGAATTGAATTGAATTCTTTTATTGTCATTGTACAAGTACAAGTACAGTACAACGAAATTACTTTTCACCCATACCTACATCAATTTATCCACAATTATTACTGATTGAAACGTCAGAATTATACAAACAGCACATAGACATTGTATATTGTATCCTAAACTTTAAACAGTCCGTCATCCAAATCAGGATGTGGCTTCGCAGAAAGTCCAAGCTGCCGGCCCTGAATGCTGTGACATCTCCGGCCCTGCTTGGGATATATATATCCCAAACATATACATATACATATACATATACATATACATATACATATACATATACATATATAAACACACAAATATATATATTTTTTAAAGCAATTAAACACTTATACAAACTTATTTTTAAGGGTGTATTCAATTTCTGTCAATAAAACCCTGTTAAGGCTAGTCACTAACTTTTAATCCACAAAGGGTCAAAGGCTGAAAAATGATGCAGATCATTTCAATAACAGAAACAAGAACGTAAACCCATAACAAAATACCAAAAGTAAATAAATAAAATATACTAAATTACATGACTGGCTAGAATTGAGATATCTTTTTAACAGCAGGTAATTACTGTTCACACCATTAAACATTATGATAATTATCATTATTATAGCTTCATCTGGACAGTGGGACCTGAATCTAGTGGCCGTTTTGGCTGGTCATGTTATTAACCATGCAAAATGAGTTTTGACTCATGCTGCTGAGTGTGTGCGCCTCAGTACACAGTAAAGGAAGGCACTCCATGGGAGACAGTGCTGCAGCTTCTATTCCAGTGTGCCATCTGGTTTATCTGATTGGCATAACTTCATGCACAGTGGCATTTCCTGTTGCCTCTCCAGGACTGATTAATTTACTATGGCACCCAGTCTGACAAACAAAAAAAAACAAACCAAATAAAAAAAACAACAAAAAAAAAACAGAGCAGCTCAGGTAGTTCAGACTACACGCTCTGTTTATGACAGCAGCATATCCAGCTGGTATAGGAACTATGGGAACATTTTAATTTCTTGTTTTGTTTTTCCTTCATATATGGCCATATTTCCAATGTACTTGTCACTTCTGCCAAAGTGCTTGATCGTCTTCAAGGGCTTTATGATCCAGTGACAGACAGACAGTAATTTTCCATGCTGACACACAGTAAATGGCAATTTCCTCCAACATACATATAACATCACTGTCAGTCATGTGTGAGGAAACTGGAGGTTTTCCCAGAAGCCCTCACTTTATACAAACACAACAGTGTATTAACAATACTGAGGCCTGGAGTCGAGGGACTGTAGCCGATTTGTATATCCATCATATGATAGATGAAACATTTAGAAAGGGTTATTGGCAAAAAAAAAAAAAGTATGTTTATATTATGAATCTCAGATTAATCGGTGACATCCAGACTCAGTTAGTACACGATGGAGGAAAAACTTCACAGCATCTCTGTGCGTTCACACCTGGAGCTCTACGACACAAGAAGTGTTATCTACATAGACTGTTTAAAAAAGCCAAATCATCTCGGTGTGAGCCCAGCATTAGAATAAACCTTTTATAAATACTTCAGCCAAGGGTCTTGCTATACACAGGCCATTCATTTGCAGCACCATGTTTCTACTGCAGCCAGAACAGATGTGTATTTTGAAGCAGTAAATGAATGAAAAACTAATGCATAAACCAGCAAAGAAGAAGGAAAAACTTGAAAAGGAGGAGGAGAATGGAAGAGTAATGATGAGGTGAACCTCGGTTTTTATCACTGTTTAATTTGAAAAAACTGGAATTTAATTTCATGAAGACAATCGGAGAGGATGGTTGGTGGGAATGTGGTGTCAGGTTTGGTAGACAGGTAAAATATCTGAATAGCAATTGAAATTGATACTGAACTTACGGAAGATATGGCCAAGAGGGAGAAGATAGATTATGAACTCTCACAGGGTACTCCTGTGGTAACTGGAGATGGCTGGAAGTCGACCAGAGAGATTGAAAGTTTTCAAAATGGATGACCTGGGTTTTACATATTAAATTAAAATAACATTAAGACATTTGTATGTATGGGAACCTCATCAGCTGACTGACAACTTCACACTCCTGCTTGTTGCAATCTGTAGCCTCACTATTAGATATCACTAATTATACTGTATCATGTTTCTAAAACAAATTTCCATCCATATTTTACTGAAATCCTCATTAAGTCTACATAGCCATCAGTACATAAACTTCTTGGGTTTTCTTTTCTGATCCACCATTGAGCATTGTGATTATGCAGCATGGAAGTAATCCTGACATTCATCTCCACTAATATTACCTCCTCTAACAGGAGCAGCCTCCTCATATATAGATCTGTCTTAGTGCTATGTTTGAGAGGCTGATCTGATGGAATGCTTTCACAAATACTTAAAAGAGAAGTTGTAATGTTGACATACTCAAAACTCATCAGGACTTTGAAAAGTGGCCATAAAGCTTCCCCTCCTTGCTTGCCCTATAGTAATGAGAATGGAAATGGCGTTCTGTCTCAGCTGCCTTTGGCTCGGATGATCCCTGTCTCCATCGTTGTTTGACCAACATTAAGCGTCGTGACCCATTTTTATCCGAAATCATATATTTCTAAAAGAGCTGAAAAAAATCTTGAAAAAAGTGCTGGGAAAAAACCCTCTGCAGAATCACTTCTTTCTCCATAAAAGAGAATAGCATAATTAAAATGTCTGTTTAATGTGATAATGTAACCATGTGAAAGCATGTGTTTCTCTAGAATAATTAATTTTACAATTTCTGTACACTTTTATTATCCAACCTATAATGTATATCACAAGTGGATAAAGTCTTTTCCTATCAAAGGCCATTTAAATTTTTAAAACATCCCTTGCAGGTCATAATTAATTATTGAACGCATATATTATACCAAGTTCTCTAATGCAGTTGTTGGAACTGCTTGACTTTGGTGAGGTATCTGATGTCAGATTGTGATGATGATGATGATGATGATGATGATGATGATGCTATACAGTAATGCTGTATTCCAGACAAAGCAGAAGCCAGATATATATTCTCCAAATATGTACAAATGTTAGAAGTTAGAAGTCATGAGAAGTTGCTAAATCTTTTTTAAGCCAGGAGCAAAAATCTGTGGAGGGGGGGGGGTTGTGGGGGAATAATATTCATGCGATTGATGAACAATATTAGTAATGTCTGTGTTAAAACTGCATTTTAATATATGGTGTATGGCTTATCCTTATTATGATGCTCTCATGGTTCAGTCTTAAACTTTGACTGTTCACTGATGACATGCACTATGACATTTTACTGTTAATCTGGTCACAGCTGGAACATGACAGGAAGGCATCAGAACATCATAACACCACCAAGAAAATGGATTACCCAAAATCCTTATGCAATGCTCCTATGCAGACTTAAAATTGAAGGTCTTCCTTCAAGGCCATCCATAATAACCTTGCCCACCTGTACCTCTCTTAATTCCTGAACATCCACACACCCATCTGCAATTCATCTGCGATAGATTTGCCCCAGGTTTGCAAGCAAGAACTGTATCTTGGGGCAGCATTACATTGCTGCTTCTAGCTCTTTCTCTTTTTCTCCCAAATAGGAGGTCATATATAATACTTGGGTGACCTCATGGCCAAGCTGAACTGGGTTTGGGAACTGGAGGGTTCCTGGTCTGAGTCCCTGGGGCATGGGGCATTCCTGAGCATGGTAACCAATCCATATTGCTCATTATTAATTGTGAATTTGACCCCAGCCACATCCTAGAGCCAGTCCCGACCCCGGATAAATGGGAGGGTTGCGTCAGGAAGGGCATCTAGTTTAAAAATCTCTGTCAAATCCAATATGCAGATCATTTGCTGTGGTGACCCCATGAGAGGGAGAAGCCAAAATAAAAAAATATATATAATATGGTAATATATACACATACAAATTATGAGTTGTCAGATTGCTACCTTGTCAGCAGTGATGTAAATATAAAAACATAACATAAATATACTCTATATATTGGCCCTGCACTGAGCGTGTGACCTTTTCAGAGTTAACTCTCATCCAATGACACCTGGCATTGTCTCCCCCGCGACCCCTAAAGGATAAGTGCTAAAGATAATGGATGGCTGAATGGAGTCTCTTGTAGCTGACATGCCTGGCTTAAGAGCCATTAAAAAGTTCAGAGTGGGGACATTCTGCTTGTTTATGGATCCAAAGATTCACCTCCCACACTTAAATAATCAGACCGACATGTATAAAACGGAGATGAAAAAAAAGACTACTTTTTAGTACATCAGAGAGGTTTCAAAAAGAACCTTGACACACGGCAAATGGGAGCAAACATCAAAAACTCTCAGAATGAACGTTCTACAACAATAAGTATTTGTCTCAGATAAATAGCTGACTTTAACTTGCCTCAAAGGAGCGAATATGATGGTCCATTTTCACTAAGGTGAGAACTCTTTTACCTCACATCATGAGCCTTTTCCTTGTTCCTCACACCGAAAAACACATATCAGTTTTGGCTGGAAACCAGCTTTCCTCATATACACACTGGCTATACAAAAATAATGTTTAATTAATCTATTATTTGGTCGATAGTAATCCCTGAGTGTTTTGTATATTTGTGGAAATAAGCAGAGATAATCATTGGCTTGTTTTCCCAACAGTGAAAATACAGTAGCTGCATGTGGCAGGGCTGTGACAGTTCCAAATGAAAAACAATATGAGCCAGCATGTCAGACCAAAATAAGTGCGACTCGTTTGACCTTTTGTATAAGGTCAAACGAGTCGCACTTGAACGCAGCATATTTACATTGTATACAGAGCTGGTTGCAATGCGTACCCAGATGCAACAACTGGCTACTAGACAGAGGCCTGTGGTGCCAACACACATCCTCTGTATTTACATCAGTAATATTTGCTTTCTGTCATCTTGTCAGCCTAAAAGTTGCAAATCACACCTTCAATCCTTGAAATCCCATTGAGACTGCTTGAGATTCCAAAACTGTACGTCTGAGTCTACAATACACTTATTCCTGTACTTTCCAAAAACTAGGACAATTGCAGTAACTGCCAAAATAAAACACAGTGATAGAAACAAACCATCCATCCATTCATTGTCCACTGTGGGTCACAGGAGCCAATCCTAGCTGACACAGGGCGAAAGGTGGGGTACACCCTGGACAGATCGCCAGACCATCACAGGGTCAACACACAGACACAAACAACCACTCACTCTCACATTTACACCTACAGGCAGTTTAGAGTGTTGAATTAACCGTTGCATGTTTTTACACTGTGAGAGGAAACCAGAGAAAACCCATGCACACATGGGGAAAACATGCAAACTCCATGCAGAGAGGCCCTTGTTCCTACTCCAAGGCAACAGTACCAACCACTACTACTGAGATCCATGATTTAGCCTTTACCATTTTGAGGTTTTGTAACTGGAAATTCACAGACGTCGCCTGCAACCAAATGCCTACCAACAAAACTAGCTATTAAAAAAAAATAGCACATCTGAAAATATCTCAAGGTAGCGATTGAGACAAGGAAAAATGTTAAATGACATTATATATATCTATGATATAGTGATATAGATATATAGTTGCCTCCCCGGTGGTTAATCAGTATATTTTTTACTTCCTGATTCACTTCAGTGACCAAATCAGGAGACAATGTCCACATTTTATATATTTCAGACCAAAACAATGTCAACGTGGTCAACTGGTGTAATGTATTCCACTGCTCCCCATATATAATTAGGTATATTTTGTTTTCTGTAACTAGAAATTTACTGGGAATGCAATAGGCTTGTTTAATTGCTCAAACAAATTCTCATACATCGGTTATCCTGGCCTAGAAGTATAGGATAAATATTCTTTTCTACCACTAGATGTCACTATATTGGACATGCTGAGCCCCGATTGACAGGGCTGATGTGGTTAAAATAATTTGAATTCCTATAAATCCCCATCATAACACCTCTATTAATGATAATCGTCTTACATTATCTCTCAAGATACTGCATCACTCTGAGTTAAGGCTGTTCATTTGTCAGTCTGTGCATCAAGTCACAACATTAAGGAGATTGTAAATAACTATGATTTAGGAGTCACAGATAGATTAAACTGTTTAAATTTGCCAGTGTGCCACTCACAGATCATGATCATCTCATGTTCTATATTTTGTTTTAGATAATAAAAAGCATATGTGAAGACAGGCATGTCCAAATTTAAGTAAAATTAAGAGTGCTGGGACAGGATTGACTAAATAATAGCAAATAAATTGTTGTATTTTGAGGCAAATTTGAATGTACTTTATGGATATTGTATGTTTTTTGTGTCTTTGTATCACTTTGTAGGTGTTGTGTTGCTTTTTTTTTTTTTTTTAACCCATTTTTGTCTCTTTGCAGTGGTTTTATTGACTTTCCATGGACCCTCTGACCCCTGGGACACCTTGCTGGGCCAGTATGTGCAATGCCTGTTCAGTAATCCATCCATGCCCAAGTCCATTCTTTGTCAAGGTCCTCAGGTCAGAGCAGTGGAGGGAGGAGTAACAGCATGCGCTACTGTCAACCACTGTGTTTTACCACTACAAATTGCCAAAGTTAGAAATGCTCGCCGTCCTACACATGCAGGCTTGATGGAAGATAAACAAGCTGATTTTTTTTAAAATTGGATGGCAGCAGAGATGGGTGGACTTAAGGGATTGTATGTGCTGGTTAACTGCAGATGGGCACTGAGGGAAACACATGACCTTAGCTGGGAACAGGAGGAAACTGGCTGATAGCAGTGGCAAGAGTGGACATTTAATGGAGGTTAGGTTTCAGGCTGGTTGTGAAAAGCAGAGCAAGGAGAGTCTTACTTAAAAGCCCCCAGTCAGAACAACAGGCAGACTTGACAATCTGACAAGAGTGTTCAGAGTCTGCACTTTAAATAGGATGGAGCCATTAAGGAGCAGCTGGCAGGTAATCAGGACAATGCAGGGCAGGTAAGGTTACAATAATGTAGCCCGGCCAAGAAGGAGCCTGCTGTGGTGCACTGGTAATTAAAGTGAAACAGTTTCATAAACTGAAGTGTGTGATTTAAAACTTTTTTTCTATTATACATTCAACTCCTTTTTTTTTCTGAAAAGGGCCACTGTGTAAATTAAAGAGTTTTTATTTCATGAGAAATTCAATACACTATCCATTAGTATATTTGTTTCTGACAGAGGCCATTGCTCTAAGACACACAAATGTCCTGAAATAAATGGTGAAATACTGTATGTACTTTTGTATTTACATTTCATTACTTAATGTTTGCTGGAATGCGATCAACTGTCCGACTCGTTTATCACAGATAGTCTGAAGTGATTTTCCTCTCAGTGTCTCTTGGAAACGGAGAAGTGGGTGGGCCCATACGCTGGGCTGGTGCATGATGACTGGAGGAACTGCTTGAAAGGTGGAACCACTTTTTGAATGGCAGCATTGGAGAGATATAGAAGAAACCAGATTCTTGTCTTCTCTGTCTCTGTCTGAACTAATCACAGGTCTTTGTGTGTTCTTTGTGCAGCGATATACCTCATTTCCATTTGTACATATATGCACTGTGAATCTCCTTGTTCCAGTTGTTTGTTCATTAATTTTTTTATCAACACTCTTTTGGTTGTGCAGAATTTATGTATAAATAACTGGAGCTGAAATCAGCTCCCCCTGTCTCTCAGACCAGCAACTGCCACTGGACTATAATTACTTTAAAAGAAAACATTTTTTATTTTTGTTGCCTCACAATAAATCGTTTATATGTACTCAAATTAAGGGGCTAGCTTTACATAGGCCACCATCTTGAGTCAACATGTTTCTACAGCAACCCAAATGGACATGCGAACAATGGTGAATGGCTTTTTTTCACCCCCATTGCAAACCTGATGCAAACCTTTTTTCCCAGAAATCAGGTTCAAACAATGTTGAAGATGTTGGATATTCTCAGAAACCTGCACACACAATGTGCATAGTGAATAACAGTAGTAACAGATTAATTTAATTTGGGGGCATTTGAATTTATCTCACAGTCTCTATCAACAAGTACTATCTTGACAGCTCAGACATACAACATCCTTTTAGCAGCAAAGACCAAAACAGAAACTGAGGTCAGGACTGCAGTCTATCCTGCAGAATGACCAGGGGTCTCCCAGAGGATCCAGGGGCTCTGGTCTGTGGATACCCCAGCAATCATAATCGCCCTTTATGGTTTATGTTGTTGTGGGGAATTCTTACAAAAAAAAAAGCAGCACATGCCTGTCATATTCCTGCAGGTCAGCAGTTTGAAGCAGACTTCAGAGGATTGTACTGTGAGAAAAGATCTTTGCGGGAGCCCCAAGGGATTTTAGTAGAAAGTTGATTGGCAGTTACTACTACTTTGAAATCTTTCCCTTATGTGATTATGACTTTGGTTAATTGTTGAGTGTCATTAAATACTAACATTTTTGGATGAAGGCTCTGGGTCCTAGGCCCCTCCCACTAGGTGAGCACGGACAGATGCACTTGTCTTATACATGATAGACATGCATTACCCAAATCTCTGACTCCTTTTTGTTAGGCTGCTTTGTATCATAGGAAGGGACTTCTCTCTGAACTGCTCTGTGACTGGCTTAAGTCTAAAGTCAGATTTCCAAAAACTGGAGATGGCTTAGAAGATTTACGTTTGATTTACATTATGCTGAATGGTTATAATGAAACTACTGATCAATAATGATGATAATATGACATACTAGTGTTTCAGTAAGTACTAGGAGTATGTAAAGGAAAAGAATAATCTTCTACAAACCTTCTAAATATTTAAATCTATTTCATTTGTTACCACTGGTAGGAATAAGATTATATATAGTCTTATAAGTTTAACTTAACAAAAATGTACAATAAATTGAGGCACAATCACTCCATAAGGATACCTCCAGCCCGAAAATTCTTTTCAACCCCTGTGGAGCGATAGATAGATTAGATTAGATTAGATTAGATTAGATTAGATTAGATTAGATTAGATTAGATTAGATTAGATTAGATTAGATTAGATTAGATTTTGTTTCTACAGTACAAATTTTGGAGTCCAACTAGCCATTTTGATTTCCTAGAGGTAAAATGTATCACTCTGTGTACAGTGTGGAAACATCACTAGGCTTTGACTCACTTTGCACTTGTTTACTCCACTTGCAGACTGCACCACTCTTATGACTGTATACCAGACAGAGACCTTTTGACTCATGAGCTACCTGATTCTCATTATAATCCATGTTTGGCCTGTTGGGTCAAAGGTGACATCTAGCTACTAGAAAGTACATAAACTACACAATTACTTTAACAGTGATATCCCACAAGGGGTGTTAACATGGATGCCCTATTGACAGGTTTTGACCCTTTTTATGTAAACAAAGGTCATAGGGCATTTCCAAATAAAACTGCATTTGCTCTCTCATTAAGTTTACAATGGCCTAATTTAATTTGCCACTTCATTCCACTTATTTATTAACTAGTTTATGATTGGAAACTGCAGTTTGGATTCTGTTTTTAACTGCTGACTCCACTGCACCAAAGTCCATAAAGAAAATCAGCGATTTTACATCATGTAACACAGGAGATGTAGATCCACTGCTGCAACTATCAAGAAGCTCAAATGTATTATTTTGTGACTTTGGTGTTTGAAATCCTTTGTTTGGATTTACCTATGAGACACAAACTAACTAAATATGGCAGCAGTAGAACAGTAGCTCCAGGAAACCTGCAAGCTTAAAAGAATTGGTTTTCTTAATGGAATTTCATTCAGGAGAGTGAGCAGTTTAACAAACTCCAGTTTTCAACAGGAAAAGGCTCTTTAGTGATGACCAAATCAAACATATTCTGAGGAAATAGACATAAGCAGGCAAAGATTTATTGCTGAGCCTTTAGTTAACTGGCTAAAATCTCTTTTTACTTTTTAAAACAAATTGTTAAACCCATAAGATGTATTTTTTTATTGTAACTGGACTTAAAAATGTGTGTGAATCTTGTGTTTTTATATTTTTTGTATTGTCTTTATATATTTTATTTATATATATTGGGTTTTTATAATGTTATAGTACTGTATATCACTGTGAGACCCACACAAGAATTCCAGTGCACTTGTAGTTGTACAAATGACAAATAAAATACTTCTTCTAAAGTACTTGCACTCTAAAAGTAAAATAAAACACTTGACACATTTTTATAATACCGTAGACTTAAAAAGGATTAGATTTCATTAAGTGAGCCTTTTGTTAGGTCACTGCTGGCAGCCATGTTTTCAGTGAGAACATGCCTTCATGGCTCAGGCAGGTTTTAAGTACAGGAGGCATACATAGCATGTGTCAGTATAGAACCACACCTCAAAAAAACCTGAACTATTACATATTTTTCATAAGTGTGACATCACCCTTTGTAGATGATAGGGATGAGCAGCTTTGGCTTTGCCTTCCTCTCTTCCCTGCCCTCATGCATACACTGCTTTATCCTCCACTGAGGGTCACGGGGGGTCACTGGTGCCTAACACCAGCTGACATAGGCGAGAGTCAGGGTCACCAGTCTGGACAGGTCGCCAGTCCATCACAGGGCCACATATACGATCCTACAATCTACCCAACCAGATCCATTAGTTTAGTTCTTTCATGCTGCGTTTCCTTCATGACAGGTTTGGTTTTGCTACAGTACAGTACGGTTTGGAATGGTTAAGTCCTGGGTCAGACTTGCATATCAACTGAGGACAGTATCTTTACTTGGTAGGCGGGGAGTGGGGCTGTGTTTAATGGCCGTGCCAGCGAGATATGTTTTTTCTTCTTCCGTTTCTTCTTCTTCTTATTTAATATTCCCCTCAATGAGATATTTACACTGGTTGCAAGTGAGTGATGTTTTTCTGTCGCTCAATCAGCTGACTATGGTGGGTGGAGCTACTCCTTACCAGACCATTTTACTCTGGTACCTCAAGGCAAGGGTGCCAAAAAATGGAATGGTTAAGGCTGGTTATTTTGGCATTAATCTTAATGGAAATGCAAAAAATAAGTACTGAACCGACTGTTCAGTGTTCTCCTGCTCTAATCTAATCTAATCTAATCTAATCTAATCTAATCTAATCTAATCTAATCTAATCTAATCTAATCTAATCTAATCTAATCTAATGCATTATGTGTGCCTCACATTATGTCCGTCCTCCCCTACAAACAGCCTGGATATCAGTGTCAGAGTCTGTCCGCTTCGACACATCACTCAGCTTTGTTGACTTCTCTGATCCAAACCAGACTCTTGAGAACCTGCCAGCTAAACCAACAAACCCATCTGCAAATCTTTCACAAGAAACTTTTTTTTTTTTTTTTTTTCTAAATCCTGGCTTATATTTGGAACTTGTGTCCAAAAAGACAACAACTATCACAACAAATATGAGGCCCACTGTTTAATGACATGAGCGGGGCTTTTTTGTTTTGTTGTCAGAACACTCACATTATTAATACAACAACGCCTGTTCTTTCCACAGACACTCAGGAGCTTATAAGTATGCCTCCAAAACATCTAGTGCTTTCATGTCTAACTGCACACATTTGTGGTGTTCTATCAGGTATGAAATGTTAAATGGCATAATATGGGAGGACTAAGTTCTGGAACTTTGTAATAAAAATTCGAGAGAACGTTATAGAGACTGTTCAGAATGAAGCCAGGGCTCTGAATGAGTCATTTGTACTCTGTTATCAAACGTTTGTTGGTTGACTCTGCTGAGTCCACCATGTCTGGGCAGCATTATGGTTGAATGGAAGCAGATGGACTACTGTGAAGTAGCACTGTAGCATCGCAAAAACTTTGCGTTCATTCATGGGTTAGCGCAGTCTCTCTCTGAACCTAAATACAACACAATATGCTGCATGGCAAGTGTTTAAATACAAAAAAAAATAATAACCTTTTATCTTGTTCACAAAGATAGGTGAGAACAAATATGACAGGGTGTTGCAGTGAGATCATTCCATGACAACTACATTTTTTCAGTGGTAAATATCAGCCTTCGTCACTCGCTCACACACAGATTTTGTTGTCATTCGGCATTTGGCTGCTAAGACACACAAACAAGAGCTGCTTGTGTGGAGAGCAGCGGCCATAAAAAAAGATGCAAAGAGAACATAACAAATAGAGTAATTACAGTATGTTTACTTTATTTAATTATATCTACCTGATACATAATCTTTTCAAGTTATTTCTGTATCATGGTGATCAAAGAAAGATTCAAAGAAGTCCAACTTACCACCCAAGAAGCCTGTATCACTTTTTAACATCATATAGCTGTAGATTAGCCAAGCAGGTTTTTCTAAGCTTCTGATAACATCAGCTGCATTCTTTCAGAACAGGTGCAAGCATCTTCTTCTTCCAGTAATTTGCAGCAGGCCGTATATTGAGAGGTGCGATGCTGCCCTCCACAGTTCAAAGTCCTTAATCACAAGACACCTAACGCCACATTGCTCCTGAGGGCTGTGCCTGCAGCGTGTGAATGGGTGATAGAAAACGTGCTGCATATACAGTAGATGCACTGAATGAGTGTGTGAGTGAAAAACTGTCTAAAGCAGGTTTGAGTGGTCATCAAGGCTAGAAATCACAGTTCAAAGTTCTGCACCCAAATGCTTTATCGTCTCCTTAGTCTCCTTATCCCAGTTTGAAGTTGTCCTTCACTCTCATCCTCACTCCACTTCTTTTAAGAATTTCACAGGCTGTGCTTCAAGTGGTGCAACTCTGTCCCCCATAGAAATAAGTGTTTCTATCCACAGCACAAAAGATCTTTAGTGAAAGTTTAAAATGCCTAATTACACTTTAAAGTTTGGAACAAACTCTTTATCATGGTGTTACACAAAACATGACAAAAGAAAAAAAAAAATCTACATTCACCAACCAGTCTGGTTTCATTTGATATATACTTTATTATGGTTTTATTGCATACTTACCTGGAGTCCTCAACAACTTGTAATGGAAATAAACTCCACCCACAGCTAATTAACCCTAAATACCCTAAATAAACACAACGCATAAAGCTGATAACATTATTCGTTTTGCAGGCATTTAGTCGTGACAGATTTCACAACTGACAAAATGTTTTACCAAAAATAAATAAAGTGAAATAAAATGTAACTTATAAAATGATACTTTATATCCAGTCTGTGTCCACAGATATTTGCAAACACACACAAATGCCTACAGCTCCATTTGTACTTAAATGATGGTCTGCGTTTGTTTCCACACATTTGCACCTAATCCCACAGTTTATGCTGTTTTTGGAGCATGATCAGTCACTGTTAACGGTCCACACAGACACAAAGTTTGGACATTACGAGGACAACAGTGGACCTCAGCTGGTGATAGTGTTTGCTATTGCAGAGGTATGGAAACATCGACTCAGTGCGCTTCCTATTTTGTAGATCATGAAATTTCCAACCTTAGAGACACATGATTGCTCTTCTCAGATTATTAGAAAGTAAAGTGTGTAAGATTTAGGAGGTTTACTGGCAAAAATGTAATATATAGTACTACCTAGCATTTACTTGAGCTCACATTGCAATAAAGATATATAGAAGTATGATGATACTACTAAAAGTGTTGTTTTTGCTAAAGAATGATGCATATTTATGATGCAAAAGAATAACTTAACATCTAACACAGACAAAACAGAAAAATAAAAACAAATCTAAAATTAGGTAAATAATGACATGTGGACAACTGTAAAATAATATACAAATATATATGTATACTCAGTATACATAGTACTTCACACCCCCCTCCCATTTTTATTTCAAAGATTTGTTTTGTGTGTTTTGGTCAGTGAGGCATGTGGCAGTTGAGGGAAACGGCGGAAAACTAAACAGTGTGAGCTTCATGATTTCTGCTCCATTAAACATCGATCCGTTTTACAAAGGAGCTACACCGAAGCATCGTGTGCAGACTGGACATTTGTGGGTGCTGGCATTTGTCAGGATGTTTAACACATCACCTGTTATGCCACACTGAGACGAGCTGGCGAGAGATGTTAGCGGACATCCATACTGTTAGTGCTGCAGTACACATGCCGACCTGCTGTCCCCATAATCTCCATGCCATCTGGTGGGGGGACCTCAGTGTCCCTTCACACCTACGGCACATTAGTATTCCTCTCACACTGAGCTAGGGCCAGTGTGTGTGTGAGTGTGACATTCAGAAACATAAAACAGTCAACACCAGTGAGGATTAATCTAACAGCTACAGGGCTCCACCTCCAACAATCCTGGCTCATTGTAGGCAGTGAGAACACTTACTTTTTAATCTTCCTGGTTGTTGTCCCTGCACAAAGTCACTCATGTCGTCCACTAACAGACTTCATGCTGATGTTTGAACTGTGGGCTCGGCTGTTCTAAATTGACGCTGTCTTGTAAAGTTTTGTTCATAAGAGGTACCTCGTGGTTAACGCATGAAGTTATCCCGACCAAAAAGCGACTCATTCACAATCTTTTCTGCACTGATTACAGTAACGGCGACGGATCACTGGATCGGGGCTCTAAATCTCCACTGGTGCTTCAAATGACGTTTGCAGTCCTCACTGCGAGCGCTGATCAAAGGCCGGGCCCTTCCCTTTTCAAATCCACATGGCCCCTCATTAGTGCCACACCAGGAGGAGACTTCTCGGATAGGATTTGGCTGAAATGTCATTACTTCCTGTTTTAAATACCAGGGCTTGCAAGTGTTATTCTTTTTGTGTGGATTGCACTGTTCTAACTTTCTGAAGTTCATATTAAAGTATGATCAACTACAGTACCAAGTGCAGTAAAGTAAAATTGATATCCTTAGGTTTGGAGTTTTCAGTTGTCATAGCAGTGAGGATCACAGACTTATGGAGCTGTAGGATCCAATATTATACAGATATCTGACCCCTGCTGTGCAGCACCATTTGCAGAATATAATGTTTTCATAAACGACTACTAAAAAATAATGAAGATAATCCAATTAAAGCCGCCATCAGGTATGTACTCTAGTTGCAATTTGTGCTTAATAGCTCTTAAAGCTATTTGAAGTTTTTCAAAATCACGTAATTGGTGTTCAAATTTTTGGGGGTAATGTTGTACAAGGAATGAAGATAGAAGGGGGAAAAAAAAGTATTTTTACTATATTTGAGTAAAATGATATCAATTTGGCATTCATAAGAAAATAAAGTTTGGGCACAGTCACTTGACATACAGGAGAGAATATTCCTCTCTGTTCTCTCTGGTCTGAGGAGAGAAGGGAATTATAACAGACATACATACAGAGAGATACATATTTTATTTTTATTTTAGACCCATTTTGATGATGTAATGTACAACAAGTGACTGTTGGCTATACAGTATATTATAGGGGTAGTCAAGGTTTTTTAAAAAAGTGGTCATATGAGGTATTGACTTTGCCATGTCAGCTATAGAATGTGTGTGAGTGTCTCTATTTCTCTGATCCAGCCCGTGACCTGGACACTAACTACTTTTAGGCACTTAACAAAGTTTGCATAATTAAATCTACATTTGCACAAGTCTACAATATCTTAAGAAGGTGTTTCCTACTTTACCTTGGGGTTATGCAGCTTTTACTGACTGGAAATTTAAATTAGTGAACCCACTCACACTCCTGCACCAAAGTCCATAGAGGAAAATCAGCATTTTTAGCTTGCACGGGCACAGGAGCTGCTGCTCTACTGCTGCCTCCTTTTGCAAATTTTTGTCAACTATGTAAACCAAAACAAAGAATTCCAAACACAGACGTCACAAAATAGCACATTTGAAGTTACTGATGGAGGCAGCAGTGTGTCAACAACTCCTGTGTGCTGCACTGTAAAATTGCTGTTTTTTTCTATGAACTTTGGTGCAGGGAAATAGCTGTTTATTATTTGATTTTAAAACTTAAATCTGTTTTTCCCGTCTGTCCCTCCTGGCAGCTGTGTTATCAGTGAGAGTGAGTATGAATGAGTGTGATACCAGACTCAGTGAAATCAGTGTCAATAACTCAATACCTCATTTTAAACGGATTAAAAATCCCTTTAAAATGTATCATAATGATGATGATGATGCACACATAGTAGTGCATACTGCAGTTGTTATTGTGGAACCTTACGCATCTGAATGAGCCTCAGATCAGTGACAACAATTAATTAAACAGGTGACTGGTTTCATTGCTGTGAAGTGATGGAGAATTATTGAAAAATAAGTTTTAAATGCCGTTACAGATGAACCTTTAACACAGGGAACATACTGTATATACTGTATGCTGATTTGATCATGTAACATTAGAGCCAGTTACCTCTTTATACATTATGGCAGATTGATTTAAATATGACACAGTCAGAGGGCAGCCTGGCTGATGGATGTCTCTGTTAGCTGTTACTCCATCAGGAGCCTCCGAGCTGAACATAATCCCCATATTAAATTTTGAATCATGGTGGAGGACAGCGCCGTCTGTTAAATATGTTTTCCCCCCCCGAGTGCTGACTTATTTTCATCCTCATCACATTCCTAATGTTTATTTACCTATTTATTCATTTTATTTCTCAATAAATTGGCACTTTTTAACTTGCACATATTTGTGAGCGTGTACTGTGGGCTAAATATGATATGTACATCTGTAAACATCTTAAGATTGGGTAAATTTGCGTTTGTTGACAGATGCTGTATGTATTTGGGCTCCTAAGTGTTTCTATTTTTCATTTTATCCTTCTGTTGCACCTGCTTTGGCTTAATTTCCCTTAAAAGGATAAATAATTGTGATGACAATTCATATTGTGGACATATTTATTGTGCACAGTAGTGGTGAAGAATCTTACCTTGCTGCAGGTCGGCGAGCACCTGAACAGACGGAAACTCAGATACACTGAGTATGACGTAAATGAGGTGCAAATAAAGAACTGTACTCGTCTTGTGTGCTGCTGTGCTTCACCTCCAGCTCATGGGCCATTGCTGCAAATAAAGACAGTGAAGTGGTTCTTGTTTTGAATGGGAACAGACCATAATTCTGCCTCAGTGGAAGTGCTCTAATCATTCACACTGTCCAAAAAAACAACCTTTATTCCCACATTCTGAATGCTAGTGCACCATTATCAAGCTACCTTTGCCTTCCTGTCTTCACATCCCCAATAACACACACACACACACACGTTCAGTTTAAGGTATAATTTTAGTGAACCCTCGCAGACTTTGATGTCACTTGCAAAGCATTGATAGGCTGTGAGAGCTTGAGATGAGCAGGAATGGGGCAACATTTTATGGTCCACACGTCAAAGATGCCAAAAAATGCCACCTAATTTGGCAAGTTTGGGACTTTTTATTTTTTTTTACTAATGGTTTTATTCAAAATAGTGCGTGAAGTTGGAAAAAAATAAATAAATGCCAGTACTCCCCTTATCCATATAAGCCGTGTGTGTCTGTTGGTATTTATTCATGAAACACTAGATTATGAAAATCTTCAGTGAATAAAATATAAGAGAAGATGTTAGCGATGTTCACAACATGTATTTATTTAAATATTTAATCTATATTAAAATAACTAAAAACTGGTCTTGACGTTTCCAACAATGAATTAAACTTCAAGCACAGAGTTCGTTTTGTGTGGTATCCTGTTATAATGCTGAAGTCAGTGAACATAAATGAACAACTTTAAACATTTTAGTAGATATTGTTCTTCTTTCCTTTTTTTCAGCCTCTCTCTTTAGGGGGCGCCACAGCAGCATCATCTGTCTGATAGATATTGTCCTTGTTTAACAATTAAAAATAAAAACTCTTATACTCTATAGTCTATAATAATGAATTGGACAGATAACCTAAACAGAGTTACGGCATCTTGTGTACCACATAGTACCAGCCCACTTCAACCACTGATTTAAAATAATGATTTACTTTTTTGGACAAAAAGTGATTATAATGCAAAAACACTCGATAAATAAATGGTTGATGAATAAACTGCATAGTCTTACCTTCATCTGGTTACATGGGTAACGATTTCTCTCTTGTGATGTCAACAACAGAGATGGTCACATAAATGAATGAAAACACATGTCAGCAGAGACTTTCAAAAATGGAGAGATCACCTCAGAGAGCTGTGATCACAAAACATTAGAACATTAACTACTGAATGCGTGTGTGTGAAACGCACCAAATGCTATGATTCTGCCTACTGCAGCTTTAAAGCACTCTGAAGAAAAAAATGCTACTGGAGCCGGTTGCCATGGAGATAAAGGAGAACCTCAGATGAAATTTGGTCCAATATTGGCATTAAATGTGAATTGACCATCATAGATTGATGACTTCATGCAGCATAACACTTAAACACAATCCGACTGTTGATGTTGTGGGAATGGACTGAAAAGAACAAAGGCCTTCATTAACACTGTTATCTTAGTCTTTATTTTGTCACAATTGTATGTCAAATATATATATACGTCTATATGACGTATATTATATGACATATATAATTTGATTTCTTTACATTAGAGAAACAACATAGAGATGACACACTATTTTGGTTTCTAAGTAGAAGCTCCTTGTTAGATAGTGGCATTTTTTTTCCCAATACACTATCAAGCTCCCACTCCAGTCACACTTTTGTTTTCCTTATTGAGTCACATTTATTCACAATGTGTGTTTGTTTGTCTTTTTTTCTTCATAACTTTATGTCTTTTCGTTGTAATGTTTTTTTCCCCCATTCTCTCTGTCTTTGCAGTTCAGTGTGTTCATGTTCCTTGAAAATCCACCACTCTGATTGGTCCAAGTGGCCACACAATACAGTCCTACCATCCTGAGCCACCAACAAAGGTATACAGTTACTGGAAACAGTGTCTTTGAAGCTTTACAGACCTAATCCAATCAGCTTGCAGAGGGCTTGGAATGAGCGTTGACACCTCCTCTGCAGCTGAGCCCTCTGGTGGCCAAGGAGTTGTTTGCGCCTCCGTACACAGGGGATTTCTGACCTTGGCACTGTCCCTGGGCTTCTCTTTGGCCGTCTGCCTTCAAAGCTGTGGCCTCACTGCCTGTGTGCAGGACTCTGGCTGAATATTGAACACTCTTCCATTCTGACTCCTGCACAATCCCATTCTTTGTGTTTGTGCCACTGCAGTGGATCTCACTGTGAGATCCAGACTTTTTCCCGGAGATGGAAAGGCTCTGGAATGCCTGCATGAATTCCACTGTGGAGTGGGGTGTCTGCTCAGAGCTGGAATTCTTCTTCAACTCCAGGAGAGCTGCTGTGGTGGTGGTGGTGGCAGGAGGGCTAACACCATTAGGCATAACACTGGGTGGCAGCACAACGGCCTCACAGGAGGGAGCAGGAGAATTGCTAACAGGCCCCGTCGTCTTTCCAGCCAGCACTGGGTG
Organism: Brachirus orientalis; assembly: GCA_016785285.1. Classification (NCBI taxonomy): domain Eukaryota; kingdom Metazoa; phylum Chordata; class Actinopteri; order Pleuronectiformes; family Soleidae; genus Brachirus; species Brachirus orientalis. The sequence goes on from JAFBJR010000401.1 coordinate 942,684, forward strand.
CCACTTGAGGCAGCCCCGTTGGTTACACTCACTCGCGTCCACATTCCCTGCTCCGAGGTCACTTGCCTGGAGAGAGGGGATGATGGGCACAGAGCGGGTGCGCAGGGAGGGAGGCGGGAAGGTTGTTCCCTTATCCAGGCGGGTGCAAGGCACCTCAGTCCATCCTTTTCTGGCAGTGAAGTGAGAGAGTGTCGTCCTGCTGAGGAGGGTGCCGACCCTTCCACTACCAGAATCACACCTTTAGACAGAGGAGAGGACAGAAATGGCATCATAAGAATGACCAACCGGGTGATTTATCTTGTGACCTAGACACTCACATCCTACGAGGAATGAAGGAGTATGAACAATATACAACATGGTGATAAAACTGCAATTCACATGCACTTTTAGTTCCACCAAAAATCATCTTGCAGCATATTATTGTTTATGTATTGTTTCCTCAAAATCTTGGTGTAATTATTCATAATCCTGGGCATGAGAAGCCCATACAGTTACTGCATGAATACTTAACTGAAATAATCCCTGATCAAAGATTTAAAAAATGCTTCTAATAAAATAATTTTGAAATAATTAATTATAGTATAGTATAGTCTAAAAAGTCCTAAAAAAATATACACTACTGCCGTAATTATTCTTCTTATAGGAATAATCATCTTGTTCATTCTGAAAACAGAGATTTTTTTTTTTTAAATCTCTATTCTTCTGCATATCGTCATGTGTTGTAATTTTAGTGTATAAAATTGTCATTAGAGCGTCTTGACTGAAAGGCTTATGGTAGTAGGTGTGTTTGTAGGTGTGAGAATCTCATGCATGTTTGTACCACAATGACTCCTGCTAAAAATCAAGCATTGGAGAAAACACACATCAGGAGACCCCGAGGGGAAAGGAAAAGGAAAGAAAGATACACAATAACAACAACAGCAGAGGACTGATTCTTCAATACGATATTTGAAACGTATTCCAAATCAAACAGATGAGTTGAAATACGTGACAAGACTCAGTTCACGTTAGGAGTCACCAGGAGTCACGGCCTTGGGAGACAGCTAGGGTTATTGTCAGCTCTCTGAGACTGTTTGTAGTGTAACCAAGTTTCAAATAATTGAATTACTTTCCCACTCCTCCCTCTGTATTAGGACCAGGACAAGCTGGAGGTAAATCAAACCCTTTAAAACACATCTAAAAATAACTCACAACTAATTTGCAGTTTCAGTTCCATCCTCGCACATGTTGTCTAAATATGTTCATATGATAATTAAAAAGACAATACTCTGGAGGGATTTGTTGTCACAAAATGGAAGACGCTGAAGAGTAATAGTCTCCTGCTTGTTTGCTGTCCATGCCTCTGCTGTCTTTCTGCCACACCACACTCGCTGCCTCCATCTTTCCTTCGCTGCACTCTCATCATCCCTGCACAATCTCCCTTCTTTCCTCGCTTTGCGTCTCACGTTCTTTCACTCTTCCTTTCCACCTCCCATTTCTCATTTCCAGAGATGAGAGGTTGTAGCCATAGCAACAAGGGACAGGAGGTGGGGGGCGGGGGGGTGCTAGAGGACGAGGAAGAGGAGGCGGAACAGTGAAGATGTAAGCTTGGTGTTGCGTGGGGCTGGTAAGTTGAGAAATAGGTTATTTCAACCTCCAGAAGGCCAGCAGAGGCAGTTTATTTTTCGACTGATGGATCTGCAGAGGAATCATCAGTAGCTAATAAACTAAAGTGTGACTGCGCAAATGCAACCTGATCACTGTCGCGATAATAAGATGAGAAGGCCTCTCGTTTCAGCTCTTTCTTTCAGCGACATTTCAGAAAGTCGTGTTTGATTTACATGCAAGTAGGGTAAAGATTTTGCCTTTGCTATTTAAAAGAAAAAGCATCTCTCACTAGTTTGTTTGTCATTCTGTGTGTGTGAGCCCTTGTGCGCGTGTGTGTGTGAAGCTGCTATGGTCCTGGAGGAATTCTCAAAAAGAACTGCTGAGCCACACGCAGCTTTGTTTAAAAATGTAAATTATGGAAATAGGTCACATAAAGTGTTTGGCAGCACACAGTGAATCTTGCAAGTCACTGTGCTGCTCAGTCAGGTTGGCATGCTAATAGGAACATTTCTCGGCACTGTTAAGTGTTAGGAATGCTCGTCGTTAATGACGAGCGCTTCTGAAAATGGTACCATCGCTCACTGTCGCACACACTGACAACAAATTAGGCTGCTTCTGAGTTATATGCAAAAACGGGGCTGGCTTAAAGACTATGCATCTGTAAATAAACATGAAGATAATCAAATGTTTTCACAGCTGCCTGTTTGAGAGGAAATGACGGTGGTGCTACTTCACACTTCACTTGACTGAGTAAAACAAGCACCTCAGTGAAAAGAAAAGGGGTTTTTTGTAGCCTTCATGCAAAACTCAATGTCAGATTTATTCATCTGTCATCAATTGAGAACATGTGCCTAATACAGATCTCAGATACGGGTCACAGCAGGAAAATCACAGGTGAACATCATCCAGATGAATGATGGCTGAGTTCCATTTAGCTTCCCCACTTTCCGCACTGTCCTAACGTACACAGATTGAACAGAGCCATTGTTAATGTGACCAGTGACACCTGTGATTTTCCCGTTAAAACATGTCAAAATGGCTGCTGGGAAAAGGGCCCCCATGTTCAAGAAAACAAAAAACAGAACTAAAAAGTGAAACTTAAGGCCTAATATGAAACACTTGAGCTCGACTGCTCAGTGCAGTTGAGCCTTTTCTGTATGTCAGAACAATAATAAAAGCAATTTTGACAGCTAATGCCAGTAAGCTATCATGAATATTCTTGTTGGTCACCAATAATAAAAACTGGCATGTAACATGTGGCAGTTTAAAGAGGGGAAGCTCATTCCAGGCCCAGTTATTTATACTCTACATAAATTCTGCCCTCTGTTCCTTTTGTAGAAAATTCTCTATCCATGTTAATAAAAAAAAAAAACATGAATGAACGAACTAATGGACAACTGGACAAAGTAAACTTATTGATATGGATACTGATAATTATGTAAAACTGACACAAGGAAATAGTATTTTTTGTCATGTGTATAATATCGGAAATGGCTGAGCAAATTACAAAACCGACTGTTTCTAAACTCCACTCGCAAACTCTGCATGGGACTGAGACAGAAATGGCTACAGTCTCTTCTATATTTCTACAGTGCTGTCATTCAAACCTTCCACCTTTCAGACAGTTCCTCCAATCCCCCCACTGCTCCACTGAGTCCCAGAGATGCAGAGCTTCCCTGGAAGTGAAAATTTTGCAGCATTTATGTCTAGCTCAGTAAACTGCAGTGCAAAAAAATGTATTCTGTGCTGTCTAATAAGGCGCTTTTCCATTATACAATTCTAGCACTACTTGACTTATCTCGACTCTACTCTTTTTTTTTTACTTTTCCATCAGGGATAGTACCTGGTACCTATTTTTTTTAGGTACCTGCCCTAGTGAGGTTCCAAGCGAGCTGAGCTGTTGCTAAAATGTGACTTTAACAGACTGCTGTTCACTGATTGGTCAGAGAGTGTCATCACTGGAAGAGTCATGAGCGCAACGTCCAACATAAATGTCAAACCGCACAATGCCGAACTGTAGATTAGTTAAAAAGACTTAAAAATCCTGAAAACCTGTTAATCTCTAACATTTAGCAAAAAAGGACATTTCTAAAATCTTAACAGAGGAGTCTGGTGTATTTAGCAACAGGACTGCTGAAAGCTCGCGATCATGAATCACAACCCGTTCAGCCGTATGTCACTTCAGTGACTTTGTTAGATGTTAGACGGAGTCTGTGCTCTGGTCATGCAAGAAGTTCTGAACAATTCATTGAACAATTCTTTTTAATTAAATAATTCTAATGATTCAGTGCACGTAAAAGAACTGCTTTGCCTGTCACTAGTTGTTGTGTTTGTGTCATGTACAAACGTCAGCTTCACACAGCCATGCTGACCCTGCTCACGCTGAGAAGGAACGATGAAGTAATGGAAAAGAACCCGATACCAAACCGAGTAGAGTCGAGTCGAGTAAAGCCGAGCAGTGCTACAAATGTATAATGGAGAAGCGCCATTAGAAATCAATTGAAGCTGAGCTTCCACTGATTCTGAAGAAACGAATCATATCGCTGATCAAGTCGTAGTGTACATTTAGTAAAGAAATGTAAATTATGACAGAACATGTTTGACCATTTATTTTGTGATATTTTACAGCAAGCAACGCTTCCCTTGATGTCTTAGAGCAATCATCTCTGATGCAACATTTAGACTAAATATTCTTAACCATTATTAATCCATGGTGTTATCCTTCTCCACGTCTGAAGCCTTTTTAGTCAAAGAATGAGTCTTCTTTGAAAGGAAATCCAGATAGTTGCCTCCAGCTGGACACTTCTAACATCCTTCTGCCTGCTGTGCTCACTCATTCAGTACGTATACATGAAAATTTAAAGAAGTAAATTTAAAGAAAATACATTACTGTGTTAGTCCAAGTACCAGCAGGCATTTACCAGCAGACAGTTGAGTTACAAAGATACAAGTGTAGCTTGAATTAACTGTGCATGGAAACGTACTGACTATTACCAGAGCTTACTGTTGCCTTCGAATCATAATTTTACACAATATCTGTTTTCTGACAGGTCGAATGTTGCGTATTGTACCTTTAAATGACTAAATGCAATAAGGATTTCAGAAACAAACTAAAGAATGTGTGTTTTCTGTGAGGGTCTGGGGGCATTTCTGGTTGAAAGACAAGTTTTTTTCCTTGCTTCTTTCTAAAGGTCTGGAGCCTGACAACAGGACTGGAGGCGACAGTCCTGTTTACATTGTACCAAACCAAAACCCAGGAAAAAATATGTCTGAATGGTATGTATGTGTACAAGAAGAAAGAAGTGCAAATTAATGAGTTTTTCCTCTATTTTTTACTTATTTGAAAGAATCTGTGCTTCAATAGCTTCTGTAAAAGCAGCTTTCATAGGTTTTGGCAGTAATAGACTTACATTTCAAACAAGGGTTAAAAAAAAAAAAAAGAAGTGGAAACAAAATTCACATCAGCTTTCTCAGCTCCTTCCCAAACTAGCATTGACTAATGGTAACATTACAACAAAAACATATACTGTAACATGTCTTGCCCTTTTGGTCACAGGTGATGAGATCCTATACTCCACACTGTCTACTTTCTGCCATGACACATAATATACTGTATACATACATACATTATATTATATATGCTAATATAGTGTGTATATATATATATATATATATATATATATATATATATTACACCTTAAAATATTTGTATTTGATTTACTCATTCTCTTTTCCTTTCTCTATTTCTTACATATTTCTCACATTTATTTCATGTCATCTCTGTCTTATCTTAAATGCAGCAATGTTTAACACTTCATGTAATCTCTGTCTCATGTAAAAGAACATTTCTGGTATTTGCAATGAATATATCCTACAGAAATGTGAAACAATGGAACAAAGGGAAGCTTTGTCTCCACCAAAGTAATCATTTCATTCCTCCAAGACAGTGGGGGGGTGGGGGTGGGGGAGAAATCTTATCTTTGATAACAAAGAGGATTCCTCATCAGGCTACCTTTCTGAACCACTGCCAGAGAGTATCATCCCTCTGTTAAAAAATGTAAGTTATTTTAAACCCTCTGATAGCCAACTATAAATAAATAGCAATAGGTGGCTTTGCCAAAAATCCTTCCTGCTTTTAAAGCCCGCTGAAACGGCGCCAGTAGCTGTGCTTCACTCACAAGAGCTATGAAACTAGGCCAACTTGCTGTCCTTACTCGACACCGGGATGAGCACTAGGAGAATTCAGGATGCGTCAAAGCCTGAAACTAATCCTTTGCAATTTGAGGCCGTGTTCTAGAGTGCAGCAGTCACTTAGTGTGGTGCCACATTCAGCTTGTTAATCAAATTGTAAAATTAAAAACATTCCTTTGATATATAAGGACCATGAAACTCCCACATCACGTTCAAGCGAGGAGCTCAAATAAAACCATACCAATTCAAATAAACGTAAATCCCATGTAGTATCTTGTAATGTGTTGGCAGAGTGGTTTTTAACTAGACAGATAAAACATATTTTATTAAAATTACATCAAATTTAGTGACTGGCTAAATGTACAGGAGACCAGTGCAACAAGGCCCTGTGCCAGTAATGGGCAATTTAGATGTACTGTATGTGTCGCGTTAATTAGCAGAGCATTGTCTGTCATGACACTGCAAGAGATACTAAAATGATGTGATGTGATGTGATCAGTAACAGGGAGAACAACCTTATGCATGAGTGACATTTGGGCCAACTAAACCCATTAACTTAATTTGATTAGATTATTGCCTGTGTTGGGATATTTGCGCGACATGTTTTTATTAAACACTTGAACATTTCTAAACATCTGAACCATTCCAAGCAAAGAGATGCAAAGAATTCATAATGAATGTAAGCAATTCTTGATGCTGCTCCATTCAAAGTGGATAGGAAGCACTTCAGCTGACACCTACACCACATACAGTACATGTACAGTAAGTCGCTCCTTAAGCTACATCCAGGCAGGCCCAATTCACTGGGTGTGTGCTTGCTGTTGTTAAATTAGTTTCAGTACTACGAATGAGAAACAACAAAGGTGAAAAGTCAGAGCAGGGATTTCTGATGAGAAAGTGAAGCGTAACCTGAGCTTTTTGTTAAGGATGTGAGTAACAACTGTATGTTTACATGTGCAAATTTTTTTCATTCCGATTGGAATGAACAATGCCATCATTTACATGGACACAAAAAGTAAATGATCAGATTGTGGTGTGTGTACACATGCATCAAGCGTTCAGTTGGAATTGACTGTTTGGACATGTGCAGTCTAATTCTCCAGACGCAGAAGAATCTTCACTTCTGCTTCCGTAAGAAACAAACGCTATGCATTTCTGCTCGTTACTGTCCACTATCCGTTTCACTTTCCTTCTTTTCCATGTCTGTGACGTTTGGAATGAAATTTGTTATCCTTTTCCAGCAGTAACAAAATGGAAATACCTTCACGTGGATGGGACACGTCATAGCACCAAACCAGGAAGTCATGATCGGATGATATGAACAATCCAAATGGGCATCAGCATATACCAGACTGAAATTTGATTCCAAATGGGCTGTATCAGATCAGAGTTTTTGGTTTGGCAATTTTACATGACATACTTTTATTCCAACTACTTGTGTCCATGTAAACATCTCAACAGCATCATCATTTTCAAGGGTCTTTGTTTCTTTTCAAGTAGATTTTTCATGTTGAAAAAATATCAAAAAAACACTGGGGTAGAATGGATGTGAGGCATATCTGGAGCAGAAGATATGCATTTTTATACAAAAAATGGAGTTGCATATTTGTAGCCTATTTACTGCCAAAAGCAATTATGCTTAGGAAGTGGACAATATAATTTTCTTATGCCATAGGTGGGTGTAATTTTGTTGCAGCAGAAAATATTATCAACTAATATCAGCTGGATTGTCAGTCCACTGCAGCTTCTGTCCAAACTGTTTATGTATGACATTAGAGATATGGAAATAGATGAAGATGATTTAGGCTTGTGCTGTTAATTTGAGGTCAGGGTAGAGGCTCAGTCTTTAACCAACACACACACACACACACACACAGACACATATCTTGGACTGCTCCAACACCATGTTGAGCTGTTGGGATATGAAGTGTGTTTTTCAAATTAACTGAGACAGTCCCAGCTGAAGGAGGGCACAACAGATCTCATTTATTTCCCCAGGATCAGATTTCATAAGCCTGTTCACAGATTTGATCTGAGGGCATTTTCACTCATAAACTCATTTCTCACCCAAATTATCCCTCTGCCACTCAAAATTAGTCTCGGCAAATGTGGGCTGTGCATCACTGCATCAGGATATTTGACCTCAGTGTGGAGGCTGGCAAAAAAAAAAAAAAAAAAACTTCATCTGGAACAAACAGATATAACAAAAACAGAGCATAGGCTTCACCTTCTTAGAGACTGCACGTTTGTTGACTCATCCTCCTGCAGGTGTTTGTAGACATGTCCAGCCACTTTGTGTTTCCCTCTGGAAATCGGTGGGGTCCGGAAATAATTTGCCTCCTTCCGTTGCTGGGCAGGACTAAGCGAAAGGGAACTACTCCTGCAACCAGAGGGGAAAACAACAAAAAAGAGATAAATATCACAAATTTAACACATTATTTCACTCGCTGCATGAACTGAAGCAGCATTCACTAATTAGTTTGTTTTCCATTCATCCATCCATCCATCCATCATCCATCCATTCTGCCGAGAAACCCAGACTTCTCTCTCCCCGACAACTTCATCTAGCTCTCCTGGGGGAATCCCGAGGCTTTCCCAGGCCAGCCGAGATACATAGTTTCTTCAGTCCTGGATCTCCCAGGGGCCTCCTCCCAGTGGGACATGCCTGGAACACCTCACCAGGGAGGCGTCCAGGAGGCATCCTAACCAGACGCCCGAGCCATGTCATCTGGCTTCTCTCGATGCGGAGGAGCAGCAGCTCCACTCTGAGCCCCTCCCGGATGACCGAGCTTCCTACCCTATCTCTAAGACAGAGCCCAGACACCCTGCAGAGGAAACTCATTTTAACTGCCACAATCTCAGGATCTCACTCCCGACCCGGAGAAGGCACTTCACTCTTTTCCAGCTTAGGACCATGGTCTTGAATTTAGAGGTGCTGATTCTCATTGCAGCCACTTCATACCCAGCTGCGAGCCACTCCAGTGAGAGCTGAAGATCACAGCCCGATGAAGCAAACAGGACCACATAATCTGCAAAAAGCAGAGACCCAATCCTGAGCCTACCAAAGTGGACCCCCTCAGTGCCTGGAGTGAGTCTAGAAATCCTGTCTAGAAATCCTGGATAAAGGGCAGCCCTGGCAGACTCCAACCCTCACACGAATCCGACTTACTGCTGGTAATGTGGACCAAACTCTGACACCGGTCATACAGGGATCAAATGACCCTTATCAAGTGGTCCAGTAGCCCATACTCCCAGAGCACTCCCCACAGGACTCCCTGAGGTACATGGTCGTACCCTGTCTCCATATCAACAAAGCACATGTAGACTGGTTGGGTGAAATTAGTTTGTTCTGTGAAATTTAATTCATCTTCTCTGTTCATTCATGTAAAATGGATTGACCTTTGTGTTTGACATTTGAGTTGGAGGGGAAAAAGTCATTACGGATTCACTCAGTTACATCTTTGGATAAGTAATCAGAGCATCCAACCTGCTTATCAAATGCAGGAGAATGCAGATTATTTCTTTACCAGTGAGCAGAACTATATACATAAACATTTTAAAGCCAGGGGTGGCCATACTGACAGACAAAGTTACAACATACAAGGATTGTATGTTGTCACTTTACAATTCTAATTTCACCCATTCTTAAATGTAGCATGCATAACATTAGTTTATTTTATGTAAAAAAAAAAGAAAAAAAGCTAGAGAGTTTAACTTCTAAGAGTTATACAAGAAACATCAACAAATCATTCAAATCTGACATGAAAACAGAGACTGAGCTCCAATAAAGGGGTAGTTCAAGAACTTGAAGTGTGGTTGTGTGTGGTAGTGACATGTATTTAGCGGTAATTGCATTTTGCCCTGTGCCTGGAAACCAGCTTGAGACGTGAATGCTCAATCTCAGTATGGCTGTGGTTTGCCACAGCAAAACTGGGGGTTGCCTAAGCAACCATGATGGGGAATTCCACCTGCTTTCAACTGTGGAAGGTAGATTGTGCAAGGATCAAAGGCAATAGCCTGAGTACTCAGCATTAACACTGCATTTTCTGCTGCAAATGTACATGTTCTAGAAACTGCACTTTGTTCCCACAATAAATCAGTAAACGCTACTTAACGACTCTTGTCAACTACTTCAAGACAATCACTTGGTTTCACCTAAATCTCTCATATGGGAAAATAAACAAATAACATTGACTATGATCATGATCATTTAACAATAATTTAATAATTTTAGAATACAACAAAGATGAAAGATGATGAAAGATTTAACAAAGAATTTAAAAAAATAAGCATAAATGTCTGTTACATTCAAACCATTGCCAAATTAGTTTACGCAATGGTGATTAAGTGCATCAGCTCAACATTAATCTCTGTTTTTCTTAGTATAGCAGTGTTCCGACCTTGTGCCTTCTTCTTTTTTTCTTCTTTTAAAGATAATAATAACAGCAAACAGGTTGGAGTGTGGCTGAAAATGCAGAGAACTGTCCATGGAAAGTTTCAGAAGTGAATGCTACTGTTCAAAAAAAGCCAGTTTGTTCAGCACTTTGATGCATTGCACCCCATGCACTGCTGTATACACCAAAAAGCTCCCTCAGTCAGGTCTGGTAACACTGTTTTCAGATGAAGAATGCAGCATACAAGTAATATAACAAGTAATGTCATAAAGACAATAGAGGCAGAATAATAACAAAAAAATCACTATAAGTTATGCACTGCAGATTTAAAGGTCCAGTGTGTTACATTTAAGTTGGTTTTATATCCAGAAATTGAATATACTAGTCATATTTGTGTTGGTGTAAGTGTTAAAAGTGTTAAAATAGGTGTTGTAGCCTTAGAATAAGCCTTTTTTTATGCACTTTAGGCAATACCCTTGTTTTACAGAGACTGTCATGTTTCTGGAGCAGCACAAATGGACAAATCAGCCATTTTGCATTTTGAAGTGGAAGCATACAACACAAAAAAAGAAAAATTACATCTTTTCAGATACCTGAAAGCCAAGGTAGCTAGGTAGCTCCCCAATGTGCTTGGGGAAGGGATGGGTGATCTGAGGAGCCCTCAGTTTGTTACAATCTACAGTCTCACCATTAGATATCACAAGTCTTGCACAGTGCACCAGTCGTTAAATAACTCAAGTCCATTTGAGTTCACAGAACTCAGTCACGGCTCCAGGAGAATAATAAATCCTAATTCCAGCATAGAGAAGCTGAGTGAATCTTGTCCTGACTCTGTGGAGGAGAGTCATGGATTCAGAGTACCTGCGCTGTGATCCAGGTACACTCCTCACACAACCTGAGACTTAGACCTGAGAGTGCAGATGTTGTTGTGTCTTGAGCTTTGTTCGTGGCAGTGAAAGATCCTCTTGAGTTGCTGTCCATGAGAAATTTGTCCCCGTCTCAGAGCATCTTGTAACTGATGCGTTGTCCTCAAAGGGTCTCATAGGAAGAATGTTAATGCAGGAATGTGAAAATGGACTGAGTACTGGTGAGAGTGAGGTGAAGTTCAGTAGAAATTGGATGTGATTCCCTAAATATGAGCGCTGCTGTAGTTCAGCGTCTTTCCCCTTCAGCTCAGTGATCTCCTGCTGTAGCTTCTCCTGAAGCTCTTTGACTCGACTCGCTTCAGTTTCGTGCTGGGATCTGATATGCTGCTTCACATCAGTGCTTGGATTAGTGGCAATCCTCTCACTATCCACCACTGCTTTAACAGCCGAGTGATCCGCAGCCTCCACCTGCTGTTGAAGCACCCTCACATCTTCTTCCTTCCCAGAAGGAGTGTCTGCTGGATTTCTTGTGGGGTCAGCTGGAGCTGTTTCTGCCTCTCTGTCCTTTTGTGGCCTTTGTGTGCATGCAAAGGACAGGGATGACAGATGACAGAACATGTTCTGCACCTCATCATGGCAAAAGCAGATGGTCTCCTGAAGTCTGTCAAAGGGTCCATCAGCGTGTGGTTCTTAAATGAGGGTGATTGATAATGATGCTGGAGGTGTGTCTCACAGTAAGAGGTCAAACAAACCAAACTGGACTTATGAGCCTGGAGATCTGGATCCAAGTTCATAAATCACAGGACACATCTTCAAGACCAGCACAGCAGTGATCGGCAGGTTTTAGTCCAGTCTTCAGCTCCTTCACTAAATTTGCAGACATGATGCTTTTCACCTGGTTAGGCTTGACTCACGTTAATTGTCCCAGGATGTTTTAATACAGTTTGTGCAGCTGTCGTATCCACAGTTATTGGAAGCTTCAGCAGAGATAGACAGCAGCTTGTTATCTGTCTCAGCTGAACTACTTTCTGTGGCACCTTCTGTTCCAGAAGTCTTTCTATTTTTTGGATTTTTTTAACATTTGCAATCTGTATTCTTACATTACTGCCTCCCTCTTCTCTTTCTTCCATTTATCTTAGGTGTTTCACAGGGGATGGCAACTGTAATGTTGCAATATTGCCCCCCAATGTTGGAGTAGTTATCTTACTATTTGTGTTACTGATATCTAGTTCTTGCTCATGGTGTGAACTGTTGGGTTATTATTCTCTCTGTAATGTTGTAAAGGTTTCTGCCTTACTATGTACAGTGCCTTGAGATAAAGTATGTTGTGATTTGGCGCTATACAAATAACAGTGAATTGAATTGAATGACGGTTGGCATTCAGAAATCCATAATGTTGAAGCTCCTTTAACCTTGACCTTTCAAGAAATCAAAAGATTCAAACGATAAAGGTACAAATTATGTCCTTTATTGAACGGGATAACTAAAAGTCAAACTAATTTGGTGACCTTATTTAAGGAATTGTGGTCAACACCATTGAGCTGTGAAGACCTGCATTGCACCTCTCAGCCTGTCAGAAAAAGAAAAGGAGGAGGAAGAGAAGAATACACCCTTATATAAGTCAGTTATTAGTGATGTCATAGTAGTTGAGGGGTTGAGTCCTGTAACATATACTACACAAGGTTTTTCTTCCTCCATTCATCTCACAACACCTTCTTACAGACTAACATTAACGAGTTCCAGAGCCTTTCGTTGAGTAGCTCCCTGGCTACCGTATGGAACTCTCCCTCACAATTAATCCATGACAACATTCCCAATCCCAAATCCCAATCCCAAAATAAAGTCTCTTTAGATTTGCATATTTACTGTATCTCCTTCATAATACCTTTATCATTATTATTATTATTAATTTTTAACTATGGGTTTTCCATTGTTTTTGGTACTTGTAGGGTGATCTTGGGTTCCTTGGAAGATATCTAATGAATACAATCTATTGTTGTTGTTGTTGTTGTTATTATGTGACACAAACTTACCAAACTACAGCAGCAGCAGACCAACAACCACAATGACTCTGTGGCTTTTGGTGTGGAAGTGGAGCAAGTACTTTATTATAAGATTTATTCATACTAGCAGGCTGTACAGTATTTATACATTCTGTCCTGATGGTGGATAATTAATTAGAAGCCTTTGATTCAGCATAGTGAATGTTTGTTGTCAGGATGTATCTTGGACTGACCCACTGATATTTCTAGCCACACACTTTACTTTGTTTTATTTTTATTAACTTTGAAGTGCACCAGCTATGTGCTTGTTTGTATGTTACTGTACACTGTACATGTCTATTTCATAAACTCTCATCAACATGACATTTTCCTTTTGCCTGCGCTCTCTGTTTTGAAATTGTCCTGAGGGCAGTGGATGGTAGATTTCAAAGCAGAGCCTGTGCATGTCTGCAGCAATGAAGCAATTACATCAATTATGAATCAAACTTGCACTGCACTGTACCGCGGACGGCTGTGTGGGTCCACCACACAAGAACAAACTACAAATTCCCATTTATTCAAATAAACGTGTTTTTGAGACCAATGCCCATCTGCTGTTCACCTGCATGTGTTTCATCTGTGAGTAATAGGCCACTCACTTGTGTTCATGAAACTGTACAACAAAAACTACTTGATTTATTATTTCTGCCGGGGGGAAAGATGTGTTTGCATAGAAGCACTGGGTACAAATCAGTGCCAAATATTCGCCCAGCTTGATTTTGACTTTTGGCTCAAAATGTATCAAGTGGTGGACTGTAAGTATTTCTCTGGGTGGTAATATTGATGTTTAAACTTTACAGTTAAAAACAACCGTTTTCTAACTTCTGCTGAGCATCAGCTGTTCCCTAACTGCAGCCACAAACAGTAGGTAGTTCTCAGACGATGTGCAGGCTCAATATTTGGTGTTGTGGAGGTCAGCAGAGCAGTGTCTGTTAACGGTCGCCTACATAGACTTGCTAAACGGGATGGTGATGTGATGTCTGGAAAAATAAAATAGCCAAAAGGAAGAACAACATTAATTATTAGTGCTTAACGTGATTTGAGTGACTCGCACCCTTTGGTCTATTTGCTCGGAAAGTTTAACATTTTCCCCTACATGCGGGCAAAGCCAAACAACTAACCCACCATGCAGTTCGGCAACGTTGCTCCTCCATTCTAAGTGAAGAAAGCATTTCATTTCAGACCAGTTAGAAGCACAGTAAATCACCTGTGACTTTCACATCACATCAGTGGACCAGAGTTTATCAATGACACAAGCACAAATGAAGGGAGGAAGAACAGAATTATCTCCATAGGCCATTTTCTGACAGTTTATGTACTTGGAAGGAGTCTTTAGGTTAATGAAGAAGCAAAAATGAAAGTTCATTTAGACCCTTTCTTCCTAAAATTAGTCATTTTAGTTCAAGAAGCTCACTTTTGAATGTGCCTCTGAAGACCCTTCTCTTTTAATGAGAGGATTTGTTCACTGATTTATTACAGTACTTATTTATGATCCCTCCAAATGAGAAAACTCAAAAATGTTCTTGCGATATGACTGCATTTCAGTCAATTGTTGCCTATACACACAGTTACTGCACATACTCAATTATGCATGTATTATAATAAGACATTGCAATGTTCTGGATCTTTGAATGAGAAGATTTTCTCTGTCTGGATGTCCCTCGATTTTAATGGAATACTCCTGCCCTAAAGCATTAGTGCATTTCATGGTTCATAAATTGCTGCTCTAAAATGATGAAGCTTTTTGGCAGCACTTGTAAATTGTGTCAATCAACAGAAATGACATATTTTTGAGAAATTAAAGCCTTGGCCACCGTTTCCTCTCATGTGAAACACCATGTGACTGGCAGTCACCATTTCCATGTTGACATTTCATCTTCATCTCACTTATACTAAACCACATTGTCCCTGTTGCTCACTTGATTGCTTCAGAAGCATTGACCACCTCTTTCACTCCTGCTGTCCTCTCAATAAATGTTAAATCAAAGTCAGTTCCTCCTCAATTGTATTAAAAATTCCACCACATCCGAACAGTGCATGTTCCTCTATAATCCTAGGCTTCCTGAAGCCAGAGGTGGATGTTCTGTCACTGGATTGATGCAGAATCATCTACATTCAGAACATGGTGCATATTAGAACCGAGACTTCCATGCCTTGACCAAATTATGGTCTAAATTATTTACATTTCAAAAGCTTCCTTAAAAATAAGAGACAAACCCTGTTGTGTAAATGATGTACAGCTTGGCACTGCTCTAGTACTTGCTGGGCCTGATTCTGGCAGTTTAAAGCACTGGGAGGTAAAATCATCTCACCATAGACACACAGCAAAGGAGCCAGGATTCTAGGAGTTGCTGTTCCAATGTAAAATCTTGCTTGTTGCTGCTGAAAGTCCTAACATGTGGTTATTAATTGATAGCTGTGCAAAAAAAAATTTCTCCAATAACAATTTCCAAATAGCCATGCTCTGTGGAACAATAAGCATGGCTAATGTTGGCACTGGTGGTTGCCAGCATTAGCTTTTGTATCAACTGATGATATAAAACCCCTTGATATGAATAAAGCTGAATTATGTCAGTTGTGTTGCCCATTACCATGCTAATGTTTTTAATTAGGATTAACCCAAAGCTGGAAACACTACAATGTGTTTCTGAGGACAAAACTGCCTCACTTTTGTCGTAATTAATGTTAAATGTCACATGTCTAAAGCGCAAAAAGGCAGCCGATTATCTCTGCAGTCCACCAGAAATAAACAGCCTCTTGATATTATGTAAGTTAGGCTGGCTCAGAGAGTAATCCACAACATGTTACATGTTATACAGCCTTTACTGAGGAAAGAGTAAACACCCTTCTCCACAGAACCAGCAGTTTTACACCAACATAACACTTCTGACATTCACCATAGATGCTGACTCTTGTTTCCCCCTCAGCACGTCAAAAACCCAGCGCTCACAGACTTGACTTGAAAGTATTGATCATCTTACAATACCCCATTTTCCTCAAAATAATCCAATCATGATAAAGGGATTATGGTGATTGATCAAATTCCACCATAGCACAAATTATAACAGTCACCATTGGCGGGGGTAATGATTTTACATCGACTCTGACAGTGTTATGTCAGTCCAATTTTGCTGGCAAAGCATCAAAGGAAATATGTCAGTGAGCAGAAAGAGCAGAGTAAGCCGTGCTGGTCATTTTATTCAGAATGAATCAGGAATTGGGAATGAATTTTGATGTAAAATTTTTACTCCTGCTGGCGAGTGAACCAAAAGAAATTGCAACACACACTTTTTTTTTCAGATAAATGTCTGTTTTACAAAGTTATCCTGCTGAGGTGAAGATACATAACCATTAAAAAACAAGCCGGACTTTCCTCAAATCTTCAAAATTTCCAGCAGACAAAACAAAATCTATCATGAAGCAATGAAGTTTACTCCTCCGTAAAAAAATGAGGAGTAAACTAGCTCTTTGCTAGATAATGACTCCATCTGTTTCTACCTGTGGTGTGATTTCTTTTTCTGATCTATATAATGAAACTGCTTAATGATAATAGTATGGGGGCAATGGCATTCACCTCCAAGGTATTTAACTTTTTTTTGTTGTTTATTTGCATCAGTATTTTTGTGCAAAGGCCTTTAGTTTACTTGCAAATTAAGTTAATCATCACTAATATTTTTCACTCATGCTATTGCTCCTACAAAGTTCAACAGTTGGTTGATCCACCACTAGTATCTAAAACAGAATTTTTTAACAGCAAGTGGATGAGCAACTGTGTCACCAGGCTCATGTGTTGCCATTTTGTGTTTCTGTAAACCACAAACTCATGTGAGCTCACCTTTCCGAATCAAAATGATGGTACTCATGTTCATATCTGAAGACGTGCATATCAAAGATATTGTTTGAAGAGATTTTGCTTGAAATGAGGAAGTGAGGGTGTTGATAACCATTTCCTGCTTATGAATGTATTAAGATTTAGCTATTGTGAGTAACTACTGGTTAGTTCTCGGGACACAAAGTACCTGGTTCTGGGGCTGAAGGAAAAAAAAAACAACAATTTTGCCTCTAAAAACAGTAATATCATCTGCATAAAAATACACCAAAATTGGTGCTGAATTAGTTTTCAGAGTGGAGTCTGTTTGACTGAATGTTACAACTGCCTACTCCTTCTCCCAAAAACACCTAAACACTTGTGAAGCATATATGTCAATTTATGAATGCTGATATAAGTATTAAGAATTTGCCAAAACATCTCAATGAAATTTTTTTTGCCAAACAGAAAATTGGTGGCCACACAGTTGGTGTAGTGGTTAGCACTCTTGCCTTTGCAGCAAGAACTCCAGGGTTTGTGACCCGGTCGAAACAAGGGCCTTTCTGCATGGATTTTGCCTGTTCTCCCCGTGTGTGCCTGGGTTTTTTCCAGGTTTTCTGGCTTCCTCCCACAGTCCAAAAACATGCAGATTTGGGGATTGGCTGGGATTAGGCACCAGTGCCCCCTGCAACCCTCATATGGAGGATAAAGCGGTAGAAAATGAATGAGATGAGTGTGCAAAAATACTCTGTCTTCTACCACTAGGCTGCATGCTGATGTGTCCATCCAGGGCAAGCTGCTCCAAGCTGTTGTGCTGGCAGCTGGTTGTGATAGTTGGGTATGGATGGGTGAATAGCAAATCTGTTGTGTGAAGTGCTTTGAGTGGTCATCAAGGCTAGAAAAGTGCTTTAATTGCAGAGCATTTAGCACTTACAAATGTGACATTACTGTAATAGCAGGTTCTCTGTCATTGCCTACATTAAACAGTGGTTCAATTATCTCGTCAGATAATGCAATGATGAAGATGAATCTGAATGGTGTCTATTATAAGCTGTGATTCTCTGACCTGGAGCACTCATTATGAACCAAGTTGATGAAGAATTTCTTGCAAATTCTTATGTCCTTAAATCATGCAAATACAAGAGATGGCCATGAATTTTTCAGATTCAAGAAACACAGGTGCAGGACAAAAATGATCAAAATGAACTTGAAAATCTGCATTCCTCTTCTCTCCAGCTCTGCAGAGAGGCAAGACCGCTTGAATCGGTCAAATAACCTCTCCGTGCCATCCTTTTCCTGTTTTGCATTTTAATTTTCATTTATTCAATTGTTTTGATGTAAATGTTTCGATTGGGATTTGTTTATCATTTATTTAAGGTTTAATCACAGTGATACGGTATACTATGCAGAATATGCAAGTTTATTTTGCCCTTCACACACTACACCCACACTGCAGGATGAAAGTTGGCATACAAGTGTCACCTTTTGTTCCCATTTAGTCGTGAGACGCTTGGCAACTCTCATTAGCACTGTCACTGCCGCATGTTTGGATGTTAAATTTAGCATTAAGTTGAAAGCAGTGCTGCGCCTCAGTACAGCCACAATACTGCTGCTATAGTGCGGCTACAGACTGTTGGTTCAAGCGCAAGGTGAATGGTTCTTCACTTATCTTATTGTATCTATATCTTCAGTGATTTACCGTTTAAGATGTCTACAATATTCCAGTTCAACAGATACAGTCTGCAGATCCACAAAGCCTGTGATGCACAGGTAACCTTTCACAGCATTATTGATGGGCTCATATTGATATGTTTTTTACGGAGCATTTCTCCTGATGGCTCACCGTGTGGTCTAGTTTCTCAGGTCAATAGCTAAAAGCCTCGCAGCACCATCCATCACAGTCTAGTTCTCTCCTGCCTCCTCCCACTATGACAACAAGCTGAACAGATGATTGACTGTCATCTGCCCTCCACACAGAGGCACCTGCATGACACTGAGGCAAATAGAAAGGCAGGACATGATGGCACCCTCCCCACAGCCACATGCCACAACCTTTCCTCTGTGACACATCACTGATCCATTAAAACACAAGAACAACTGCCACCTCAGCAGGGTTTTCACTGAAGATGTCATCGCAGTCAAGCAGACGTCTGAAAAATCTTTTAGCCTGTAGATACACAACTATCCAAACACAGCCGTTACCATCGCCTGGTGTGCACATAGCTCCAGTCAGCCGAGACTGTAATCTTTCTTCAAATTCTTTTAATAAAGTGACAGTTCGAGTTTTTTTGAATTGCAGTTCTGCCACATAGTCAGCGGTGACTGCGTTGTGCATTCTTTGCTGAGAACCAGCGTGAGACTGGAACACATGTCGTGACTGACAATGTGGCTAAAAGTGGGCATAGAAGGAAACACAGATTCTTTGATATCATAAGAATATCCTTAAAACTTTATCTTGCCAGTAGAAGATGGCACACCAAATTCCACAGAGAAAATCAGCGATTTTACACACAGCATACTGGAGTTGTTCATCCAGTGTTGCCTCCATTAGTAATTTCAAATGTGTTATTGTGTGATTTTGGTGTATTTAGATTTACCTCATTGACACAGTAGCTCCCATTTCCTTGCAATTAAGAAAATTCTAATTTTCTCTATGGACTTTGGTGAAGGGAGTGAATTTACAATCTTGACTTTCTAAGCTGAAAGGGCTGTTTGTTTGCTTTTGTTTTCAGTGATGGTTAGCCTCTGTGTCTAACACACGTTCCTCTAAAAATGCAATTGACTAGTTTCAGAAAGTAGTTTTAAATAGTTTGGTGGAAAAACAATTCATCTTGCAGTGAATTTTGGACTGGCTGTGCACGCTTTGTGTGACAGGAAATTAACATAATAACAAAGTAACTTAAAGGCTATTTCACTTGTCTGCTGTTGAACTGTGTAATATAAACTTATTCAGCTGTTTCAACACATTGTGCATTCCAAAAATGTTGGTATACTACAAAAAAACCAAAGTAAAGAAATATCCTACGTTTATTTACTTGTATATGTCAACAGATATAAAATACAACTGATACAAAAAATACAACTGATGTGTTTAAAGGAAATACAGGTCAATTTTATGAAGAATACATATATTTCTTTTTTTCCCGTTATTGCTTTGGCACCTTTATCCTTTGTATGAAAATGCTTTTCTCTGCTTGGACACTAGGGGGTGGAGTCCACCAATAAAAATGGAATTACAGACACAAATGAGGCATAATCACCATGAATCGTGCACTGCATATTCATGCTACATTAGTGTAAAAAACCGTCAAATGCACACAGGAATTATGATTGTGTTATAGGTATGTGTGGCTTTCCTGTACTCACTGCCTGCTCTCTTTACCTCCAGTTATGCTAATCAAATCAGGTAAAATAAAGACATCTACAAGCAAGCGAACATATTTTACGCTGAGGGCAATAAACGCTCGTGAAATTAGTTCTTGCATCTTGTGTGGCTGGATGTTATTAATCGTCAAAGTGTGGCCCTGCACCCGCATCATCAAAGAAAACGAAGGCTTCCTGTAAACATCACCAGGCTGAGCCCCTGTAGCACTGCTCCAGAAACACATATCCCTCAGTCTTCTTCTAAAGAATGGGAAATGGCAAAAAAAAAAAAAATCCTGTCATCTGAGGGATAGCATGAAAGGAATTTGGCTAAATCAATGTTTGACTCCACATTATGAAATTGGCTTCTCCTTTTGCTGTATGCTCTTTACTATATCTGTGTGCAAGTCATTTCAGCATCTGCCTGAGTACACATTCAATCACTTTGTGCAATTTACCAAACAAACCATGTGAACAAAGACATCTTTTTTTTTCTTTTTTTTTTTTTGTTAAGTAAACAGGCTAAATCAACAGCCCTACGATATGAAAAACCTCCCAAATCTTACAGTATTGGCATAAGCATATTTTATCCAAGATATATGGTGTATTAACAAAGCTGCTTCCACTTATAATCACCATAAATCTTTTAAACAATTTAACAAATGATCTGTTTATTATTTGGGGGACTATACATTCCACTATATTATGCGATGATTGAATTTCTCACTTGACTGCCTTTTATATCTGGATATAGGCTGAACTGAATGAAAGATACAGTGGAGTATGAAACGGAGCTGGAAATAGATGTCACATTTTCACCTGAAGCGTTTCCCTTTAGACAGTGCTCTGCTGAGAATAGGTGGGGATCCCGCTGATGTGCCTGGGGCCACGCTGCCGCTCTTAACAGATGATCCATGAGAAGTGCAACTCTGCAAAAACAAAGAAGAGCAGCGCATAAAGTGAGCAATAATGCATGGAAAGTGTGGCTTCAGGAATAAGTCTTCCTTATTAATCCTCGTGCCACATGTGTAAAAGACTTCTTTATTATAGCTTCGCTTGAATTCATTTGCTACAATGAATATATTCAAACACATCACATTCGGATGTTAAGTGTTTCCGTACGTCAACACAGGAAATAATGTGTGGTTAGTGGTTCTCATTCTAGAGCCCCTAAGACACAGAGGCGGCAGTCCTGTGATATTTAAATCTAATATAATTTTAAAAATAGCAATGAGAAAAACAAAGCAGAAAACTACATTGGGTCATAGGGTAACAGTCTTTTTGAAATTCACAGTGATGACAGTCTTTATAATCTTCAGGGAAAGTCCATAGGATTCAAAAGAAAGGCATCGTAACACAATCTTTAATGAATCCATGGATGTATGAAGTAAATGACAAAAAAAAACATTAAGAAGAAATAAAGAATTATTTTAAAATAATCAGAAACGTGCGGTAATATAGCCATACATTCATTTAAAATAAATAAAATAAAAAATGAAATAAAATAACGCTATTTCACCAGCCCACTGAAATATACAGTACATAAAAAAGTAGCATTTAGCCACGAGGGGGCGACATCAGTGGATAAAAAAAGAACTAAATTTCAAAAGAAGTCTATGGTATAACGAGCTTCTGCTTCAGACAATGTTTTCCTGAGGAATTAATGGTCTCAATCACTAGTTTCAGCTCTTCTCCAATAGCACTTGATATCACTTCTTGTCATGTAGTGGAAAACAGACAATAAAGCACGACACATGTGAGGAGACACCGATGTGATTGAGAGCTGCGGGTGAATTTCCAGTTCCAAAAAACTGACTTGACAGATTGATTGAAATTATCAGTTGCAGCAAGAATTCGCAGCAAGAATTCACAGCAACACAGGACACAGTAGCCTATGGCTCCTTTCCCACTGGTCAGGAAAATCGACTAACATCATCTAACATTGGGCTTGTGACTGCAATGGGAATAGATACAATCAGTATTTACTCCAGGGTCCAATGACTCTGCAACAGACAAGGGTGTTTTTCAGCAGCTCCTGAAGCTGATTAGCAATAATTTAGACATGACACCCTGGAGAATGCATCAACGTTGTCTTACCTGACTGTAGTCTAATTAAGGGAATTAACTCAGCTGGTCAATTTTGTTTAAAAAAAAACAACAAAAAAAAAAAACTTCTAATGTTGGTGTAAAATAGGTATTCAATGACTTTTAAAGAGGTTTGTATTAAAATGTGGTGGTATGTGCTACTGAGTCATATTCAGTGCTGATTGCAGTGTGCACCCCATACACTGAGAACCAATATCCTGAAAAAATAATCTGATTCTTTATCTCACTGTTAGGCAGCTTATGTCTGGAAAGTGAAGTTAGTATGACTTTGTAAAACCACTTCATCCTTGCACAAAACTCCCTAGTGAAAATAGGGTAATTTACATCCTGACACACAGGATATGCTGATCCAGTGTAGCCTCCATCAGTAAGTTCAAATGACCTTTTTGTGACCTCATTTAGAGATCCTTTGTTTCAATTCAACAAAGTGAAAAAAAAATGAAATGCCCTTTTCCAGTTGGTAAAGCTGTCCAGTACTGAGATAAAGCAGGGAACATATGTGCTAGTACCTCGTACAGCCATACTTTAAAAAAGCCTGAACTATCACTTTAATGTTCTTTAAGATAATGGCTCCATTATTTCAGTGTCAGAGCTGAAAAGATAAGAAACCCCTTGTAGCCTTTAGCACTTATTCCCAGCTACTGGCTTAGGACTCACAGGTGGGTTGTGGGAGAAGTTTTTGCAAAAATAAATAAATAAATAAACAATAATAATAATAATAACAATTGAATTGCTCTCAACCTTTTACTTGAGATTTATTTAAAAAAAAACACGTGGACGAAATTAAATTGTGACTCTTTTATCGAACAAATATCTCTTTGTTTCTATCTCTGGTTTATCTACGCCCATGGTTCTCAAAGTGTGACCGGAGTGTGTAGAAAATGAAATAAATAATAATAAATCAAAAAAATCCACTTATATATTGCTCCATCTTAATCTAATTTCACTATACTAGTGTCAAGTGTAGGAGGATGATGAGAGAGCAAATGATCTTATTGGAAATAAATCCGCCTTCTGTGAAAAGTCCGCACCAGACTTTGACCATTTCTTTTTTTTACACCAGTGCATTTTAACGTTGTAATGATGGGGTTACTTCAAGAGCTGAATATTTTCTCATGTGGTACTTGTCATAAAAAGTTTCAGAACCACTGATCGATGAAATCACATCAGGTGTTGCAGAAATGACAGTGAAAATAAGCACAAATATACTTTTATCTTGATTTATGTTAACTAATAGGTTTACCATCTTTATAAAAAAACAGTGGGTCCCCATTTAAAAGGTTTGGAAAAAAACTGGCCTATAGGATAAATAATGTATGATGATAATGATACTGTTTGTGGCTCAGGAAGTTCGGCTCAGTATGTTCTTCTCCTTTCCATTATTATATGACATTAATATTTACACAATTAAAACACTTTTCTAAAACCCACATTACAAGGTATGTACCTCATATAAGACAACAGCTTCAACACAAACAGATTATGAAAACTGTTTCCAGTCGCGTAATAAGCAAACAGTCAGGCTTAGCTGTTCATGCAGAGTGTCTTTAATTACACTTTACATTTGAAACTGCAGATTAGGAGGGGCTGCTCTGTGAATAAACTCCACACTGGCCCTCACAGCGCTCCTGCTGCACTCAAGAATTAATCCCACACAAGATTACATTAATGGTTTCCTAAAGTATGCCTCCCCACAATTCTTTCCCTTTATGCTTATCAAAATTAACACCATTATCTTACAACGGGCCTCGGACAAAACTATGGCACTGCGACCGTGACTGCCCGACCCCCCCTCCTCCTCTGAAACACTGAGTCGAGAGATAATTCTGTTATTCCAGTGGCAGTACTCCCTGCACTGCCCCCTTTCCCGCTCTGATTGGACCCCCATTAAAGCAATTGCATGTGACTTAGAGCTGGGTCGGCGTTCTCACTGCCAGATAAGCCTCTTTTTCCTCCCTTACATCCCCGACTCCCAGAGGGAGCTGTTACTGCTGTTCACTAGTTGTGCTGGAAAATCGGATCATTTTGGCCACCCTCCCCTTATACCCTGCGGCTGCAGTACACGCCGCACTTTCTGGAACAATTGCTGTGGCAAACTCTCCTGGATGATGATATTTGTGTCAGGGGATAAAATAAATAGTTGGTGGCAGACAATGGCAGAGACCTGCATGGCATAGCCCCATTCCT
Source organism: Brachirus orientalis (assembly GCA_016785285.1). NCBI lineage: Eukaryota > Metazoa > Chordata > Actinopteri > Pleuronectiformes > Soleidae > Brachirus > Brachirus orientalis. Next base: position 967,228 of record JAFBJR010000401.1, read on the forward strand.
CTTGTTCCCTCCAATCTCACTTTTGCCTTGTTTTATTTTAACTTATTTCAAAGGGAGACAAAAAGAAAAAAAACAGTAGCCCGAGAGCAAAACAGAAAAATCTATATTTTGCCTATCAACTACAGAAAGAGGAGTAAAGCAAACCTTTGAATTTGGAGCAGTATAATGCTCTTTTAATTACCACTTGAAATTGCAGGTCCTGAAATGTGTGTAATGGGATATTTGACCGTTGCTTGACAAGATCAGACCTTAGTTTACTTCTAAAACTCAGCAACACAGCAAATGCAATTTTGTCTTTACCTGATATAAGCATGTTAGTCACTTGTTTTACAATCCACCCGCATGTGCATAGTATTCTTTGCAGCTGTTGATGACATTACGAAGCTGTACTGACCTGTCATTTTTAATTAATTACAAAGCAATACCTAGAGAAAATTTCCCACCATCCTCGTGCTGTCCCAACAGCTGCAGAACAAATGGCCGATAATCGTCCGCCGCTTATTCATTTTCAGATGACTACTATAGTTTAGTCTGTCTTAAACCCGTGATGCATACATTTTAAATATAAACCTATCAGCACCACACAACTCTGTCCTGGGCCCCAACCATCAGACAAACAGAGACAAACAGAAGCAACATTGTGCTGGTGAGACGACGACAACAGGTCGGAGTAAGACAGGAAACACATACACACACAAATAAAACACCCAAGAATTTTTTCAGAAGGGTTTACAGCTCAAAAGACCCCGTCGTTTAACAGTTTGATGGCATGAATGATTCTCGTTCCCACCCGCCCCTGCTGCTGCTATACATACACAAACGCTCCCTCCCTCAGGTCTGAAATAATTGTTTTTTAGAGTACGTTTTCAGATAAAGGAAGCAGCATGCAAACGATGCTGGATGATTTCTCCTCATGACAAACTAGAGAACTTTCAGCTAAGAAAAGTTGATAACTTGGAAATCAGAGGTTGGCGTAACAATGCGCACATTGTGGGCATATCTGAAAAAGAAAAAGGGTCTAACCGCTGCTCATACATGGAGACTTGGACATACTAACCATGGTTCTGGAAAGAGTGATTATTGTGAAATGTTTGAACTACAAAGCATTGTAAAGTATGTCCTGACGCAGTTAAAGTTGGCATAGGCAGGATGGATTGATAAACTACTCCATATCAACCTTTTTAGGATAATAAGGAGCACTGGAGTTCTGCACCTCTGTTTACATCCTTTTGGCTCGTGACAGGAGACTTTGACCAATTACTGGACAGTTCAGAGAGTGACGGAGGGAGGGGAGAGGAGAGCGAGAGAGTGCTCATCTTGGCTGTTTTTATGAGCCCTGCAGTGGTAAAGGTCGTTATTCCAGCATCGGTAATAACTTCTTCGCTGGCAAGTAATATAATAAGCGCAAAGAGAATCAGATGATAAATGCAATAGAAAACGTGTGCAGTGTTTCAGAGATGGACAGTGATCTGCCACATTCAGTATGAGTGTGTCTTAAAGCTCTTGAACCAGGCAAGCTCTCCTCATTTTTCAGTTACTGAATGTACCCAGGTATCTCTTTCCCTTTTCATATTATAAAGTATAATGAGCACCAGCACATCATCACTAGATGCTGACTTCAACTGTTATTTCCTCCCCCCCCTCCCCATGATGCAATTCTTTTCCATATAATTCATTCACATAATCACTGTTTAAGTGATGGTCTTGGCTTTTGAAAAGTGAAGTTGATGAGCACTGACAAATAACCAGTGGTGAGGTAAGGTAAGGTAGGTAAGAAAAAACAAAAAAACAAAAAACAAAACAGATTTTAGCTACAAAAGGCTGAGCTCATAAAATGTCCATCTATGATACTGTAAGGATACTTTATGGTCACTTTATCTCAGTGTTAAACAGTCTTTTCCAACCCGAATTTGTAAACTGCTCACTCTCCCCCACCAAAGTCCATAAAGAAAAGAAGAATTTTTATCTTGCAGGAAGATGGGAGTTGTTGCAAAATAACACATCTGGACTTACTGATGAAAGCAGCAGTGAATCATCAACCCCAGCGTGCTGCAATATTAAATTGATAATTTTCTCTCTGCATTTTGGTTTGAGGAGTGAGCAGTTTGTGCTGAAATTCACCTCAGAATTATTTGTAATTTCACATCCATTTCACAGGTGGCTGTCGATGTGCAAAAGCATTTACAATGTCACCGCACTAAAAGATTCCCCTCTCTCTCTCCTGCTGCTGTAGCCACTTTTTGTATCTCTGACAACATAATGTGAAAACTACTGGTGTTCTGAAATTGGTGCAGTATTGACTCGGAGAAAGAAGACGCTGTGTCTTATGACCTCAGAGCTTCAAACAATTGACTTTGGTGTAACACAAGACTGGTGGCACATTAGAGATGTTTCGGAACACAGCGCCCCAGTCTGTGGCTCTGTTCGTTCTCAGTCCTCATGCAGTATTCCTTCAGAAATTTCACCTGTAGCTTTGCACTCTTCCTCACAAAGGTTTGTTTAACAACTCCTGGAGCTTCAGGCTGTTTGGAATTGAGTTTTTGACTCCAGTCTTTCCAGTCTGTGTGCCCTTATTCCTTCATGTCACAGCATATATGTTGGACTGGAGAGTCTTGTCTATCACCTTTGATTTGACATATTTTTTTTAATGCCACAGAAGTGTTCAATCAAATATCACAGGAGGTGGGAGTTCAGCTAACCTATCTTTTTTTTTTCTTTTTTTTTTATTTCCTTTCCTTTCTAAGTGATTAGAAAGGAGTCACACTCTCATACATGACTTAACTGTTTGGAGGTGTAGGCATTTAAGGTTACATGCCCGAGCGTTGGCAGGTCATATGGCTATTCATACTAATTTTACTTTCAGTTATGGATAAGCATACACACAGGAATGTTTCCAACAGAATTGCAAACATGTATTTGCAATTACGGATGGATCAAACACAGCGATATCGACAAATATAGCACCAGATCTGGTGGACAGAGAGGCGAGTCTTGGACTGATACTGCAAATACAAAGCATTGAGGCAGTACAAGTGCATATTCACTACTTTATCATGCCATCAGAAAGCCTTTTGTGCCACATTGTGAACCACTCACTTACGGTACCAAAGATGACAGAGAGAAACAGTGAATTTACATCACAGTACATCTTCGACAATAAGTTAAAAGGTGTTACTTTGTGACTTTGGACCTTTCAGAACTGGTATGAACATCCCACTTGAGTGATCATGTCCAGATGCAAGTCTGAATGCTTTCATTCTGATCCAATCCCATAATTCCTATTCCAAATTGGTTCATTCCAAGGTGTAGTATAAATGTGGCCACATTTCTTATGAGGTGCATTATTACTTACTGCCATTTCTGTAGCCCCTAACAATATATTTAAAAAAAAAAAAAAAAAAAAAAGAAATCAGCCATTTTCAAGATATATATAATTTTTTGTATATTTTTGATAGAAGAAACCCAACTTATGCATGTGTTATTTAGTAATTTCCAAAAAAAAAAAAAAAAAAAAAAAAAATTATTCGCCCGTCTGAGATATTACAAACTCACTATGTTGTCCCTGAGCATGAGTGTAATGTGTCCACAGCTCTATGTGGACACCAGATGCTAAACTAGAGAGGCCTTAACCTACAGAGACTATGTCAGTTTCTACATGATCAAAAAATAATCACCTCTTCTTCTTCTACTGCTACTTCTTGGAATGCTGGGCAAACAAGAAGTAATTTTTGGTACTCTCTAAAAAGTCCCTAAAAATATTTGCATCCCGCCTTTTAGCTGGGATTGGCTCCAGCTCCCCCATGATCCTCATGGAGGATAAAGTGGTGGATAATAACCGGATGAATGAAATATTATACACCCTCTATGGAAAACTGTGCTTTTCCCTCTCAGTCAGACACAATCAAGACTGCCATGTTTCACTAAAGAAATCAACACTTACAATAAGGTCATTTCTAATGCTGTCATATTCAACCAATGTGTTTGCCATAAAATATCTTGTGCGCACAAGATCTTTTTATTTGGAATCAGAGCAGTGCAAAAACAATTTGCATTCCTTACTGGTGGCCAATCTTGTTTTTTTGGCTAGATCATCTCTAATGTCAGCAAATACCGTGTAAGTCTTTGCCTTGCTACTCTATGCACCTTGGCAGAAGATGTCCTGGGAGTTCGGGAAGTTGATGTATTTTATTTTTGGGGGAGGTTAAGGACACAGCATCAGTGAATCAGCGCATCAGTTCATCGTGCGACCAACCAAATGGAGCCCAGTTTGAGTCTTCCCTCTGCTGCACCTGCCTCAAGAAGAGCTTTTGTTTCCAGCTTACTTGGCGTGTTCCTCCTCCACCATGTTCTTGCCTCGAATCCAACGCAGGAAAAACAAAACACATCATGTTCTTCTGCTTCATGAAATATTTCCAGCCTCCTTAAGAACACCACGCTCAGTTCTCCCAGCTAAAGTGGTTGAATATTCTGTCGGCTTAACTTTAAAGAAATGGTGGAGAACTTTTAGGACTACGCCACCCACGGCACATGATGGTTACAAGCTGAGAGAGTGGGTGGTGAGTCGCGGCGGTCAGAGGGCTGCTGTGTCAAATACATGGAAAAATAGTTTTCACTTGTTAATCTTCCCTTGGTCTGTTCGGCTCATGCTCCCTCCTGGACGCTAATAGCCAGTGATCTTTCACATTCTCTCGCACTGTTCTTTTACAGCTTGTGTTTCTGTGTTGTGTTATTGCTGTCTTTTCTTTTTTCTCTTTGCCTCACTCCTACTTTCTTTCCCGTATCCATCTCTCAAAATATTTTGTTTATGGCTATAGGTACACAGATTCACTAAATGCTGGGCCCTCATATACTGTATTCCCATCACCACATGTTCACTGTGATAGAGTTAATATAATGGCCTGCTATTGTGTGATGGGACAATAGGCACCAATCTGACTGGAATACAGGCATCGATGTGCTGAGAATGAGCTGGTATTAGTGGAACTTTTGGGACCCTTTACAATTTCAAGGCTTCTCTGTGGAATGTCATGAATATTTCTGTGCAGCTGTGGAATCCCACCATGAGCACTCGCTCATTTGAGGGGTGTTTCTTTTTTTTTCCTTACTTCTCCGAAACAGAGCTTTTTAACAGCAGCTACATTTACATAAAATGTTGCACCGCGTCTCCAGCCATCAACCGCTCAGAGCAAATAATCGAAAGTGACCCAAAGCTTTCTAATTGTTCCAACTGCAGATTTGTGGATGCAGCTACAGCATTTGAGAGGGTGTTTGTTTCAGTGGGTGACACTATACGCTGTTGCATTATTGAAGAGCCTCAGTGCTTTTGGCAAACACAGAAATGACGGAGCAAGGCTGAGCCCGAGTGAGGAGTTTCAGACAACAAATACGTCTGTGTCAAACACAAATGTGCTGGAAGAAAAATGTACTTGTCATCAGAGGCGCCGCTTGTTTCAAAATCAGTTAACTCACAAAGCACCTTTGCATAAGTATTGTAGAAGAAGAATTATATTCATTTATGTTTCTGCAAAGAGTGACGGCAGATAAGACCTACTAATTTACACTTCACTAACAAGCTGCAGAGCATTACCACATACTGTATGATAGGGAAGAATTGAATAGAGTAATTTTTTTTTTTTTCAAACCTCCAGGGTAGAACGTATGTCACCCCCACATGGGTAATTACTAAAACACTGGCGATGTCTTTACATGATGTATGACTACATCCCCCCACTACCTATTTTAATTAGCATTTATCACTCATTATAAAACATCTACAGTTTGTTATAGCAGTACCATCCACTTTTGAACATTTTCACTTCTGAACATTTTTATCTCGTTCCTCATGTTCCTTACATGTTGAATGACAAATAAAGTTTCTTGATTATTGATTGCAGGCATTTTACTATGTACGTATTTATAAAAAAAAAATAATAATAATAAAAAAAAAAATTAATTTGATCAATTTGACCCCATTCACATGTCTAAAATAGTATTCACATAATTTATATCAGAATTATTTTTTACTTCATACTTAATGACTAAAATGAAATGTTATAAAACATCTGTACTTAGAAATAATATAGATCATTAAACACTAAAAAGATCCATCTTTCCAACTTCGGTGAGATTGTATGGTGATTTCCATATTTGTCCCCATTGTGTAATAGGTACTGTGGATGTATGTGGGTATAATTAGAGATTATAATTATAAAAATTACCTTGAGGTTTAAATTGCAAGGGTCAAACTGACCCCAAAGATTACAGGTGCCAGTAAACTTGAGGATAAGGGTTAAAGCTTTTGGAAATTAATGTTTCCAATGATTGTGTCAGGTAATGAGTTGGAATAAAGTTATAATTTGATCATTTCTACTATATGCTTTAAATAACGGACAAAACGGGCCGGGTTATATTTGACCCCAGAAAACAAAAGGTGTATGGCAATCAGGAGGACATTACAAGGGTTAGGTATAACCATACTTAAATACTTATACTTAATACTTTTTTTTTGTAGCTGTTGTTATTCTTCTACGTCTGTTGGGTCTTCATGAACAGAAACAATGCAACATTATTTATATACTCTGTCCTTCATCTGAAAAAAACAAACAAACTGGTTCTGTGAAGCAATACTATCAGACCTGACTGAAAGAGTGTTAGTGTGTATACAGTGGCAGCGCAGGGGCAGGTGGGGACAAGAAGCCTTTTTTTTATTATTATTATTTTGAGCAGTATTCACTTTTCATATTTCGGGGGCACTTTTTTGTGATTTTAATGTCAGTCCAACCTGTTTGCAGTCGCCTTACTAAACTAGCACAATGATATACTGTATGTAATAAAATGACTCACTTCCTGTGTGCAGCACAGGAATGACAAGATCTAAACACCTCTACACTGTGAAATATGGAGAAGAAAACAATGTGTGAGGATTATGGGCAGCATTTGTGGAAGTGCTAATGTGTTCTGGTGATTGCACTCTCAGTGAGACCTTTAAAAATGTGCATTAGGTTCTAATTCCCTTGGTAGTCAGTGAAGGCATCAGCCTCATTAGTGCCATGTTCACCCTCCAGCTGCTCTGCTGTGATTGACTCAGTAAGTTGTCTTTTCTCCCACTTCGTTTTCTTTTTTCCCTTTCTTTTTATTTATTTATTCTTTTACTGAACCAGGACTTTGCAATTTGTTGTTTGTGATTTGCTGTCACAGCTTTTCCCTCCCTACTTTGACCTCTTTAAATAAAAAAAAGTCTCTTTGTGTTTCTTAGTGAATTAATAATTTGATCACATCCCTGACAGTTTGTCTTTTTTTTTGTTTCGGTCCTGCGGCAAATGTTTTCGCTGTGCTCCAAAATCACAAGGAAGAGTCTCATTTGCACAGTCAACATTTTCAATACAGCAAAATGCTGAAAACACCTGCAAAACACAGAGTTGGCAATCTCAGTGGTGAAATACCACTCACAAAGTGCCATTTAGCATTATTTGTCCACTGCACAGCATTGTTGCTGTGCTTGCACGGTGAAGCCTACCATCCTGACACACTGCAGATTAGAATTTCCAATCTGCAGTTTGTCACGGGAATCTGTCATTGTGAACATGACAAGCACATTTTTCCCGTCTTACATACAGTATGAGCCCCCGCCCCCGCCCCCTCGCTTCTCAGCTCACATCAGATTTGAGTATAAACAGAAGGGAACTGAAGACATGTATCATACATCATCCTGTCACGCACTCAACTGTTGCATTTGTGTGTGTGAATGTACAGTATGTACAACCATATATAGTCTATGTATCGTACTCGACGGAGGCTTACCTTTTGGGGTTGGAGACTGTATTGAAGCTTGGGAGCAGATTTGGACATAAGGCCAGAGGCGTTGACACTGCAGTCCCTCAGGCTGCGACTATCAGAGAAATGAGCCTGGAGTTTTTCTCTGTGTCTCCTGTGGGGAGAGCAGGTGCAGAGAGAAACAGAGGAGAACCACAGAGAGTTATTGCAGTATTATTGACAAAAACAAAGAAATAACTACAAACAAGAGACAGTTTCTTATACGGGATGACATTTTTCATGATTTGCTGATTGCTGTGGTCAGTGATGTTCACTCTGACTGTGTTTCCTCCTTCTTCTTCTTTGGTGTTTTATGGCAGTTAATATCTGTAATCCTGCATTACCGACTCCTTCTTCTCTTTCCTTTGCACACCTTAGCCCCAACTGTGTCAGTGTTACTATCTCAAGTTCACGGTTTCTTTTGTGTGACTCTGATTTTAACACACTTTTACACAATTTACCATGTGAATTGCAGCCAAATTAAGTAAGTAAAGTTAATTTATATAGCACATTTCACAGACTAAATAAATCAATAAGTGCTTTACAATAATATAAAAACAATAAATAATAAAAGAGACATAAAAAAAACAATGGATGAAAACATAGGCACAAAAAACACATAAGATTCTTTAAATCATCTGCCAAACCAAAACTTATAACTCTTTTCAACACACACTTTCCTATTTTTCACCTAAATGACACCACTCCATCATGTCAGACCTGGCACCTAAAGAAATTTAGTAGAAATATAGTACATTCCAGTGTAAATGTGACAGGTCAACAAATCCAGTGACATTTCTCACTATAGGTCCATGTGAATAGTCAAATAAAAGAAGAAAAATGCATAATTTAAATGTGTTTATTACTTCTGATTAAAATGAAAAAAAAAAAAAAAAAGATTGTAACTATTTTTTGGTGATTTAAAGGTTATCAAAAAAAGTAAAAACTCACACCTAAACTTGGTCACTAAAAAACAGATTTTTATTTTCCTAGAATCTCACCACAAAGCATCTGCAACACCACAAACACAGGCGTTTCCCTACACTGTGTGTGTAAATTTACATTTTACTATGACGGGGACATACTTAATCTCATATACCAACTGTATCAAAGGTAACATTCTGTGTCTGTTATTATGGTGGTTTTAGTCATGGGGCACCCCAAGTGGAAAAGAAACTTGGCTTGTGACTGGCAGGTTGTTGGTTTGAGTCCCTGCCAGATGCAGGGCTAGGGTCACCTGAGCAAGGTACCCAATCCCCATTGTTCATTTTTAATTGTACACTCTGAATTAATCCCAGTGGGTTGCACCAGGAAGGTTATCCGGTGTAAAAATCTCTGCCAAATCATGTGTGCGGCTCATCATCAACTGTTTTAGTCGCAGCCACCAGAATTTCCCAACCAAAAGACTGAAAAACTCTGTGGAGAGCATTGATGACTGTAAAAGTAACACATGCACTTCCACCCTTCTGGCTGTATAGGGTCGTAGGTTTTCCCCAGGGTTCTCCGATTTCCTCCATAATCCAAAAGCATGTAGATTAGGGGATTAAGCCAATTGAACACTCTTAATTGCCAATAGGTGTGAATGTGAGAGTGGATGGTTGTTTGTGTCTATGTTATCCTGTGATGGACTGGTTACCTGTCCAGGGTGTACCCTGCCTTTTGCCCTATGTCAGATAAAGCGGTAGAAGTGAGTGAGTGAGTGAGTGAGTGAGTGAGTGAGTGAGTGAGTGAGTGAGTGAGTGAGTGAGTGAGTGAGTTAGGGTGTATGACACACTATCAACATCATCAGGAATCAGGAATAACATGGGGACAGAGGTAAAAACAGATTTTAACCAATTAACAAAGGCTCACATAATAAAATATTCATTTGCTGTAGTTTAACATATCTAAAGAATATGTTCCCCAGCATCGTTAGAGAGCTGTAAACTGCTTGTTCTCATGCACCAAAGTCCATGAAGAAAATGAGTGTTTTGAGCTCACGTTTGGTAAATTGGTGTCAGTCTAGTAAATCCGAATGGATTTCAAACACCAAATTCCCAAGATATCAGATTGGAATTTACTGAAGCAGTGGATTAACAACTCCTGTGTGCTGTGATGCCGAGTCTTGGTGCATGGGGTTAATTTACCAACTTAGGTTGCAGTCAAAAAAAAGACTTGTAATAATGCAAATGTGAAGAAATGTATACATGTACATGGAACAGTAATACATGAAGTATTCTATTCTTTATGTATTATACTATTCGGAAGTCATATGTGGGCATTTTTTCTTATATAGCTGTAACAAAAGTTTGATGGCAGTGCAAGACACTCGAAAATGACACAAAAATAGCATTAGGAGAGTTGATGTCTGGCAGTGCAAATGCGAAGTGAAAATGTATCGGAGGCAATGAAGCGTGAAACCTCCATTTCATGCCTTTGTGACAACACTCTGACAAAAGAAAGTAAGAAAGACAAAACTTAACCAAAAATACTTTTCCAGACATGAGATTAGATTCTTCCATCACAGAGTGTTTGGTTGGTGACATGTTTTTACGCACACATCATATAAAAATGATCAGTGACACTGAAATAAATACGTCACAGTAATGACGCTGAGTAGAGAATGGAATGCATATTTGCTGCACAGTGAACAGCTGAGTTATTTCCACCTATACAATATAAGTCTTTTCCCCTTACAGCCATGAAAAGAGGAAGTAAAGTGAGATCTTTAAGCTGTGCTAAACACAAAAATTCTAGAAGGTTCCGACTGGATTAAAAATTAATTGATGCTTAAGACTTTTGGATTAAATGTTAATTCACAATTAAATGTTCATTTTAAACATGAGGTTGCTAAACTCCCTCTGCAGCTGAGGCCTGTTACATTTCCCCTTAATTGAAAGGATGTGGAGAGATGTGCAGATGTGGGAAGCTTGAAAAGACAAAGAGACAGTGTGCCATGGTGACGGTGGTAAAATACACTCATATTAAGATATCTTATTAAGATAAGATAAGATAAGATAAAATAAGATAATCCTTTATTAAACAGAGAACTTCACATTGTTACAGTTTTCACAACTATGAACGCACAGTATAGAAAACTAATGACTATTATGATTGTAAAAAAAATAAAATAGAACATACACTATGGACATATTCATTGTTTGCTTTGATTCAATATGCACTCAAGCTAACTACAGCTTATAATATGTGACAGTACATTGTTAATAAAGGTTATTACACAGTGCAGCCCATGATAATCAACAGCTAATGTGGATATTTGTCAAACACACACATTGCGGCCGCATGCTGTTGTCCTGCTTAACTCCACAAACCTTGTAATATAAAATGGCCTTTTATAGCAGGCCTTTAAAAATGTCCTTATCTTCTTATGTGTTGTATCAAGCACAATTGTGTAGCTGTGTTCATCTTCCCTATGAAGTTCTGATTCAAATAGTATTTGAGGTTTTTGCTTAAAGAGGAGCTACGTGTGGACACAGGAGCTGCTGCTTTTTGCATTTGTGCCAGTCTGGTAAAACAGTATGATAGGATTTCAAACACCAAAGTCACAAGATAACACATTTGAACTGACTGATGAAGGAACAGTGGATTAACATCTGTGTGCTGTGATGTAAAATTTCCAATAAATATTTGTATTACTTCCTGCAGAAACGTCCGGGTGAGGCCATGCGAGAACACAACGGGAAGTATCGGGGAAAATTCACAGCGAGTGAGTGGGCAAATTTCCCACCTCCCTCATGCAGACGACAGCCAGACAGCAACCCTCGCTAAGCTGCTTCTGCTGTTGTGACTGCACCTGACTCAGTCTCTGACAATCTCCTGCTGTGTTCATCATATGTTCACAGCAAACTTCAAAGAATGTGCGGACCCAGTTTTCTGGATGTTTTCCAGAGTATTAGACTGAACTGTAAAGAGTGAACTGTCTTTCTGGTCAAGAATTCCAGGACTGGATGGTTTCTTGTAAATGATTGAAGAGTCTGTCATCCTCGAAGCTCAACACTAGCTGTTGGATCCCTGGCTCCTCTACTTTGTGTGCCAAAATGTCTGTGGACAGGGTACTAAATTACAAAGTGCTCCTGATAGTAGTGTTGGCAGCATGTAAATGAATTAGAATTAATGTGTGTGATGTATGGAGAAAGCACTGCAATTTGATTTTTAAATGGAAAATAGTCTGTATCTAGACTAGTGTTTCAGCGCTATATCAGACTTCAGTTATGGCAACTGTATCCTTAGGACAGTTTGTATTTTAAGAAGAAAATGTGGAGTAGCCATAGCCACATGGCTGGCTGTATGAATGCACATGCAATTGGATGTTTTTTTAAGCCTAGGAAAGTGCTAAATCAATACAGGACATTTACCCTGGCTACACTATTCAGAGTGCTACAATAGTGAGAGAAAAACAATTTTTTTTTTTTATGTATCAGGCCCCATTCAATCACGTCAACCATTTCACACGCTGTCTTTACTTTTCTTTGTCTCCACTGCTTTTCTTTCCTCCTCCCTGTGGAGACTTAGTGATTTTGCCAGGCTGTTTTTGAGTAGCACGGTATGCTTAAATGCAGTCTCTCTCTCTCTCTCTCTCTCTCTCTCTCTCTCTCTCTCACACACACACACACACACACATGCACCACACAAATGTCATTGAACTGTGTTACTTGTATAAATTGTTTTGTATTAATAAACCACTTTATTGTTATCAACAGCAAGAATAGAAAGCTAATACAAGGAGAAGAAAAAAGAGAAATAATAGCTCATTGTAGATTGTAAAAATACACTGTGTAGAGGCAGCCTCTTTATCTTTATGTATGAAAAGAATTGTCTGTATGCATCTGGTTTTCAATAAGCCAGCCCGACTATTTCCAGGGAATCTGTCATCCGATGATGCAGAGATGTTCTACACTCGGCATCTGAGTGTTAAGCGACAAATTATAGAATTTAGTGGAGGTTGTGCACAGAGGGATGCAACACTGCTCTGCTGTTGCCCCCTCACATTGCAGAAAATTAAACGCCTTTTTCATTTTAGGCCTTGTTGAATCCCTCAGGACATCTACTAAAACATCTACTAAAAGACAATGTAAGTGTTTTTGATCTACAGTATATTGGGAAATTTTAATCATTAGCTATACCTTAAAAAGCCCTCTTAACGACAACTGACTGGAAGGAGCTGTATTTTAGCAGAAGTTGTAAGTGATGCTCCGTGCCTATAGTCAGTTTAGATCTCAGGTCACAGGTGGGGGATGGGGATATGTTCTGGATAGACCGCACATAGGTTTTTAAATGCACAGTAGGGGTCTCTCTCCTGTTTTGTATATGCAAAACAGGAGCATATACAACTTTTTTAAAGTTGTATATGCTACTCAGCAATCATTTATTTTATTATTATTATTATTATTTTTTAAGTGTTTAAAAGTTTATTTTTCACGGCGACTTGAAAGACAAACTCCTTTTAAAACAGCAACGGCTCTGCAAAGCCAATGATGTCATTAAAACGGTCCATTACCTTCAACAAACATATGGATTTCTATGGATTTAGAGATGTTGGAAACATTTTGGTTTAGTCTTAATGTTTTTAGATACTGTAATTTAGAAATGTTACGACTATCTTTATCTTTACTATATATTAACATAACATATTCTTTTCTGCTAATTACATCCCTAAATAATGTAAAGGGAGCAGGGATAAACCAATAGAAATATAAAACATATACCACTTTACGAATAAATCTTGGTTCCTTTTTCCTTTGTAAGTATTTGTCCTGAATGTATGCTGCAAAATTTAAACGTGAAGCGGAACTAAATCGTCCTCTCTAGCTGACTCACACTCGGAATTTCATTGGGCTCCATGCCATGATAGTAAAGTGCTTTTTCTGCACAGCCTGGGGCACACTCTACTAATGTGGTGCTGGATGGCATCACTCACTTGTTGCGGTGGTAGAGAGCCATACATGCCACTCCGAGAAGACAGATCCCCGAGGCGATGCTGAAGATGGACAGCACCTGCCTCTGGTAGGTGTCACCGCTCTCTGCAGAGGAGACAATACAGTTCAGAGCCACAGCATCTCCAAAGTCTCTGTGACAAAAATGCATAAATAAAGACAAAGACATGAGCTGATGCAGTGCAGGGAGGATGGTGGGGGGCGTATCATGAATTAACACAAACCTGGGAGTGGACACACAAGCCAACGCACAAACCTCCGGCCCACAATCTCCATTAGCATAGGGCGACCGATGCTGCTGTCAGTAAATGTCAGCGTTGGAACATGGAATAGGGACATAGGCAGGGCTGGGTGACATGTGCTAACTGAAGTGTGATAATCACTTTGTTCAGACAAACCCAGCAGGCAACACCGATGGACTGACTCCGCACAACAGGGGCCATATTGAATGTGTGCATGCAAATTCCTTATGTGTGTCAGCACTCAGTGACTGATGGCTACAGGGAATTAGCAGCAAATGAATGCCCCCAGAGTTTCCTGTCAAACCCTTGCACATCAGCGACAGAGGCTTAAGGTCACATGCGGCAGGGATGAGCATGTTGATCCCAGCCGAACATTCTTAGACCCTCACACTGATTATTAAGGATTTTGTGCGTGTGTCATGCAGCGGCTTATCAAAAAAAACCCTCTCAACAAATCGATCGGTGGTCAAAATGAGAAAGAGCGGGGGGGGGGGCGGAGAGGAATGAAACTGTCAAGAAATCCATCAAGTGACAAAAGTTGCAAGAGATTGTGCTGTCCCATTGAAGCTTGAAACATCATGTGTGTTTGTTTACATCTCCATGGTGGCAGGGGAAAAGCTTCTGCAAGTTCAGCGCACACTTTAAATACACAGAGTTTGGACAAAATATCGTCGAATTTAGAAACAGCCAAAGCGGAAAATTACTCTCGACTTGTAGTAAACCTACATCTTCAACTTTCTGTTAAACTTTCCCTCAGCTTACTCTGGAAAAAACACTTACACATTACAATAAAAATATGTCAAATAAACAAGATATTAAAGCTAGTAAAAACTGGATTCTTTATCTGATATGAAGTGATCACTACGGATTCCATTGCCTGTGGATTCCCATCCATCATCTTTTATGTTTGCTTCAAGCACTTTTTTTTGGCATCAGTCTACCTCTGCTGTCTTTTGGGATCTTTAGTGATCTGGTGAAAATGCTCTCCCTTTGCTTGCCTTCAACTGTTTTGGTATCCACTATCTTTTCTTTCATGAATACAGCTGGGGAAAAGACACCTGGCATATACACTTACTGTATGTGGCCACGTCTATGAACAGCAATCCCAAAATGGCATTATTTTAAATCTGTTGGTGGGTTTCCATATTTTTATGCACATTTACCATTTGTGCGTAAAAATAACTGCATTTTGCTTTTGCATTTTGTTATGGAGGAAAAATATTTAGAGGAAGAATATACTGACTGATGAGGAAACAACATTCCTTGACTTAGTGCAAGAAATAAGTAGTATGACAGCAATGAATTGAAGCAGCAATGAAACCTGACCATATATCAACAGGACTATGCTCTCGAGATTCACTTCATCCATTTATGTGACATTTTACAGACCTGTGCGGCACCTACTGCTTATCTCGGTGAACAAACTCCTAATATCTGCTTTACATCAGATGATGGAAACACAGATAATGCACTTTTTCTTTTACATAATATCTGAAAAATTGGTTAAAATGATTGATAAAATGTAATGGAACCACAGCAATTTTCATTTATGACTTTTAAGACAACTAACGTGACATCATTCAGTCCCACTCCAAAATAATCAATTCCTCGGCATGTTGGCAACTGCAGAGGAGATAACGGAAGTGGAGAGAACTTCAGTGTCACCTGTTCATAACCTTCTATGCTTGTCTGCCCAGGACTATCAACTTCCTGCAACTCTTGTTTTTATAGGATATTGTGGAACATAGCCTGAGACACGGAGGCTCGCTCTCAGTGAAAACATGGCCGACAGCGGGGGCAGGTGTTGTAAATGTTGAGGTGCTTTTTTTTAAAGAAAACAAACAAACTAAAAAACTTTCCATACCCTATATTGCATGTATAAGTGACCCGTTTACAAGCATCAAATCCTTTCTGTGGACCAACCACTCACAGACAATAACAGTAAATATCTCAATATCTCACACATCATTATAACACCCATTATAGAATTTGCCAATTCCATGTTTAATATACGAAACAATCTGAAAACAACTTTATTAATCAAAACAATTACCCATGACCCATTAATTACACCATATACATAAGGAGGCACTAACCACTGGCTGCGGTTCCATCCCATGGCAAAGCTCTTGGGAAATGAACATGAATAAACCAAACTAGGTTATACCAAACAGCTGTGTGTGTTTTCACTATAGGTAGATGTGATTTATTGCAGTAGATGCACCACAGAGGGAATAACGTACATGGAAGCCAGTTTGAAAGATCACTGTCTGCTTTACCATGTGCTGCTGACAATCTGTGATGAGGTCTTCATCACACAAGGAAAAACAGGAAAAGGATAAAAAAACAGACTTTGGCTCGCAAAAGAAAATCTGTGCTAGGACGCCATTTAGACAACCTTTTCTGACTGAAAAATGAAATCTGTTTCACCCAGAAATCTGCTCCCTCTCCCACAACACAGTCCACAGAAAAAGGGGTCCTCGAGCCACTGCTGCCTCCATAAATGAGTTCACTTGTGTCATTTGTGACTTTAGGGGTTTAAAATTCTTTGTTTAGATTTACCAAAGTGACACAAACTTACTAAATGAGGCAACAGTAGACTTATTAACAGTAGAGTTAATAAGTGAGTTCAGTTTTCACTCAGAGAGAACCATCTAATGGTATTTTAATCCTTAAAATATCGTTGACTTGAGCAGGAGTGTAGTTCATTAGCAGAGCCTTGAGTTAAGTGGTCAAAACCTGTTCTACAGAAAGGACACTATAACGTCATTGACTCTAACAAGGCAACAAAATGGTATTACGGATTATAAAAGCTAGTTGTTTGATTCTTAATGCAAGCGGAGACACACAGTATGTGGAAGTATGTTGCCTTCCACTTAAAAAAAAAGGTCACACTGAATACTTTTGGAGAGCTTCCTTTGCTCAAAGCTTTCCCCTGAAGTGAAACAGAGTCTGTTTCCGCCACTTATCTTTACATTATTCTTTCTGTGCATTGCATCAACATATTGAAGGGGTAAAATGGTGTAACCGAGTTCAAACTGGAAGAGAAACCTTTTTCATTGTAGCAACGCTTTGGGCAAAAGATAAAGATAACATCTGAACACATACTGGACCTATAGCATGTGTGGATGTATACTCTGTGTGTGGATATACGTTAAAGTTTCAAATCACCCACTCAGCTCCTGAGAAGAAAGTTAGAATGGTTTGAATTTAAATAGTCTGTCCAGGGAAAAGCTGCATGGGAGTTTGGAGATGTGACACGCTGTTGCTTTATTTAGCACCGACAAAGTGACAAATTGCTTCACAGTGTTGCTGGCACCAGATTAAAACTGACTAAGACTTTTTCATTTTTTATTTTTTTTCACTTCTGAGGGACAACTTTTCTCATTAAATATAATTATCCAGAAAGATAAATGACATTAAAACACAGTTTCAAAGAAAAATCACCTGAAAAAACATATTTATGAAGCAAGATTTAGGGATGGGGTAACACACAAGTCTTCAATGACATCATCTGACATGAGAATGATTGGAAAGATGCAGCCCCCCCCCCCCCCCCCCCCCCCCCCGTTACACAATAAATAAATATGAGCAATTTCCTTCGTGATTTTTCCTTATCCTATTAATTACAAACAATGTAGTACAAGTGCTCTTTATTGTGACGAAGAATAAAATATAAAAGCATATCATCCCTTCTCTATCCTGCAATATGGCAGAAGCACCTCAGCAAATGTCTTTGAGTTTGAGTCTGTTATCTGATCATGAGTAATGTGTCAACTGTATATCAGTGGCCCTGGAGACCCTGCGGCCTTTACCATTAGTGAAAAGACCTCTCCATATATGAGAAATATCATTTCCCTGCTGCTACAACATCATGTACAGCACCACCTGGGACAATGTCTTTTTTTCTGAGTAAATGAAATGCGCTCTTTCGAAATCACAGCATAAAAACAGCTGTCGACAAAGCTCTGCTGAATGGCTGCAAGGAAAAACCAACATGCAGCCAGCACATAAAACCATTACAGGCCTTTCATCCCTGATGTCTACAAGGCATTCTGGAAATTAAATGCAAAAACATGTTGGGAAAGAAAAAACGTAACAACCGTAGCTGAAGTCATACTGACATGAGTGCAAGACAATCCCGTGATGGCTGCAGCTACGCCATAGCAACCACTCTATATGTGACAGGAAGCCGGTGCAAAAGTATCAATGACAAAATATAGCCTTCAGCATAAGATACATAAGATAAAAAGACATGATTTAGAACATTCAGTTCCACTTTAAACTATTAGGCTACAGCTAATTAGGCAGCTATGTAATCATCAGCCTAATTATTTGCCAACAGTCATTTAATCAATTTGAGTGTTGTCTTCTTCAAATAAAAACTAATTCTGTGACTTCAGCTTTTAAAATGTGAATATGTTATGGTTTATTTCCTCCTTGACAATAAACTGAATATGTTGAGGCATTTGAGGAGTTTGGGAAACAACATTCTGACATTTAAAACCAACATATTAAAGCGATGGTTAATTTTGTAAGTGTGTTTGTATAAAGTAATAACACTTAGGCACAGGCAACGACAGATCTCAGAGAAAAGGCTCACCTAACAAAACATTGGGCCACTTAAGTCTATCAAAACACAAGTGTGTCTGTTTGTCTGTGAAGTGCACAATCACCTGCACCAATTGCATTATTACATTATAGAAATCAGCATTTTTAGGTTACAGGGACACATGAGATTTTTGTATATTTTTGCTGCTACATTTGGTAAGTTTGTGTTTAAACACTTCATTCACTAAAGAACTCATTTAAACTTAGTGATGGAGGCAGCAGCGGATCAACAACTCCTGTGTGCTGTGATGTAAAGTCGCTGATTTTCTTTGTGGACTTTGGTGCTGGGGGTGAGTGGTTTACAAAGCTTCACACAAACTTCAGTTTCCAGTCAGATAAAGCCGTCTAATGGAAAACAGACTTAAGCAGGCATAGATTTTATTTTATTTTCTTATTTCAATTTTTAAGGTGAGCCTTTTTTCAAGAGCTAAAATCATTTCACTTTTTCTCACTGGCGATACGTTGTCACTGAGAGTGAGCTTATGCTGGTTTTTAGAGCAGGGAGAATGGAAAGCTCTGTCAGTGTCTCATGCAGCCTCCCTTGAACAATTATTGTGATCTATGTTGAAAAGAACATTTGCAGCCCTACTTTTTGCTTTTTCCTGACTTTCTCACTTTCACATATTGGACTTTTTTTTCCAGAAGAAAGACGGGTTGGATAAGGTGCTTCCCTCAAAGCTAAAAGAAAAAAAAAGAAACCTCTACATTTATCAATTGATCAGTTCTGTTCTCAATTTCTCGAACGCTCTGCCCACCTGCAGCAGCATTCAAAACTAATTCAACCCCCAGATTAAAACTCATTGAACTGGGGAATATTGTGTGCACGACCACGAGCGTCTGTTTCACAGCGTCTTCCGTTTCGTGTGTGATGTGACAGCAGTATATGAGGCCACGCTGATGGAAAACTTCACAGCATGCAATGATGGTTTTTCATGTATGCACCGAAAGAGTGAGGAAACGACGGTAAAAGAGAAAATGAGAAATCGGGTGCATGTGTGTGTTAGATGGTGTGTTTGTGTGTGTGGGGTACGATTTGACATTCTCTCTGGATAAAGAACAGCATGTCTTTTTAATAGAAGGGGAGCTAAATAATTTGGTTTTTAAAGATTTCTTTACCAGCTGGGAGGTGCAAAGGCCTCAAGTATTGTCAGTGGAATCCCAAAGAGGTTTAAATTGTATATCTGTTACCTCTCACTCCTTTTGTAAACTTATTTTCTACTCGTATCGGCCTGCCCGTGAGTTATTATGCAAATCCAAATGAAGTGCACACAGTTTAAATCACAAACAAATGTTGTTTCATACTATATATGACATTCACTTCAGAAATTGCTACCAAACTGACTATAAAGCCGAGAAGAAACACATTTAGGTATATACTGAATAGCTGTGGTCTGACTTTATTGCTTTGTACTCATTATACTACTCCTCTCTAACAGTACTGTTCCTCATGCAGACAGAATACACCTAATTCGCTACCACGGTGTTTCCATGGAGACTGGCCCACATTAATTTTCCAAGGTGAGTGGCCTTGTTGTTGTTGTGAGTGGAGCTGTGTGTTTTGTACATGGTATTTTGCAGACATGATGCACATGAAAGACTGAGCACTTCCACACAGTCGGTGAAAAGTTGTCTTACCCATGAACTCGATCCCAAGTTCGTCCACTGTTGCATTGAAGGCCAGATAGCATGAGAAAAGGGGGCAAAATGGATGAGGGTAAAAAGAGATGGGGGGAGGAGGGGGAGGAGGAGAGAGAAACATAAAATAGTTACATGATATGCCTCCATCTTACTAAACATTCACTTTAGGGACAGACACACAGCAACTAGACCATAAAGTTGGTTTGTCGGCTTCCTCTGACAAGGCTCTCTTCCTTGTGCACCGGGTAATGAAGCAGCCAGCCGCAGATGCTAGCGCACTCTGAATTCATAAACGGCCCCGGAGCCACTTTGAAAGAAGAAGGGAAACAACAAAGATACAGCGGCTGAGCGGATTAGAGGAAGGATGAAAATAAAAGTTGAAAATGACACATCATTTAGCTTTATGTCACTGATGTTGCTTTATGTCACTGATGTTTGGCATTTTATATTGACTCCAGCCTGAGGCATTGCAATAATTATTCTCCTCTGTCTCTGAGCATAAAGCTTTTCAATATTCACATGCTGGCTGCACGAACGCTCACATGCATGCACGCATAGGTATATACAGTATCACTCTTGACTGTGTCTGTCTCTTGCACATAGCTATTTTGTCCTACAATACTCCATTGACTTCTATTTATTTGGACGACCTAAACAAAGCCTTATGCCTAACCTCAACCATAACCTTTCCAGACAGTGCCGTCTTTTCATGTCACTGTAATGTAATCTCATTTAAATTAAAATGGAGCTCCTTACCAGTAATTGCCTTTTTTTTTTTTTTTTTGGACAGAGGTGGTCCGAGTTTTCAAAAGATTTTACCTTGCCAAGCCCTTGATATATGATTTGATGCGCACTTAAAAAAAGGAACCCTCAGATATGCAATAAACAATGATTAAATAGATAGCACCTGCTCTCAGTTGCACTTTGATTGCACCGCTGGGAAATCTGTTAGTGCAGTGGCTTCATTTGTTTAAAGAGGAGTGAGCTTCAGAAAAGCTAAAGCCAAATAAATATTGTCGCTGGATTAATAGATTAGAGTAATTCCACAGGGTTATCCCACGCAGACAAGGGATGTGCTTTGAGGTAATATGTCTTTTATTGTAAAATTTGGAATACTTATCGTCCTACAGACCCTATTCCTTTATAGGCAAAGTTTCACTGGATTTTTTATTTACGGTTTAAAAACGTTTATTGTATAAAAACAGGAATAATTAAAGAACCCTCAATATGATATTGCTCTTCAATAGTGTAATGTGGCATGTAACACTGTGAATGAATGTGGCATTCACACAACACTGGTTATGAAGAGTGAACACAGGAGTCACTTCCTTGGTGATGTTTATTTCTTGACCTTGTTTTTTTTTCTCATTATTGTATTGAGTGAAAAATAAATAATGAAAATCAAACTGTGATTTACATCCATGAAGCATTGTTTTTTTCACTTGAGCCTAATCATAAATAAAAAAAAAATAAAATAAATTAAGACAGCAACACAAAAATCTCCCCCCCCCCCACACACAGCATCAAATGGGTAAAAATGATAATAACCTTTAATGTGAAGTAAGAACTTGAATGGGTTCCCAGATATTTTGCAATTTTAATACAAACTTTTTGGAGCTAGGGAGTGTTAGCATATAACATCAATTAAAGGGACTATATATAAGCAATTAATTATATTAATTGTATATTAGTTAGAACTAATATACAAGAACTAATTGATGCGTCCATATCGTTTAGTTTAATGTTTTATATACAGTTCATTATATATTGTTATGTATATTGTGCCACCCACTGCCCAGAAATGCAGCATATGGTATTTCAACACAAGAGTTACTTGATACCTTTAATTAAACACTCGGGTTGGAAAAGCCAATCGTTACCATATTTAAAAGCCCCACCATCCCTTTAAAAACGTCTTTAAAAAGTGGGGAGAAAGTTCAATACAGATGTCATTTTCCATGATTTAAAAACTATGGCAACCATACTTTACACTGTTCTGAACTGGTTGAAAGTTACCATCGCTTCAGTCATGAATATTTCCACACAGGTTGTCATGCCAATAAAGCAGGTTTTCATAACTATAACTATACATTTATTGCTGACCCCATAACTGTGGGTTGTTCAGTAAACCACTGAGAACCCCTGCATTACTGGTTGACCGAATGGTTGGTCTCCAATCTGAGGTTTATTTGATTAGCTGCTTTTACAAATGCAATGATGTTCCCGAATTCTGCTGAAATCTTCCTCCCAACTCCAACGTCCAGATGTTGTTTGAATGAGATCATGTGAGTTTACAGTAGAAAAAGAAAAAAAGTTCAACGCAGAAAACCAACTACTGTGTTTATCATAATATGTGGTAGGCAAAATATGGAAATTTTCCAGACCCAATTTTAGACTTAGACCCGCTACTGTGCTGAAGATAAAAGTAACAGACTAATCTGCAATTCAGCTAAGTGGGTTAAATCTCCGGGAAGGCAATTTTATCAGCATGACTTTGGCTAAAACAAGAATCAAAACAATGGCGTTTAAATGTCAGAGTGAAAAATTGTTTACGCTTTAAAATAACTAATCCCATTATGGACGTAACTGCTTTTCTATTAACATTTATTTCAAACAGTTGTGCTTTTAAATAGTTCTGTTTCACATACTCTGCTACTCCTCAGCACTGATCATGGGGCTTTCCATTGTTGGCATTTGAAGGTTCAGCTGGTGAGCTAATGCACTGAAGCAAAACTTGAAGGCAGTGAATATAAGAGGCTTTCAAAAAAAAAAAAAAAAAAAAAAAAAAAGGGGGGGGGGGGGGGGGGAAAAAAAAAAAAAAAAGGGGTGAGGAGGAGGTGGAGGAAGAGTTATCTCCTGTTGGTATAGCAGCAGATGAGTCAGGATGCGAGAGTGTCACTGCCTCATCCTGACCAACAACATCAGCGGGAAAAAAATGGGGAGAGTAGGAGACAGAGAAAGAATATGAAACAAGAGCACAGACAGGAAAGAAAGGTTACACGGTGTCATTGAGAACAGATTGTTACCGCTGCACAGAATCCACTCATTATTCTGTGGTGAATAATAAATAATACAGTGCTGATTGAAGTAGCATTGAATATTGGACCTGAAGCTGTAGTGTGGCTCTCTAAGGCCAAATAGAATAATGAGTAATGACAAGTGTTTAGACCAGCAATGGAATGGAATAGTGCATTGTTCATTTGGAATGTCGTGCAATTCTTTCCTGAAAAATGTTGGATGAGTTAAGGACCATTTACACTCATTTCCTTTTGTCTGTAATTGTGCAACTCACACGAGAACATACAATGATGGATGAAACGGAGCAATTCCACCGGAAATCGTGGGAGCAGTATGGAGTCAGTAGTTCAATCAGTCAGGAAAACGGCAAAGACGAGTCTATATGGGCTGGAGCTTGTCAAGCACGTAATCAAACGTTTGACTACTGCTCGGCATCATCCTCTCTCCTCGGCAACACCAATGGCTAATATTCCCCGTTAATATGATGACTTACATTCACCGCTGCAAAATCTGCTTGTATTTCAGTCTCGGATCAAGAACAATGAAATAACCTCTTCGATGTTTGATGATAATCATTCGGACAGATGGATGTAAAACAGACAAAAATGGAGTATAAATGGGCTGTAAAGGTACAGAAAAAATAAAATAACAAACGGGACAAACAGTGTGGGGATTACTGACTCAGCATTCGGACTATAGTAGTTAAAAAACTAAACTAAATTAAACTAAAAAAGAGGGTAAAGAACAAGGGAAAAACTGTTACAGAAATAATCAACATTCTTCATATTTTCAGGAAATACACTTTTATTATAATTGTATAATGCAATGTGTAGGTGGGTTGGATCCTTACTATTAATTTCCCAAATCAATTAATTTTTCGGCCCTGTGATGGACTGACCACCTATGTCAGCTGAGATTGGCTTCATCACCCTGTGATCCTCATATGGAGAATAAAGCGGTTGAGAATGAATGCACGAATGAATTCAATGCTGATTCTTCATGTCTCGAATTGATTTATTATTTAGTTTGGGATATTTCAACGACAATAAAAATGTTGCTCTCTAAAAGATTGTGTACAGGTCTTCTCTCTCCTTGTAATTTTTAAATCTGTCATGACCTCAAACATTTGCCCTGGCGATGCTTTCAGTGGAGCAGCGGAAATCCCTGTTCTGCCCCATTTTCGGGTTCATTATTCTCTTATGTGGCCAGAACATGTGTGAATAACAGGATTGCCCACATTAAAGTTGCAACATTTAACATTTAGGGAGGGTGCATTTGACTTGGTGTAAAATCACTTTAAAATAAAAAAAAAATTGTTTAGTTTCCATAGCCTTTTTATCTGTGTACTATATTGTTTCATGGAGTCTGGAACTCTGCACCACACTGTTTCAACCATTCAGTCTGCATATTTTTCATTTTGAAGTTTAGATGCACACATCCTCTTTGGTATGTGAAGGCCACCATAGTTTCCTGACACACTTAGGAAAGGGAGGGGTGAGTGGAGGACTGCTGTGTATGTTATAGTCTGCGGTCTCACCATTAGGTGTCACTAATTCCTACACACGAGACCTTTACAGGGTAAATCTCTCAATTTCATGAGTCACTATGAGATGATCCATGTGAGGATCTAATGTATCTAGAAATCAATTGGGGGAAAATAAATGCAACCATCGAAGGTGAAGTGGAATGAAAGTTTAGATGGATGTATATAAGGATGGATGGATAGAGGAATCACTGAATGTTTGGTTGAAATGATGAATGGGGAGAGATTTTGTTATTAGATTTTTCTTCATATGCTTATTGAATCTCTATACAAGCAAAACAAGACAAAAGAAGAGGAGAGGAAGTCCGTGGAGAGGTGACGAAGACAAGCACCTCAGACACGTAGTCAACACACTTTGTCAAAGTTGAAATCCATCACAGGTGGAATGGAGTTCCTGTCACACAGTAGAAGTAGGAGCTATGAGACCAGAGATGGTTGATTTTCAAAACCGAACAAAAGTGTTGACAATGCACAATCTAGCATGACTGTTCCATCACTGCCTAGGCTCTTATTTTTGCTCAGCATTTTTTACACCTGCTGCTGTGAAAAACAAATACAGTACACACAATAAGTTGAACACAGATTGCACTGATTTAGTTCCATCTGATTTCGTGTGGTGAACGCCCACACACTTGACCTTTTGGAAAAGAGCAGTGGCTCACTTCTGCTATTGATTCTACTCTGAAATAGCAGGGTGAAAGGTAAATATCATTTGTTGTTTCAGGATCCTAACAACTCTGTCAAAGAGAAATGATTAGTGTACTTTAGAAACAACCAGCTATGGCAGCTTAATAGCATAAGCACATTTGTGTACTACACGTATATGGTTGCCTATTTTCTATGTGCTTTGTGTCAAAATTGAAATGTTTTAAGGCAAAATTCTATCATTAAATGGCAGCAAAAATGAAACAAGTCTGTTTTCTTGAATAGAAATACATATGTTTTGTTGTGTCTTTTTATGTGTTGCATATTATATCCATTATGCACCCCCCCACCGAAAAAAAAACACAAAAACAACACTTTGAGAAATCTGAATCAGGAAAAAAACTAAACAAAGGAAATGGCATTTAAATAGATTGGCCCCTCCCCCACTTACTGATTTAGTTCACACCTGTCTGGTAAATTCTCTTAGATGCTCAACAATATCTTCTATACTGGACTGTGATATATCATTTCATTACAGTGCATTTGGAAGTCAGCCCTTTCTATAGCTTCTGCAAATAATTGGAACACCATGCAGAGTCTGTGTCTGTTTTGGCACTTTTAAAACAACTAAACCACTTCCTCAGCTATAAAATCACAGATTTTGACACTTCAGAGTCCAGTTTTTTTTTTTGACAAGCATAAATGTATGGTGTGCCTAATGTGTAGCATATTTTTTGTGTGCAAATGTTATTGTTCCTGTATTTTGTGTTGAGGGAGTGCAGATGAGCTCAGTGCATGAAATGGTAACATTTCTATGAGGAAATGTGTTTTATACACATGTTCAAATGCAAAATAAATACAACACTTTTTAGCCATGCCAGGGAAAGAAATGCAGCACCTCACTGATGCTGCCTGATCTGTATTATCCATTCAAGCCTCTCCCTGTGATTGCCCATGGCAACAAGACACACTTTTTCCACTCTAAATCGCCCTCGCTGTCACAGTCGGTGCAGATGATGTCATTACATCGCTGATACACATCCCTTCCTCTGGCACTGCCTTGTCTGCAGACATCCACCAATCATAATATAAGCAGGCTCCTAATCCTTTGCACTGGCAAGTCGAAGAAGCCCTCGGGAAATTGTTTACGGCATATCTTGTGGGAGCCTTCAGCAAGTTTGGAGAATACCTGTGCATTGTGTCGGATGGTTTTGGCTCGATTAAGTGGCAGGACTCTGGCAGGTGGAAGAGACAATGGCAGGAGTGAATCAAATCCTTAATCCCCTTCCTTCACTTGGGTGAGCAGGGAAGTGGGGAGCCAATCTGTGTGTGTGTGTGTGTGTTTGTGGTTGTATTATTGAACCCAATATCCTGTGTAGCTATTCTTACTCTAGGCCTAATGTCTACCGAAGATGAATAGTTCAAATTAGGCTTGCCTTCTTCCTCTTGGTAAATCAGCTGAGTAAAGCCTGAAGCTGGCTCATCTCCATCCTTCTCACCTTCAGCCTGGCTCCAAATATCACAACCAAGTCTCCCATATACTGTACACTCACATACATCAATTATATTTCAAAGGCATGCATTTTTACACTATACAGATACAAGTATTTGGCCTTGAGTACTGAATTCAAATGTTTCAGTCAGGCTTTGGGTTAGGCTCTTTATGTCCACCGAAGGACAATCTTAATGCTCCAGCATACAAAGACATTTTGGATAATGCTATGCTTCCAACTTTGTGGCAACAGTTTGAGGAAGGCCCTTTTCTATTCCAAAATGACTGTGCAACAAGGACTATAAAGGCAGGGTTTGACTTTGACTTTGGTGTGGAAGAACTTGACTGGCCCGCACAGAGACCTGATCTGAACCCCATCAAGCACCTTGATGAACTTGAACAGAGATCGCATGCCAGGCCTTCTCACCCAACATCAGTACCTGGATCATAGCTGCTCTCCAGAATGAATGGGCACAAATTCCCACAAAATACTCAGAGTGTGAGTCAACATTGGCTCGAAATCTTGAGGAAAGTCTTCCAAGAGTGGAAGCTGTAATAGATGCAGAAGGGACCAACCCCATATTAAAGTCCTGTACTGTACATGTATTCGATTATGTCTTTACAGGCCCTGTTGGCATAATGGTCAGGAGTCCCAATACTTTTGTCCACATAGTGAACCAATAGTAAGGGTGCACGTACAAGGCAAAAATGTTTGCTGAGCAGCAGACCATGGTTCAAGATAAGTGTAACACCAAATATTCAAATTGTGGTGTTTTCATGAAATTCTGAGATGTTTCTATGTTGTGGGACAGTGTACCTTCAATGAGAGGATGTTTGTGCTTGGAGTGAAAAAATGTATGGTATTTTTTTCATAGCACTTTGCTTTGTGGGTCACACTCTAAAGTTATGGAATAAGAGTACCAGTAATAAAAAGTAAAATAAATCAGGGTCTGTACTGTACTGAAGTGTGTGTACATCTGTGGTTTGCAGAATTGCAAAATGCCAATGATTCTTTCTATGACAATCCACATTGAATATGGTTCACATTTTTCCATGTACCAATGCAAGACATCATTGTATGTGAATAATTTTTGTGGACTGTTGTAGTGTTTTGTGAGGAAATTCCCATATATTTTTATGGAGAGGAAGTCAAATCTATGAAGCACCAAGCTCCTTTCCTAAAATTTAACAGATAAACAGCCTACACTGTATGTAAGAAGTGGAAGTAGCCTTCCAGTTTGGAAAGTTAAGCCTAGGAAGTAAGATGGAAGTAGCAGTTCCTTTTTTGAATGGAAGTCAATAGCAAAATGATCCTCCTCACTTGATTTACATCTTCAGTAAGTTCTAATGATTTTTCTGAGGAGTTAAAGGTCTCACTTGGTCTCGCGAGTTTGAACAGAACATGATGTTGATTCTGTGATTCTGAATTTTATGTTCCTATTTAGAGTAAAATAAACAAGGTCCGGCAGATATGTGTGCTGGTCCTGATTGTGCTGTGATTGATTGCTAACATTGCTTTGTGGGTGGGGTCTATTAATTTATGGTTTCAAAAGCTTCACAAAGGGTAACTTGAAGACCAAATGAATTTTTATATATGGTGCATGCAGTCTGTGTAACTACAACTGGCCCATCTGAACATCATTAGTGGATAAAGGAAATTCTGATCAGGTAGAAGCTCAATTCCAGCCTTACTACACTGCCCTGCCTCCAATTAAGGATGGTACCACTTCCCCACTGTGCACCAATATGTAAGAGCCCATCCAATTCCAAATGTTGAGCAGACAGCAGAGTAGTTGGAGCACCTGGCAGAGAGCCTCTTTTTTTTCCTTTTCTTGGTGGGCTTTTAAGATGTGCACAACAGTCTCTACTTGTCTTTCCACTTCTGTAAAGATGTGTGTTATGATGGAGTGGCAGTCCCGCACAGTCCAATCCAAACTGCTCCTCTGAGTGGCTGTTTTGTGGCCAGTCGATACCAAGACAAAGAAAGAGGGAAGATAGATGATTTGGAACTGCTTGCTACACTGAGAGTCCAGAAATCAAACAAATAAACAAACAAAATAATAATTAAAAAAAAAAAAAAAAAAAAAAAATGAAAACTGGCAGAAAGGAGGAAAGCATTCCTGGTACGGTAGAAGACTTGTTGACTGCCACATCAGTGAGCAACGATGTAAAGTTAAATGGAGAATGAAAACATGCATGTAAATGAAGAGAGAACACACACAAACACACAGATGCACAGATGTACATTTGCACATGATGAATTGAATTGCACTAGAGCTCATCCCAGTTGTTGTGTGCACGCACGCATGGCTGTGTGTTATTACATGACTTGGCTTTTGAAAGTAGGATAATCCTAAAAAATCCTCTGTAATCTGTGTAAATTAATTTTTCGATTACTCTGTATCAATAGAGATCAAAATGGGCTTCGTTCCTCTATCACATCTTCCAGGGAGCACTTGGCTCCAAGATGCTGGTGTGGAGCATCTTGTCATCTTGATACAACAGTAGTCATGTACAGTTTTGTATTGCGGATGTCAATACATTATTTATCTGATAAATGCAAAAAGCAATCCTTAAACTGGTTTTCTAATAGTCTGTTCACATGTTGGAATTTAAACTGCATTCAGATAAAAAAAAATGTCTCATGTGAATTAATTTTTAATTTTTCATCTTGTCTCTGTCACTCATGTGCACACACACACACACTGATGTGACAGCAGACACATCTGTACAGATTAAAACATTATTTTGTTCCGTGGACATAGTGTTAGAGTGTGTTTGAATAAACACACAAGAGATTGGATCAGACATTTTAATCCCAGATGTGAACAGTCATACTATCCATATGTGATTGGGTCATTGAGGACAGATGTTAATAGCAGGACCTTAGTGTTTTACATGAGGGAGTTAATGCTGCTGTCTGCGTTTCCTGCTTGAAAAAACACCTTATGTTCAAGTCTCTCAGTCTGAAACTACATAGTATGTTTAATAAAATGATTCACTTCTGCCATATTTTGAAATTTGGTCTTCAGTCAAAAAAAAACATCTTTACATTTTGCCTTCTGGATCCACTGTGTCATGAGTTTAGAGTAAAACAAAATATGCTAAATATGTGCTGTATTTATTTATTTTTTTCCCTTTGAGTGTCTGCTTTCATGCAGAACAAATTATGATTCATCTTATCTCAAAAGACCAACGTTAAAAAAAAATCCTGATCTGGACAAAGGAAACGGAAGATAAAATAAATCACATTGTGACAATGGCTTGTGACCCCATTAACAGACTCTCAGTGGTCCTGATGGCATCAAACACACAGCAGTAGGTGTGAAGTTTTCTCTCTGACTCTTGGTGCAGCGAGAAAAGTCACTTCATAAAAACTGTGGGAATTTGTAAAGCTGCAGTCTCATGGGAATAGCTCCGGGCCTCCAATTTCTCTTCCTTGTACCTCTGACTTTTGTTTTATATTTTTTAACTACACTACACAGCTGCCAGGGGATTTCTGAGACTTGGGGAATTGTCTCTCAATAATAATGTGAGGACTCACCTTTAATTTAGCTGGACTAAGGCAAAACAAGATGGTGGACCATAATAAAAAGTGTAAAATCTGCACGGCAGCACCTACTGTGAGCAGGCCAATAAAGAAACACAATCTCATGATGCTCATTCTGACTGTGTCTATTAACTGAATTCTTTTT
The DNA here is from genome assembly GCA_016785285.1 of Brachirus orientalis. Classification (NCBI taxonomy): domain Eukaryota; kingdom Metazoa; phylum Chordata; class Actinopteri; order Pleuronectiformes; family Soleidae; genus Brachirus; species Brachirus orientalis. Next base: position 997,857 of record JAFBJR010000401.1, read on the forward strand.
TTTAATTTATTATTGTGTTATTAATTGTTCATCTTCAGATTCCAATAAAAATCTCTACATGACATTATTACTACATTATTGTGTGACTGCACATCATGAACATTATAAAATGGAAAAATTCTGAAACAGAATACATCCATATTTTTAGAGACCACGGGAAGTTAACAAGATGTTAAATTTTCATCGAAGTTTCTCCACCCTGGGTGAAAATGAAATGAAACAAAAGTTGGCAGGCATTCGCTGACGACAGGGACCTTCACTGATTGTTAACACCCACCAATCAATGAACATTTAAAAAGCTTTTAAATGTAGAGTCTGTAAGTGTGGATCAGCTAGCATAAAATTAAAAACACAGACAGGGAAATTGCAGCAGGGAAGGCAATACAAGCGATGGGGCCCCCACTCTGGGGGCCAACACTCACAACACTATTGGTTGTGATAAGGCCCTTTTCTACCATAGGAACATTTTTCCATTTACCTGGGTAATTAAAAACCAAATTTTTCCTAACATTTCCACTGACATTACCCAGGTAAATATCACCCTGGTAAATGATTTACCTGGGTTAATTTAGTACCACCTTGTGACTAGGGATTTTTCAGATTACCAGGGACTACCAGATTTGGAGGGGCAGAGCTGTGTGGAACACATCTTGCAGCTGTTTCTGTGTTGCAAACATAGTGACTTTGTCGCTATATTTAGTGAGTATTCAGACCTTCTAGTGGCTCTTTTTCAAAAAAAAAGTGACTAGTGACAAATCAATCAATCGTTTTCTTGTGCTATTTGAGACTTTTGGAGACACTGACGTGAAAGCACGTAATGTTCTAAAGGTCTTTGCAGACTGGACGGAAAGAACGAGCAAAACAGATTATAATAAAAGTTCCTGGTAATTTTGGTGGGGCTATAAATTCATTATATTGACTTAAAATTCAGGAGGATTGAACAAAACAGGGCTTAGTGAGATTCTGCTAAGCTAAATAAATTATCTTAAACATATATATATATATATATATTTTTTTTTTTTTTGATTTGGTAAAGGGACCCCAGTGTCCTTTTGCCTGGGGCTCCTAAAGTCCCCTGAAATGGCTCCTGCATGCAGGTGGTACGGCCAAATTATTACTCAAAATAACAATTTGAAACAATACAATTAGCAAATCACAAAGGCTGATTTGCTAATTCCAAATTTAAGATAAATAAAGTGTAATGTAAGTTCTCATTTTTACATCTTAATTATTGGAAGCTAATATTTTGATGTGGTAACGCTCCATACTGTCAAAACAATACATGTCAAAAACTACTGTGCAGGAAACAGATGTCTGCTTCTTTACTTTGTTTTTTTCAGACAACTCTATTTATCAATGGATATCACGACATAACAGGATATAAAGCGGCCCAGGCTTAAAATGAACCTGAGCAGCACTTTTTCGTTACATGTTTCTTTGTTTACATGTATGTTTTTAATGCATTCACTAAAAGATGTTTTAACAAATGTGCTTTAATAAATGAATGGCTGTAATATAAGTAGAACTTCCTCTCTTGCACTGCTGTAAAACAGCAAAATGTTTTATGTTCTAAAGTATTTTTCTTTTTTTTTTTATCTCCAAGTGCACCTGAAGGTTTTTTTTAGTTGTGCTGCATGAAGAAATGACTGAGCACATGGCATCTTCATTATGCTTTTCACTGCGCACTAAAATGGAAACTACTATATCTCTCTCTCACACACACCACCAGTGACTATTCTGTTGAGATTGGTTCTAATGTACTGTTATGACCCAAAGGACAACAAGAATCAATTTAGGGTTAACCCACTTGATTTGTATTTATCTTAATGACGCAGTACAGTCAGAAATTCACCGGGGGGCCATGTAACATGAACCTGTTGTGATCAATACACCGATACTGCTGGATAAAAACAAAAGAAAGGAAGCAAGAAAGAAAAGATAGCGTACTTGGGTCTGACAAGATGGCATCCGTCTTGGGTACAAACTGGTCACAGCGTAGTCCATGGTAACCCTCCTTACACCTGCAAGACAGAGAGAAAGATGTGAGATTCTAAACATATAAACTGTTGATTATAAACTCTAAAGTTAGCGGGTATATTCTGGATTTTTGAATCCATGTGAGCCTGCCACGAAAAGTCAATTAACACCATTCCCATTGTCAGCAGTTGGTTTATACCTTGCAGTGTTCCAATTACACTGTGACATTTGGGGGAGGATAAATTTTGCAGAGTGCTATGAGAATAAATGTGTGTCTTTCTCACACACACAAAGTCACTCTCATTCCTCTCCTGCCTTACTAAACTTTCAGAGGACTTTCGTATCTTATTCAGGGGAGCCGAGCTCCTCTTGCCTCTCCCTTTATTTGAACCATGATCCTGTGGTGTGGTGTCATAAACAAAAGAAAGAAGAAGAAGAAGAAAGACTTAAACAACAACAACACAGTGGAGCTTAATGACAGTGTAACAGTGACTTATATATTGTATCCTTACCTCAGCCCCTCATTCAAACGATTTGATGGCACTAATCATAATTACATGATTATATAGAACACTGTCTGATGTTGTAAATAAGGTTTGCTAAAACATAGGTGGATAATAGCTATGCTAATGCATATATGCGCATCTTACCTTTGCGCCTAAATGATGTCGTAAATTACACTGCTGCCAAACAATTAAGCAGACAAAGCAGATGTTAATGCGTTCACCTGGGTATTGCATTACGACTAATGCCGACGGGAGCAGACACTGATTGAAAACCCACAAGCACAGCAGGATCAAATAGAACAGCCAATATGAAAGACTAACCAAGCACAGTGTACTAAAAGATATAAATAAAAAAGCTAGGAACAGGAAGCCTAAATTGAGGAGTGAATGGGGGAAAAAGTGAAGTGCTCACTGAGGACTGAGGTGGTGGAGGGAGATACACAGAAACTGTCAAGGGGTGGAGCGAGAGAAGAAGAAAAAAGAGGAAGGGGAAGGCCTGAGTAGTGCCTGCAGTCTCACTGATAGCACATGACTGACAGGAATGCCAGGTCCCGGTGGAGGAAATGGGATTCTGGGATGGAAAGTACTTGGCGTGAAACACGCAACGATGCAAGATCTACAGCAGAAGATGGGAGGCTGTCATAGAGTCGAGAGCCACGGCCAACAAAGTCCTGGGCAGTGTCCAGATATTTGCTTTCATAATCAAATAAAGATGCTCTGCTGCTCCTCCTGCTCTGTTGATGCCAGCATGTTCCCCCAACAACAGTATATGCACTGAAAATCTAGGATGTTAAGGGGGAAATAGCAGCATTTTGACATCCAGGATTTCTATGTGATAATGCACATACATCATGAAGAGAGCTACTGCAGATGCCTACAGCTGCGGGCTGTGGAACACTGGAAAGGAGGAATAAGAAAAATACTGACCAGGTACCAGACAGGAAAGAGGAAAAATTAAGATGTATCACCACAAATAAGTCTTACTAACACCACAAGCATTTACAGTACAGGTGATTTTAGAATTAGAATGTTATTTTTCAAACACACCAATTAGCAATAGCCTTTTTTGACCTCTGCATTTAACCTTTTTTGAACACACCAGCAGTGAACAGAGGAGCAGTGGGCAGCACAGGGAGCAATGCAGAGTTGAGTGCTTTGCTCAAAGGCACCCTAGCCCTTGACTGTCCCGGGAATGGAACTGGCAACCCTTGGTTAATAGTCCAATTCCTTTCGTCTTGGCCAAGTACTGCATCTACACTACTCAATATTTCTTTAATAATAGAATTAAAATTTAAAAATGCATAGTTTTCATTTGAAGGGTTTAAGTGTGGACTTAAAAACGTTGACTTAGGCAAACAATTGCAGAGAATATCAGTTTACACTCACATGCATGTCTAATAAAGTCAAAAAGGTTAGAAAGAAAGAAAGAAAGAAAGCATAAATTCTCGGTCATCTTTGGACTATTTACAACCCATTCCATCATGAAATGTATGAATGATACATTTAGACTAAAAAACAGAATAAAAGCTACAGAAAAAAGGTTGAACGCACAAAACATGCAGGACAAAAGTTTGAAGCTGTTCCTCAGGACAATCCTCAATTGTATTATGTTTACTCAAAAAGGAATAAAGCTTTTTTTTTCTTCCTATCTTCAATAGTGGCCACACAATGACCACATTCAGTGGGCTGGTCCATCCCTCTGCTCTTGTACAGCTTAAAAGGAGACTATTGGCGGAGATTTGCCTGGAAGTGTGCATTTGAAAATAGACTTGTACTTCAGCAAGCCGTGTGTGAGAGCTGTCTATACTTCTTTATTCCATCAGTCAATGACTTATTGTTGGCAAGCTGTGGGGACTTAACACTCACACGCCATCCATCAATATCTATCCAGAGCATTTCCACCTGCGTCACAGAGCCCACATACAGTACAGGATCATGTACTAGATGAGTGACAGACAAGAAGTGAAACCATTCATTCTAACTCAGCGTGGCTTGAGGAGAAATGAAGGGGAAAAAAAAAAAAACAACAACACATCAACAACACAACCAACAAGTCAGCGATGTAAACCAAACTGAGTAGCAGCAGTTGAGATCACAAGTTGTTGATTAAGGCCAAATCGGAGTGAAAACTGTGATGGATTGTCATATTTCTTTGGTTTAGCGTCTCAAGCTGCAGTTTCATCTCCATTTGTTCAGTGTGTCTTGGCTCAGCGAGTGCAATCTGTGATTTCATCTCTATAATGCTCTATAATGTGGTATGGAGCGGCACCACAGAGGAAAATAAATAGAATAATAAATGCTCTTCTAATTTCATGTCGCCTCAAAGCTGATGGTGGTGTTAATGCAGCTTCTTTGCACAATTTTTATTCCTTTTCTGTTCAGAAGGAACTTGCTTTTGTCACTGTGGGTAGAGTAAGACATTAGAGGTTCACTTACACAAAACCACCTCATAGCACAAAATAATGCATTTCTTTCCACAGAGTAACAAGTATTTTTATCTTTAAAGATGCAACATTTAGCCTCAAAAGGTGTCCGGAAAACTAATATCACCTATAGTATGGTGCAATCGATTAGCAAAGTGGTGTCATTTACTATGGTGACAAGATGAGCCCAGTTGCATATTTCCCTGTCACAGGGTTAGGCACTTGGTCAAGGAAGAAAGCAGACCTTAGTATCCATCTTAAGTCAAACCTCCGGTTCTATATCCAATCAAAGCAATCAGCTATATGGGCTCATAAGTTAATCATTTATTTATTTATTTGATGGACATTACACATTCATGAACATATGCCCTTTAGTCTCTGGACAGGTTGATGGAGAAAAATCAAAATGACTATACATTATGTTATATCGCATACATGACGTTGCATGTCAGTTTTCACGGTCTGTTTAAACATACACACGTGTAAGTAATCCCAATCCCAATCACAGGTCACAATCAATGGGACCTTGAAACTATTTTGTGTCATTATTATCCTAGAGTTGCATGGTTAGGAATATTTAGATTCAAAACTGATTCTTAGTCCAAAAATGATCCTTCGTGGGCAACAGATGTAATGTAATGTAACTTTATTTATAACGCAACAATGAAGTTGACACAAAGTGCTACAGATAGTTAAGTTGGCAGAGCTGATGCTCCATGGGCTGAGGCCCTCTGTGACCTGGGAGCAATTCCACCTCTGGTCAGTTGCTATGTGTCTTCCACATTACCGTCTTGCAAGAATGTATACATTTTTAAATGATACAGTTGATATACACTTACATCAGATTTTTAGCAATGTTTGACACAGTTTTACACAAAATCCAATGCAGTTGACCTTGAGTTAGATTTATTATTTTTCCTTCACTCCACTTGTAGTCAGGGGCATTTAAGGGATTTTGGGGGCCCCAGGAAAAATGATACACATAAAACCAAAAAGATAACATAAATAATTAATTCAACAGAGCACAATCTCAGTTGCCACTGTTTCTGTCTGCAAGCTAGTGGCATGGGGGCTCATTATTGAGGTTTCCAAAAATTATGTCACTGCAGTCTGTTGTACACAACTGTTTATATTGTTTAACAGGTTTGATGTGGTTGACTAATATAATCCGCTGTCCCTGCTTTGCCCACCGTGTTGGAACACCCCTATACTTACAAAAGTTTGTTTGCATACAGCATGTATACTGAAGAGGGAGAGTGAAAGGGAGATTTGGGTTATGCAATATCTTTCCAAGCTCCTTCTCCCCCTTGAGGTTTGTAGAATATGAAGTGTGCCCAAATAGTTGAGCTAAACACATGTCAGGACATATGAATAGATTTCCTGGGACTGAAAATGTATAGAATGCTAGAAAGTGAATGTGGGCAGCTTTTTGTTTTTGAATCGTCAGTGTCTCTCACAGTGATCAGCACTGCTGTCAAGCTGCAGGGCGTGATCGCCGAAACGGTCATTTTGTCTTATGTGGCAGTAAAAACCTCCCTAACTGCACCTTTAAATGGTGGAAGTCATTACTGTTCAACTGATGTGTGGAAAATATCTTTGAACTAAACCCTTAAAATTGCAAACCTCACACACAGAGACAGACAGAGACAGAGAAAGAGAGAGAGGAGAGAGAATCTCTCCAGAGTTCTGTATTCAGGCACAGGCGAAGATAAAGAGTTTCATTAAAAAGTCAGTGGTTCGTCCTACAGCCCCAGTTTTATACCTTAATCAACCTGGGGCGTGGCGGGTGGGTGAAGGGGAAGACTAATGCAAAATACCCCTCTATTGTACCTTCTCTTAAGCCTCCCTGTTTAGTCGACATGAACACAAATATACACACGATTAGAGGTCGACCGTTATGGATTTTTCCATGGCTGGCACCAAAAACAAAGTAGCTGAAGGCTAACATACAGCATTCAGCAGCATTTATCAAGTTTCTGAGAACAAAATTACTAAATAAAAAAAGAAGTATTAAATGATAAATGGCTAATGCTTTTATTGAAAAATGGCAAAACCATGTTTTCCTAGCGCATACATACACCTGACTGCTGGATAAGCACAACATTCAATATGACAGTAAGTGTTCATACACAAAAATTCTGGTTATATGTGCATTCTCTTGTAAATTATTGTTGATTAAGAAGTGGGAAGTTGTTGATGACAGTTTAAAGTGGATGAGGATCTATTCCTTTAGGTTAGTGTGAATTTTGAATTTGAATATTGTTGCATTTTTGATGTTTTCTATGAAATATTGTTGTTCTTGAACTGCGTCCACCCCCTGCTGTGAGCCATCCCACAATTGAATGCCTTCTTTCAGGGTCACGACCTGCTGTGTCACTGCAATCAATTCAGTTGTTCTTATCTAATACTGCTAACAGACAGTACCAAAATATAACCTGCTTGGATGTAGGAATTAACTTGTTCTTCCCTGATGCCCTGAAGTAATATGGATATGACCCAACAGATTACAGCATTTTAAGACATATACTTTATACTGTTTATTGCCCAGGTGTTATCCACTGTGCCTCTGTGAGTCTGGGCCTTTATAATTATTCACTTATAATGTGAGAATTTCTGTGTTAAAGAGCATCAGCTGGATTCTTATGGGCCACAATTCATCATGAACTCATTATGAATGTCAGGGAGGAAAAATATCAAAAATGATTTAAGTGATCTGACATAGGCGCATTGATGAAAATCTGAAACAGCATATCCAATTGAAAGTTATCATTTATCAACATGGTCTATTAAACCTGAACATTTACACTGAAATTGAATGTGCAAAAGATCAGTCCAAATGACTAATGCATAAAAATGTGATTAGTAAATGAATTAAAACTGCTTTTGTATGCAAGAAATTAAGTCAGGGCCACAGGGGAAGAAGGGAAGAGTATTGACACACACATTTTGTGTGTGTATATATAAACAATTTATGCAAGAAACTGTCAAGAAAGCTTGTGTAGACAGCGAACATTTATCATTTTGGCTTTGACCAAGGTCAGTTGGAGCTGTCATTAACACTGGGTGCGTGTCTTCTGCTCTCCTGCCACATAGTTGGGCAGCATCTGCTATGTCATACATAGGGAGTGAGTTTGCCTTTAAAATCCTAAAATATAGTGTTAAATACTCTAAATACTCCTTTGTACTCACCTAAATACTAGCACTTTTTCATATGAAGCCATGGATCTCTTGTTATTGAAATCATTTAACAATAAAGGCAGTTAAAATGCATGAGCTGCACGGCTCCCGTGACAGGTCTGAATTAGTTAACATGTGCCTCAATAATGAAAGAGAAGTGCTTCAGCCAGGACATGCTGCACAAGGATGGACTGGTGAGCGAGACTACACCAGACCTAGGGGCCCAAGGGCTGAGGAGATACCAAATCCCAATCCTCTGCTCTATTATACCAATATTTGAATAGGTCCCCTCATCCAAATAACACTGGTTATTATGTGGTGTCTTTACTGGGACCCTTAGTCTATGTTATGTCACTCCAGATGTTGACGGGGCCCTCAGTATTTTTCACTTAACTTTTCCTTTTCTGCATGAGTGAATACACATTGACCGTGAAACCAGTCTAAGGCCTTTTTCGATTCTAATTCATTACTATTCATTAGTCAGATTTGATAGTTAACATTCACAAGTGTCTTGCATTTGACTTTAATATGAATGCTACAGTCCTCTCAAAAGACCCGCATGTGCAAGGTTGCATGCATCATCAACAACAGGAAATGTCACAGAAGGAGATGGAAATGGAAATTTAATCTGATAGATTTAACTCTCAAGGATGAAATTCTCCTCACACTGCCGGTGCAGCTCAGCATATGTGTATAAAAGGCCACATGGATTTGTTTTCACTCAAGTGGTACAGCCACATATACTGAAGTGACAAATCTTTTTTTTTTTTTTTGTTAATTGGAATCAACAATCAGACTTCTGTGTCCACACAGAGCTGAGAAAAATCTGATTTGAGTCACATCATTGCAAAAAAATTGCATTCGAGTTAGTTGCTATTGTCCTTGTTGAAATGGAAATTTAATCTGATAGATTTAACTCTCAAGGATGAAATTCTCCTCACACTGCCGGTGCAGCTCAGTATATGTGTATAAAAGGCCACATGGATTTGTTTTCACTCAAGTGGTACAGCCACATATACTGAAGTGACAAATCTTTTTTTTTTTTTTTGTTAATTGGAATCAACAATCAGACTTCTGTGTCCACACAGAGCTGAGAAAAATCTGATTTGAGTCACATCATTGCAAAAAAATTGCATTCGAGTTAGTTGCTATTGTCCTTGTTGCTGATGCCGACACCTTCTGATGCAACTTTAAAGCCTCCCCATGTCTTAGAAGAATCCTTGACTGAATTAAAAACCACATGTGCTGTCCCTTTTTTGTCAAGCGTGTCAACCTCAGTCAAACAGCCAATGGTGTGCTGCAACATTCGGGGAGGCACCCACAGCAGCCAGTCACATTTCAAGGGTAAATGGTTCCTCCTCTGCCATCACTTACGTAGCTCTGGCCTGTACTTCACACCTTCTCTCTCTCTGGGTGTGAACACAGACGCCTTGTTAGTATTCTGAATCACAGACCCAAAGGCAGAAAGCCTGTCTGGCTATCTGTTTACGTCTAGACTGGCTTTCTGTATATCTACATCTCCATCTTTGCCGCCCCCCCCATCTCTGTAGCACTATGAAGACGAGCTCAGCCGTCCCTCAGTGCGTTGTAAACAACGCTTCGTAAGCGTGTTTGTATGCATTTGCCGTCGAACGCCTGAATAGTTGATAAACAATGTGAGATAATGACGTGCTTTGAGTGTCTTGTTTGAGTGTGTGTCTCTAGCGCGAGCAATATGGGAGAGTGAGGGATTTGGTCAATGTATGTGCACATTGGTGTGTGTATTTGTATGTGTGGATACACATGACACCTATCTGAGGATGCATGTTTATACCATGAAGCCATTAAAGTGCCTACGTGTATGAGCAGCAGCTATGCACAGACTCGGCATTTTTTTTTTTCCCCTCACGACCCCAGAGCTGTCTGTAACCACCCAGCTGCCTTTAACACATGTTCCAGTCACACAGAAAACACACCTCTAAATCTGGAGGATGACAGAGGGGTGGGGATCACTGCCTCAAGACTAATTACCACCCCCCGCTTCCTAATTAGCACGGCGGAAAAATATAGATAGTCGTGTCTTGCAGAAAGCAAGAAGGAAGCCAGGAGAGATTCAAGGAGGAGGGATCACTGAGTCAACCAAACTTTTTCACTTAGCAAGTGACGCCCTTCCTTATTAGACGCCACATGTCCTATAAAATGATTCCATATGAGCTGTGACTGATGAACCACAGGGGAGAGCCTATGGCTTGTTGGAGGTGAAATTTGTCCCTGGAGTGTTGAGCAGCCTTAAAACTGTTGCAAAATATGTGCTTGACAGTGATATGTGATCATTTAGAGGAATTAATCTTTAATTTTGCCGTATTGTGTTTTATGTTTTAATTGAATGATACAATCCAGACAGGGTTTGACGAAAAGAGCTTGGTAATTTATTTTTTTAAATCAAATGCATAAGTTTGTATTCAAACAGCACTTTTATGACTCAAAGTGCTCTGAACACCACTTTTGCTAATCACCCGTTCACACATTCAGTATGTTTCCATGCACAATTAAGTTGAGCACGACTTGAGCCATTCAATTGGACTACAGTCCTTGTCACTGTAATAAACGATTGGCAGGGAACTGATTTAGTGAATGGAATGCGGTCAACATGCAAGGTGGCGATTACTCCTATTACATCACAGACCGAGACAACTTGAGTTGTTGGCATGTCAAAAACCATTCTCTATCTTTCTACCACCCACTATCTTCAAAATACAGTATGTCACTCTTTAAGCTGTCAGAGCATGAATTAGGTTTCCTCATCAGCCAGACAATGCAGCAGTCTGGACTCCTCCATGTTTTTCTCACTGTTGTCTTCTACTTCTTCTTCAGTATAGTGGCTTCTTCTGTTATATCTGGGTCAGAGCCCGGGGGTGGAAACTGGAGCCTGTGCAGAGAGACTATGAGTCCACTTGAATGTACACATGAAATAGTAATACTACCTTTAAACACATTAACTCGGGGTGTTAGACTAACCTACATGTATTTTAAGAGTGTGGTTTGTCGCACTAATACAATAATAAGATTTAATCTCTAATGTCCTTTGAACGTATTGACTGCTGGCACACCTGCTTAGAGAAATTTGGTGTCAGTACCTTCCCCAATAACACTTCAGCAGGTACAAACAACTGGGGATCACCTACTGAGCAACATCTGCCAAATAGCAGGTCCTCTCAACTATTTTTGACATAATATATGGCTATCAATCTAATCCAAACATCATAAGTACTCAAAACAGGACAAACCTGTGCGTATTTGCTTAAAGTGAATATACTATCCGTATCAGTATTTCAGTGTGCAATCACTCTAAAATAAAACAACATGGTTTACAAAATCAGAGAATAAGTCTTTTACATATTGTATACTTTAAACCAGGGCCTGCTTTGTGGAGGCCACCATTTTGTGTTGCCATTCTACAGCTGCCTGAAAGGATAAGCCAGTCTGATAATGCATTCAGTTTTTTAAAGTCATGAAGACAAAAGCCACCATGGTTTTCTGACATGCTCCAGAAAAGGAGGACTGTTATCTGCAGTTTTATTGTTCAGTGTGACTAATTATTTACAAAAGGGACCTAAAAGCACCAGATTTACAGTAGCCAATCAGCTTCTGGCTGTTTCACAGACATGGATATGGTGTCATAGTTATCATGCAAGAAAGCAAACAGGCCTGTATTCTCCTTATTTCATATTTTATCTTATACAGTATGCACTACCCTTATGTCTGCTCCATTAATTTTGATTGTTTTTGTTTTCTGTAAAGCAGTTTGCATTTCCTCAGTGTATGAAATGTGCAAAACTGCCTTGCCTAGGAAAATGAGTAATATTTAAAATGTGTAATTAGGTAAATAATATATGCAACTTTATTAGCATTTTGTAATTATGTTTGCAGCTTTTGTGTGAATGCAATTCAGTAGAAAGACAGGTTCCATTTTTAATTAGTGAATACGTGTCAATATTCTGAGCTCCAGTTAAGTTAAAATCAATTCTTCTCATTAAAGGCACATGTGTTATTTGAAGGTGACCTATAGTTGTACTGAAAATACCCTCCATGTATAGAACATCTGGAACCTGTAGGGTTTAATTGTGTGGTTATGCCACTCAAAAGTATGGGTTAACCACAGTCCCAGCCCTGCAATATAAATGTGATAAACTCTGTAGCAACCTGTCTTGATTTATCCAGATGACACACTGTACAGTATGTACAAATACAGCTGCCAGCTACAAGGATTTTACTATCACCAGCTTTTGCACATGTGCTGTTTCTGCCAAAAAGGGAATTAATAACTTTTATATGCAGGCATAAATACCTGAGAGAGAAATGCTTAACGAAGGAGCAAACTAAAACTTGGTTCATGCTGTTATCTATATACACGAAGATGATAGTGAAGTTTGCAGAAAGTATCTGAAACACAGAAATGACTTTTCCTAGTCTCACTGTCAGAGGTGATTAGGATTTTGCACCAAATCTCACTGCCACGTTTCATATGGTGCAGTTAACGGTATTAAAAATGATTCAACTGGGTGTTATCCCTAATTTCCACTTGACATATAAGTCACGAATAACAAAAATCAAGATTTGCATATGCATCGAAAGTATAGATACAATATGGCATTATGCTAATTGTGAAATACTGAAATAACTGATGATAATTCCAGCTGGTGAACACTGTGGCACTTTCATTTTAAAGATGTAGCACCTGCTCCGGCCCATGATACAGACCTATTTTATACAGCAAAGGAGGAGGCTGAGGGCATACGGTTGATTTAAACTGCATTTGCTTTCTACTGCAGACTAATTTTTACCACTGGGAAAGTCAGGCTGACTAACAAGGATCCACTTTTTTATGAGAAGGGGGGCAAAAAAAAGAAAACACCAGACCTCCAGCGATCTACCTGCTTTTGTAGCAACATATACACACACACGCATGCATGTTTACACACACACAAAATCATCCCTACTTCACTCTCAGTGTCAAAGCGTAATCAGAGGTTGAGACTCCCCTTTTTGTTATCAATAAACTGCGAGGGAAGAATAGCCAATGACTTGGTTGTGTTGCGCCCCGACTGTTACATGGATAAAATAAAAGAAATTAGCCAAAATGCTTCCAATAAAGACAGATCTCTTCCGTTATCAGACCAAACATACTTTTAATACATACATACATACGTATTCCTATCTGTCTTCTGCAGCAGTGCAGCAGCAGTGGTAGATTGGCTGGATGTGATTTATACCTTGAGCGAATTTGATGGATGTCTATTAGTATGTGTGAGCTGTTTACGCACAGGGGTGATATGCAGCTGCCAGGAAATGTTTACCTGCCGAACTTTACTACTTTACCAAGAAGATGACAAAAGGTGGTAAAGCTAAGACACACGAGGAAGTGAGGAAATTTCCTGTCTATTGAAATAACTGAGAATATGTGGTCTTATTCTCAGGTTGGATCTTATTTGTTGAAATCATCTGTAAATAAAACTGTCTGGGATGACAACAAAAATCTGTGTCTATTTCTAAATGTGAGTATTTTTAAATCCAGGTAAGGAATTTCTTATGATTGAGCTCTTTTAAATCACTTTAAATTTGAACCTTTTGCTGCACCAATAAGCTAATTATTGTCATAGTTTATGTTCCATTTTAGTCTTTTTGTTTTCTTTCTCTCATTTTTATTATCATCTACTCTCTATTACAGTATTTATGTTATGGTTAGGTTTGTTCAAACTGTAAATTTAAATGTCTCCAACTTTTAAATGTTATTTTTGGTTTTATTTAAAGTTCATTGAGTTGCCATTGTGTATGAAATGTGCTATAGCTTCACAATAATGAAGCTATAGGCAGTGCAATGCAGTGTTTCCACACTGCATTGTTTAAAAAAACATTTTACTCAGATAATTTGTATTTATCGATGGCTTTTCAGACATCAATTAGATTTCACCAAAATAAATTTAAAATAATTAAATTACAGACTCCATCTTTAAGCAGCCACAACAAAAAAAGTAACTGGAATCATAGGTTATGATAAGTTAATGGCGTTGGTAATAAGAGACAATATATTTAAATACATGAAGTTAGTTGAGTTAGTGACAGTAACACAACATACATTTTGAGAGACCAACATATTTTGTTCAAATTGATTCCATTTTGTAATACAGACATAATCGAAATTATGTTTTATTAGTTACTATGATACAATTTAGTCAACAGGTTCTGTCATACAGTAAATGACATTATGATTTACCTTTTATGTGATGGATTCAGGGCAGCACAAACTGAAAATTTGAAAGGGTAAATGCAATATATACTGTATTGTAGCTTTGCAGTGAATTTGGTGCAACAGGGGGGGGGGGGTGGAATGCTGTCAGCATTCTGCAGCAATATCAAAATTTAACACCTCAATACAACATTATATGAAAATAGACCTTCTCTGTCCCTTTGCCATGATCTTATAGGCTCATCCTTTTATATGTAGCCCTAAAATGGACAGCAAAAGTTTTATAGCACACCATACTTCTCTACACACATCTATTTTACCAAATATCTGAATGAGACAACCCAGAAAAAGAGATTCGACAAAATAAATGTTGGAACTGTATCAAAAAAAAAAGGACTTTCATGTCACAACACTTGTCTTTGGGAAGTGAGAAAAATGACATAATACAGTTGCTAACCCTCGCTGTCAGCTCGCTATGGGCCATTTACTATTTGGCATTTGCAATAAAGGTCAGAATATGGGTGCACTCCAAATTCAGAGACTGCTCGTTTTAACCCAGTGCCTTAAAGGCTGCTCCATCCATATGTGTTTTCTATACGCTGATCTTATGCATAAATGAATCACAATATGGAAACTAATTGTACCGTGAGTGCATGGAATAGCATTTCAGGAGCTCAGTGTAGCTCAGTGTCTGTGACAACTGCAGGGCTCTGTGCATTGGCCACAGACATGGATATTGTGATTGAAGCTTGATAATGTTGGGAATTCAAATCTAGTGTGTCAGTCAAACAAATGCCGTCTCGAATATCGAGTACTCAAAACACAGGCACGCTTAATTATAGGAGAGCTTCATGGTGGTTTTTGCAAACTTGCAGTTTGACTGTTGTAACAAATGCAGATAAGTTTAGTTTGTTTTCTCTTACAGTATTAGTGTGTCATACATTTGCCCAAGACTCTATCATTTAGAGAACAGCAAGCCAGAGTAAAGCATAAATCACAAATAATGATTAAACAAATAAACCTTCCTGACCTTTATTTCAGAATTAAGACGCGTAGGCACTAACTACTGTCTTAATTCTGGAGATTTATTAGGTAGCAAACTTAAGTCAAACAACAGCACCAGAAGACATTACTTTCAGTACAAGTAGTCACAAAGAAAGTGTGACTCATTGTCAGTTTTATCTAACTAATTCTAACTAAATAATTCATGCAACTCTTTTTCTCCCTAAACACTTTCAAATCTGATAACTTCCTAGGTGAGGAAGGAGCATTCTATAACACAAGATTGCACACATTAATTGTGCTTTATTTGAATATACTGTATGTCTGTAAATTTGGTTTGAACAAAAAGTATTTTTTTTTTTACACTTTTCTTTAAATGTATCCATTAATTTACTTCTAACTGTGTCCATGCTACATGATAAACATTCTGTAAGTCAATCTCATTAAGAAAGGTTTCCTTTTCTTTAGTCAGGAGAGAATTGTGTGATTTATTCTAAAATAAAATCCTGTGCTCTGTTTATGCCTCATGCACAAAAACAAAATAATATTATTTGTCATCTGAAAATGGCCGCTGTCAAGCAAAACTATCAGACCTGATTGAGGGAGAGTTGGTGTCTATACAGCAGCAGAGCAAGGGTGGGTGATAAAAAGTATTTATCCCATTAAAGAGTTTTTTTTTTTTTTTTTTTGAGCAGCAGACTTATAGTTATAGTGAAATATCAATTTTGCCTCCATCTGTGTTGAGTTGTGTGGAGATAAAGGGGTTTAATCAGCATTATGTGAACTAACAATGGCTTGAATATTTGAATTTGCTAATATTTAAAAGCAACACACCACAGTTTTAAGCATATAATTTCATATTAACTTAAATACAGTTATATTGTCCTCAATTTATTTATTTATTTTTTCTTCTTACAATGTTTCACTACATTTGCAAGATCAATTTGTGAATACAGTGAGTGGGCTTGGTAAGTAGTGTTTACAGTACTGCATTTCCTTGAGCCGCACGCTGCTATAATTGCGGCTGCAATGTCCCCATTTTGCTGCAGGGATCATTACATTTTCATCAGCTGAGACAGTAAACAAGGCTGCCGTTTCCTTTAGCGTAATTCATGAAATTAAACACACACCAGGAAAGCCTCGTGACCAAATGTCATGTGGAGTAAGTGTAGTCAAGTAAAAATATTTCTGTAAAAGTACAACACGGCACATGATGTTTCGGCCTGGCGTGCTCCATGCGGAATGCTGCAAGAAGTTATTATGCTGGCGGAGGATGAAGACGTCGCAGCTTGTTTGCCTTGCACATCAGCAGGGCTGAGTGTGAACCAAGTGGGAGCTGCCGCTGTATCAGACAGGAGTGCACACTAATATCATGACAGAGCTCCCGAGCCGCGAGTCTGTAACAGGTGCTGTTTCAAAGGACGAGAGATAACAGAGGGGAGGGAAAGGGGTGAGGGGAGACAGACAGAGGGAGAGAGACATGGAGGGAGGGGTGGGGAGTGATGCTGGAGGGGATGTATTCCCCTTCATCATCACAGATTCCTTTTTTTTTGTGTATGTGCGTGCACGTGCACGTGTGTGCAATTGCAAAAGAAAGGGAAAAATACAGGCAGACCGAACAATTCTATTCTTTTGTTGAGGAGAATAACACTTTACTCTTAAAGAATAAGAATGAATTTTAGCAGCAGGCCATGCAGGTTAAATATTCATACGTCCAACCTGATATTACACTATCGTAATATCAGGTTGTACTATTAACTCTTGCATGTAACCTTATAGTAACATAGTTTACCTTTCTTCTACTGATCCATCATTTAGAAGAGTTACACAGGATATAAAGAAAACAGATATTACAGTACTGTGCATAAGTCTTAGGCCAACACCAGCTTTGTTGTTTTTATGTCAGTTTTGTGATCATTGGCGTTTAGATTGAAAAGACGTGACTAAAAGTCAGTTTTATACTATATGATCAACCTGTCAATGAGTTGAACTTGTGCAACATGTGTATGTAATGCTCAAACATGTCTTGAGTAAACCAGGTATAATAGACCTTTTTCACAGCAGCTATTTGTTGGCATGAAATAGCAGGAGAAACACAGGTTTGACCAATAACATTAGGGTTCCATTCCAGGTTTTAAAGAGCGTTGGTTTTGTTATTGTTCAAGTGTAAATGTAGGTCACACTATATTATATTATAGAAGCATTTTTGTTGTTTGTATTTTTTCTGAAAAAAGATGTTTCAGATTTTCAAACTGCATATGTGTTTCTCCATATATTCAGGATGTGTTCCAATAAAGTGATTGAGAAATAATTGTACAGGATGGTCATTATAGCATTAATAAAACAACAAATCTAATGGTGGACTAAGACTTATGCACAGTACTGTATATGTACAGTTTTGACTCCTCTTCCTTAAAGACAGTGCATGTGGCAGCTGCCAGCTGTAAATATATTTGCTAGCAATATTTTTATAATGAATTAAAAAAAAAAAAAAAAAAATTCAGTTGTAATTATTGCATTATTAAAAGCATTAAATTCAAGATTATATTACAGATATATAATCTTGTTTGCTGTTTTAATTACAGTTAATTATAGTTTACAGTTTATAGTTTCTGATATGAATAGACTGATTTTGCATCAGGCATATGTTGTTGTTTTTTTGTATTGTGAAGTATGCATTAACACCATATCAAAATAAGCACATTTACTGATAACATGATGGAATATTGTGTTATAATTTTAAGCCCATATTGCCCACTATTGAACAGCTGGTTGTTGTTTCCACTTTATTCTCTAAACATTATTGGCCTCACAGGTCATTTTTAATGAAACATCACAGGCGCCGAAACAAATGCATCAAAAGCTCATATTTGCCTAAGCAAAAGCTAAATACAGTATGTGATCTATTACTGTGTTTAAGTTCAGCTGCGCTGTAAAACCCTGATTATATTATATTAATTGTATACTTGCAATACTATTGTTGTTTATCTTATTTTCATATTGTTTCTCTTGCACATAATTAATGCTATTTAATACTTATTTACCTTATTTCTACTTTCTAATGTAAGTTTACAGGTATGTACAGTGTAAAACAGTCAAAAACTCTAAAACACGATACAGATAATTGTGACAGGATTTTCCAGTAATGAAACTGAGACTCCTTAAATGACAAGAGAGCAAACTGTTACGTTATTTTGACTAAAATTATTCTGAAGGTTTCAAAAGACATTAAAGAAGCTATGAGGGCCATCGAGATATTATCTTCCTGAATCACCAAAGACATTTCTGTGATTCTAATTAATAATTCATGTTCTTCTTCTCACAGGCAACTGCTGGTGCCAAATCACCACAAAACAGGCTTTGCTGCCTCTGCCATGATGCAACGCATTATAAATTTAGCGAGGGGATTTGAACTGCACCATGAGAGAGGGGATAATATGTAAACTGCAATAAAGAAAGATGGCGCTCGGAGAGAGAGAGGGAGAAAGAGAGGGAGAGAAAACCACCACTAGAGCCCCTGCTCCTCAACAAGGTGTATAAAAGCTGCTCCTCTTTAGAGTCATTTACATGGCCCCAAAGCACTGCAGCCAATGAAAAAGTAATTAGGTTCAAAAGTGCTGTTTGAATTCCCCAACAACAGATTAAAAAAAAAAAAAAATCCTGACACAACTAAACACCTGAATTTCACTCTTATTGGTTAACTCCAAGTTTGACTCCATTTTACCAAAGGTACGATTCGATGTACAGTAGTAGCTGTGACAGATTGCATCACCACAGCAGGAGAATAAGTGACCTGAATAACTCACCTCCTCTTGGTGATACGTAAAGTAAGGATGTATGTAACATCAAAGCCATGTCTGTGTAAAATGGCCTTTTTGTGTTTGAGACGGTAACGACTCGCCATGCTCACTCGAGCGCACTTGAATTATGAATGGTTCTTCACAAATGCATGGCGTCCATAGGGGAACATTCTACATGCATTTGTTTTACATGGTTTCCATTCATGAACTTATAAACGTACAGAAAAGGAGAGGTTACCTTTCTTGAGACTAACTGTGTGCGACAGTGACATAAATTCTTTCAGAGAGCAGTTAAAAGGAACAAACACACACTTATATATACATCTGTATATATATATATATACAGTCCCACATACACACCGTCTTTTGTAATATCATGTACTGTAATCGTACTCATTATCTCAATCTCCTTATCAGCCTTGACACCCCTGCATTTTCTTTTAATCGGAAAAGTAATGGTATCGCAAACAAATAACAATCAGTATATGACCTTTAGCGGAACCAGAGTGTCAGATCAGCTTTGAATGTACACATCTCTCCATAGCATGAGAGGGATGTTTTGTTTTCTTCTCTGAAGACTAGCAGAAAATTCAGTCTTAAATGTGAAGGCATTGTCATTAAAACATGATTATACTGTAATTAAAGGATGAAAGATTGTGGGTTGGATATGGATTTATTTATTTTTTATTATTTTATTTCTTTTTACAGTCCACCTGACTAACCAACTGTCAACATTTCAGCATCTCAACATAGAGTATGTTTTCTTTATATGAGGCTGACGTCTTGTCCTGCTATCTACGATATAACTCGAATTGCTTGTTTTGTCGAACAAAACAAGCAATTCGATGACATCTCCTGATAGAGGGAAAACTGCATTCTGACACAGACCAAACAATCAAATAATTAAAGGTGGAAAAAAAAAATCAGCTATGGCATGATTAAGGCTCCAGTCTGTAACTTTCGTTGGCTGCTTGTGTTGCTACCCCTCCCAAACAGGAGTGTGCTGAACAAAAAAGAGCAGCAAACAAAAGACACAGTATTTTGTTTCTTCATTTCTCTGCCCTCAGAATCTAAAGCTCAAAAAAAAGCTGCTGGAAGTAAAAACAGACATGAAACCACCTCCTGCTGCAGCAAAACAGAGGCCATCTGCTCAAGTCACTAATCTGAGGATTAGGAGAAATCTTCTTTTTGGGTGCTTCCTGGCACTTTCAGCCAAGAAAGCAGGGAGTTATATCGTTTTCAATCCAATCCTCAGGTCAACCTGCAGAGCTTTCTGAAATGGCAAACCTAAGTCAGTGTTTCCCAAACATTCTTGAAGGGAACCCACTTTTTACAGCGACCCAAATCACAATATACAGCAAATCATGACAAGAACACATGTGTGCACAATGTGATGACCAATTTACAGCCATATCTGTAACGCCTAATATCATTTTGAATTGGACATTGCACATTATTTAAAACATGCTCCTACATCTTAACTAAAAGGTTGTAAAATGTCTGCAAATTAGTTTGGAGAGCCCCCAAAATTTTCTCAACCCAGTCTTTGGGAATCACTACCCTAGGTACATATTCCAGAAGTTTGCTGCCGTCTCGCTTTACTAGCGTAGCTGTCATGCTCCTTCCTTCCAATGTGTCAGTCATGACACAGAACACGTCGCCACAAACAGGAAGTACAATGCCGTTATTTTGAGAAATACGACGAGTCGTGTTGTATTTTTGGTCCGCATTGTGTGGACTCATTTGACAATGATTTAAATGGCATGAATGCCATGTAATAATGGCAAGAAAAAGCAGGTGTAGAAAATCATGGTGACCTTTTACTTTTTTTTTTTTTTTTTTGTAAAGCACACTGAATTCCCTGGCTAATAAATTAGCCTTGTCTCACATGTTCCTTACAATGTGCTTAGTATATGTCACACTATGATAAATAATTCCAAGGTATACAGTACCTTCTACAATCATACTGAGGGAGAGAGCTATGATGCATTGTTATGAAATACAGGAGACTAATTTTCTCCAGTTACTCTATCCATCCATCATCTATGCCACTTATCCTCTGAAGGTCAGGCATGGGGCATCTGGAGCCAATCCCAGCTGACACCTAATGAGAGGCGGGGTTCACTGTGGACAGGTCAGACGCCCACCACAGGACCAGTGCACAGAAACAAAACAACCGTTCACGCTCAATTTTACATGTACGGTCAATTTCACATGTTTTAATTGAGAGTGAGCCTCAGTGTCTCATCCCAACAGGGTGCATATGGTGCAGTCAGTAATGACTTGTACAACCTCATAGACCTTCGCCAAGCAGCTCATTTCTCCCTGTATTGTGATTTGCACCCAAAATTATTAGTCCTAGAATTATTTTATCTACATTATATTACACTGACCATGAAAACATAACCTTACCATTGGAATAAACTTAATATCATTATAAAATTATTATATCATTATTAGTTTGACACAGCAATAAATAAGAATAAGAACAATAATAAGTTCATAGATAAATAACAAAGCAAATCTGTTCAACACCACTAGGCATGTAGGCAACCACACTACATGCCAAAGGTACTGGACAGGACAGGTTTAAAAAATAAAAAAAAAATTGTTTGATAGTTATTCACAAAAACAATATTTCTTTAATGTTGGTTTTCTTCTGTATCTTGCTCCATAGCTATTAAAGATACTACAAATCTGTTGGCACACTTCTGATTCAGCAGAATCTCAGCTACAATTTGGTCTTAGTTGCATATCTGTATCTTTATTTGTTACCTTAAAGCCCCCTGTTTTTCCTGTTCTGGTTCGTAATATCCGGAACGTTCACAGGATCTAGATCAGTCTTTGACATATTTGTTGCATATATATATATGCATTTGTTTGCAAAGTATCATGGCCATTTATTGTGGAGTTACATACCCAAATGCTGAAAATTGCCCTATCTCCCAATGATAAAGAATCGTTCAAAAAAATCCTGGATCCAGATGGCGATCCGGATCACCACCAAAATCTAATCATCCTTACACACCTTTCCTGAAAATTTCATCAAAATCTGTTCATAACTTATAAGTTATATTGCTAACAGACAAACCAACACTGGTAAAAACATAACCTCCTTGGGGAGGTTAAAAAAAAAAAAAAAAAAAGCTAATTATGCTTTTTACTATTATCTGTGGACAACAACCAAAAGAGGGTGCAGTTAAAAGACCTTACAGACAGACATGATATCCTCCTTCTTAAAGGCCACATAAATAGGCAGAATTTTTAACATTAAAAATGTAAACAATTAAAACAAATTCAATGCGACAATAATCATCCTAAAAAGCAAAAAATGATTCCATTAAAACCATTGACAGAAACTGCTCATGTAAAAAACCAAGCATAATTTATTTTACTGAAAGGGTCAGTTTATAGCTTTCTCGGTTGTGGTTAACTACTAAACCATGTGAACATTCACTCTTAATTGACATCATTTACACAGTGATTGTCCCACACAATGCCACACTCGGTCATTTTCACACACACACACACACACACAAACACTCAATAAAAACCCCAAACAGTGACACTGGAAATGCCCTCTAAAGCCTGAGCGTAAACAAGAATGCTTCTCCCATGTGCATGAGAGGATTATGCTGCGGTTTCCTCCACAAACATCAATGATATTAGTTATGCCTAATTTCCAGCTTCTCATCTTGACCTACATAGTACAAATCTGGCTCAGTTAAAAAAAAAAATTAATAATAATAATAATAATAATGGTTTATGGATCATTCTGCTCTGTGATTCATTACAGAGTGAATGAAAAGTCACAACGCCACGTGGCTCCTGGTGTTTCCTCTGGTACAGGCAGTCACCACAGAGGTTGAGTGAAAAGCTGCAGTGTGGAACTTTTCGTGATGTTTGTTGGTTGTTGCCTGGCTCTGTTTGTCTTTGTGAAAAGGAGTGATTTAACATTATTTGGACATCATGTTGTTCAACTGAAAATGGGCCCTCTGTGTGGCAGAAGACACATCCTGGGGGGGGGATCACTTTGCACCAGAGATGACAAAGAAGCTACAGCTACATTTAAGTGTAAAAGACGGGACATAACAAAGGCCACGTACAAAAGGTCATATTCAACTTTCATCAAACTTTACTCACGCAAGCCTTTCAATAAAAAACATAATCAATCATCACCACCCAACAACCATCTCAGCTGACATATTGGCAGGTATTATGTATTAAAACTGTAGAAGTGAGGAAGAGAAGGAAGCGAGGAAAAGAATTAAGGAAAGGATGTGAAGAATGCCGTCATGGAACTCCCAAGCAGCCGCCAGAGAAAAACGAAATAGATAAAATGAAATAGCTAAGTAAATCAGTATATAAAAGTAATTAATTAAATAAATGAATAAATAAAATAAGTGTTATAAGCAACAGAGGATATGATATACTAGAACATAATAAAGTAAGAGGTGAAGTAAAATAGAAATCAAAATTTCATTAAAAAGAGACTTTTAGTTTTAGAGCGATGCCATGAATTTTGCATCTATGGTGGCAAAATCAAACAACAACGGAGGAGTGTGTTCTCTCTGGGGCTGAATCTCACCCACAAATCTGCTGCGATATCTTCCATTTTGGTATTTCCTCACGTGGACTCAGCAAAGGTACCGTACATTTCATCTAATCTTTCTCCCACTTCAATACTGAGTGGTCTCCCAAATGTGATGCTCTCTGACGTTATTGATGACGCATGTGCTCAGGGCAGTCGTGCAACTCACTTGTAGTTAAGAATGTAAACCATCAAGTCGGATCTGCAATCGATCCGATTTGGATTGAATTCGAAGAGAAGAGTGTACAACACAGTGAAGGCAGAGCTTTGTCTGGAGATGAACTGACTTGAAGCCAACCCTTCTGGCTCAGCCACATGTATCAGCTGTAAAAGATGGATTAGGGTCCTCTATAACTACTCTCACACTGGAGCACAATGTAATAAGTCTGTGTGAGTGTGTTTGTGTGTTGGTCTGCTATGGTATATCTAAAGGGAGCTGAGCTCTGCTGCCTCCTGTGGGCTCAGTGTGCTCTGTTTACTTCTGCACCTCTGCCTATAAGAGTGAGAGGTTTAGATGAGTGTGTTCTCTGATAGAGATGACTGGAACAGCTTACGCTGCTTTCAAACACAACCCAAACAAGTGTCTGGAGGAAAGAAGAGATCGCTCCCATTGTGGTCAATCTGACCGTCTTAGCCAACGAGCCTCCAATAGATGGGTCACATTCCTTTATCCTGCAGGCGGACGCCGCCGCCGCCGCCGCCGCCGCCGCCGCCGCCGCCTTACAACACACTGTCACCTTAGCCCGACTTAAAATCTGTCATTATACACATATTGTCCCCACTGTCGTTATGATTGTCTGTGCGATATCTCACAACATAATGCTGCTTGAATGCTTTACAGGTGTGAAGTAAAGCACATAGTGTTTACGAGACCTGCAATTTAACTCGTCGATGGAGGGGCAGATGCTGTGGGTGCGTTAATGGTGGAGACATAATTACTACTGTGAGACAGCAACAAGAAATGTACCAGAAAAGGTACCAACAAGGAAAATCAGGCAGATAGTTTTGCATTTTTTTATCTGCGAGTTTGTTTCTTCACTGGCCAAAAAACATTTTGGATTAGGCAATTGGTTTTAATAGGTTTGGCTCACATAATATTTAACATGATGCCAATCAACTGATATAATAGAGAGAGAGAGAGAGAGAACAAAACTGCACCTCCTGTTCCAGCAATTTGCATAGATAACTGACAACAGTGTCATTTTACCATAAGCGAGGTAAAACCAGGGCAGGGCAGGTCAACGCTTTGACGGCACAAATCTGAGCGCAGCAATTTAGCTGGAACACTAAACAAATACAGTCCTTGGGTTGTGAGAGAACAAATTCCCCCTAAAAGATTTAAGGAATGGATTTCACATTTAGAGATGAAAAATGAGGCAGCAGAGTAAACTTATAGGTGCAATGCTAATTAGAAGTGAATTGAGCCGGAGAAATAACCTCACAGTCTCACAGCAGATGTCAACCATATAGATTTTTCAGGTGGACAGTGATCTATATTTACTGCACACTCTGTGAATGCACCAATATTTTATGATTTACCTATTGGTGAGTTTTTCGTGAGACCAACGGCTATATTTTTAACTTGCAGACAGCTGTGTATTGGTATTGATTTAATTATTATTCAATTCCACCAGTTTTGCTGTTATTACGGGCAGAAGATGGGGTGTAGCCTATATCGCCTGTCTCAGCAAACGTAGCTCAAGCACAGAAATAGATGACCGCAGTTGCTTTAATTACCCTTGATCCCATGCAGCTTGGTCCATGTGGCCTTTTTAAACTTGCTGGACAATATTATTTACATTCATTAGTCGACAGTAAGGCGAAAAGGTGAATTAAACTGAAAAATTATCCTCATTAAAAGTGCTACACATGCACCTGCCTGTTGTTTCACAGCAGATTTGGGTCCAATTTAAGTGAAGTGAAAAAAAAAAGAGAAATGATTCTTATATCATTTGCTTAGTTGTTGAAAACAAGCTGTCAGTGGATATGCTTCCACATTTAACCCTCGGTTAAATTCACAACATCTATCTGTGTCACACTTTAAAATCACAGCTAAAAGAATGAACATGAAAGCGATGGGTGAAAGAAATGAAAATGAGGGGCGGGAAGGGGCTGGGGAATTACAAGGGGGAAGCAGTCGAGTGTCAGTCGAGCTCCAACTCTGATGATGGTGGCTAATTAGATTTTGCCATGCACAGTGAATCATGCTGAAAGGGAGAAACATTTTGCTACTCAATAGCCAGACATACACTGATAGCAGTCAGCTGTGCAGCCCGCTAACATGCTGCAAGTGGATAAGATAAGATACCTGTTGTGTTTACATGCAGTCACACAGGTCCAGTGCAGGGGAAAATGTAAGGAATTACTCACTTTAATGATAAACACTATAAATAAATTGCAGAGGGGAGAAGGCAAATCCCACTTCAATGTTTGTGCAAATGAATACATGAATATATGCAGCACTGTGCAAAAGTCTTTTTGACCAAAAATAAATATGCAGTTTAGCAATGCTATAATAAACGTATATAATTATTTTTCAATCGCTTCAAATACAACCAGAAGAAAAACAGACATTACGCACACACACACACACACACACACACATATATATATATATATATATATATATATATATACACACTGCTCTTACAGGCTAAAGTGTCAAGTATTTGGTGTGACCTCCCATTGCAGGGCACTTTTAAACCTTACAGTAATAATTACAGTAATAATACATAATTAATTTTATTGGCAAAACTTGTAATTTATCCCACTATTTCAACATACATATGTTGCATGAGTTAAACCTATTGGAAGCTGGAAGGAAAATAAGCAAATGGAGTCTCTATGAGTGACCAGAAGTCCAGTAGGGCCCTCCCACGAAGAGTTCACGGGCTGACTTTTGCCTGTGAAAGCCATTTATTTCGTTGTGTGTGTGTATATATATATATATATATATATATATATACATGTTTCCTTTTCTAGTTGTGTGTTAATAAGTCTAAACATTACATTTGGATGGTTATTTTAACCATAGCTCAAAAAACAAAGCTAGATATAGCCTTAAACTTGTATGTATATTTACTGAGTATATACATACTGTATGTACATACTTAGGAAAAGATGCAACAAATACCCCAGTGTTATTAACAGCAGGTTAACTTGGAGGTTGTGGGTTCTATTCCCGGCTCCACTAGTTTACGTGTCAGTGTGTCCTTGGACAAGACACTCAACCCCACAAGGCTCCTGACTGTACCGTCACTGTGTGAATGGGTACGAAAGATGAGTGATAGAAGAATGTCCTGTACATAGATGTGTTGTGCGAAAATAAGTACAAACAACTTACCATTTATTGAGTAAACATTAATGCAAACTTGCAAACTGAACATTCCCAACTGTTGCAGTGTCACAGCTGTTTAAGTAATGAGACGGGCCGCCTTTATTGGGAAGCAAACAGAGAAAAACAGGTAGACGGGAGGAAACACATTGTGCTTGTCGCTGAGGTTATCACAGACTGCAATCATTATGAGACAAATGTGGAAGACAAGCAGCGACTTCAGCAATTTTGTGTGAGGAGATTTAACTAAAGAGTCGCAGGTAACAGCCTACACACCATCAACCACTCAGCAAGAAAGAGTCTGTGGGTGAACTGTAAACAGATCTATCTGTCTGTATATCCATGCTTGTCTTATATCATTAATTTCCCTCCCCTTGTTCATCACATGCTTGATTGGCTTTGCTTCTGCAGACAGTTTCTCTGGTTAAATGTAAGTCAAACTTAGTTAAAAATGAGCCGTAAAGCCACTAATAACGTGTCATACTGGCTGCCCTCCACACCGTTGCACAGAGCCTCTCCTATTCTCTTTCTCCAATCACTGCTACTCTTCTAGTTTTCCTTGGCATTGACAAAACTTTTCTTTTGGAATCCAGGGCTGATAACAAATTAAAAAAAAAAAAGTCAAAAGAATAGGGAATTGTCAAAAGAACAGGGAATTATGGAAGGAAGCTAACCTTCATATACTATACAGTATATTTTAATCTACACTGGAGTTTTTAAATCCATGCTGGTCAACATCTGTTTTTCATGTTTCTGTGTTTTTTTAATTTTTGCCATTTGCAAAAAGGCAGTCGCATGTTTACTTTTGTGGCCCCTCACTCGGTGAGACAATCATTTCCTCTTCCTTCACTTCGGTTCCTCTGACAACAGTTTTCTCTGCTTCTTTTTTTGCCGACTGCTATGATGAACGTCTAAAATAACATTATCACTGCCTTGCCTTGAAGCCCTTACCTGGCTAGGGTTTGTGTGTCTGTGTATATATAGTGCTGTGAAGCAATTAGTGGTTCTCTTGAGACCTCCTGATTTTGAGAACTCTGGGTCAGCGGCCCCAATCTTGCAAGCCTAGGTTTTCCACTAGCAGTGGAAACAACCCCCAATCTCCTGGTAACAAGCAAATTTAACCATCACACTGACTCTGAAGCTGTTAAATTTGGGTAAAGATCCTGCATAGTTCTGCTTTAATAGCAAGACTGGTGGAGGCAATGGCAACAGTTTAGCAATACAGGAGCAAAATGGTTGGAGTAAGACTGAAAACACAAGACGTGCCCACAAAAACTCTCAGGAGTTAACCTCTACTGCTTGATTCTTAAATCAACAACAACAAAAGTTGCCGAATGGTGCACACTGCAGCTTTAAATATAGGTATTTGTTTTGAACGCTGTAAAGCGCTGTTTGTTTTGTAACACCGTTTTGTACTTGTCAATAAGATGCACCATTTGTTTTCCTCCTCCTCTCATTTTGTACATGAGATGCTGCAGTAGCTACTTATCACTTTTCTTTTACATGCTGCCGATAAGCTCTGTTCAGAGCCCAAAACACATGTGAGTGTGCATGTGCACAAATGCAAGAATCAGAAGTCGCCCTATATCTACAGTACATCTTTAAATAAGTGAAAATATCTGCTAAACGACCATATTAACGGCACCTTTAAATGTGGTTTAAAAACATAGTCTTACCTTTTGTGACCAAAACAAGCACTTTTCTGTGGATAACATTTGCAGCTGACCTTGTTTTTTAAATAGAATTTCCAGATTTATTTTATTATTATTTCACTCATTCAAAGAAAAGAACATTATGTATTTGATAACTTGACAGCTGCGCTTTAACCTTTATATGGACTTCTATTAAAATTACAGATTTTTGTGAAAGCGAATACTGTTGAGGAAAAGTTTCACAAGCAGCAACTGCATGTTATGTTGGGTTTCTGTCGGAAGTGCAAATCGATTTCCACTGCTTCAAGGTAGCAATGTGCTGGACCACACCATATTTTTACATCAACACACCTGCAGGTGCTCTCATGGGTGCAGGAGCAGTAAAATAAAATGAGGACTGTGTTATCGGTCTGAAACTCACAGAGATAGTTTGTGTGGTGCTTGGCACTGACGCTAGAAAGGAATAGTATAGTATTGTCAA
The DNA here is from genome assembly GCA_016785285.1 of Brachirus orientalis. Lineage (NCBI taxonomy): Eukaryota > Metazoa > Chordata > Actinopteri > Pleuronectiformes > Soleidae > Brachirus > Brachirus orientalis. The sequence goes on from JAFBJR010000401.1 coordinate 1,027,026, forward strand.
GCCCCCAGACTAACATGTTTATTTCAGAGTATCGTCAAATAACACTTCTATGGAAGTAAAATTCATTGACACATTTGCTGTGAAATAAAAACCTGATCAAATTCCACAGAGGGTGAACTTGATTTCAGATCTGAGGCAGTTTAGGTTTCAGCTGCTGTCACTGAAAAACAGTTCTCTCTGCTTTTCAATATGTGCTTTCATGTTTTCACTTTTGTATGTTTTACCTTGTGTTTTGGTGAAACTGGCCTGGTGTTATCAACTGCTCCACCTATTACACCTGTGTTTAAGAACAACTCAATTCAACAAGGAAATTGTATATGCTTTGTTGCTTTTTTGTGCACCCTGTTAATAAATAAATAAACATTCTGCATAAAAGTCAAACTTTCAACACCCGTTGACACCCATACACTACAGAGCAGGGGTGTCAAACGTATGGCCCGCAGGCCAGAACCGGCCCACCAGAAGATCCAATTTGGCCCACAGGATGAATTTTGTTATATCTAATTTATGATTTACAGCTTGGGTGTCAGGGTCCGGTTTCCATTGCTTCCTGCCTTTTATTTTGACAGTCATTTTTCTGCGCAACCTTCCTCTTTGTTTTGTAATTTCAGGAGACTTGACCAGGCTGCTGGGCGTAGCTCCTCCTCACACACCTGCTGCACATCTCCCTGATTGCCACCCTGGTCCTTATCTACTGGTTTCTCCTTGCAGCAGGTGTCAGCGCGTCACTCATGTAACCCGGTACTCTCTTGTACTCGTCGCTACTCTGCTCTGCTTACTTCCATGCGTTTTTATTCTCGTTTTCTAATTCATGATTTTTCCCCTTTTTTTCCTAGTTACCCCGGGAGATGCTCGCCCAGCCAGCCTGTCAGTCTCCTCGCTTTTTGTTCTTTCTTAGTTGGCTCGACTCTTTCTGTTTGTTGTATTTTTGTAATTAAATCCCTTGCACCTTGCCTTTTTGCAACCTGGCTTCCGTTTACCGTTTGTTCCATACATGCCCAGTGTGAAAACGTAACATTGGGGATATGAAAACTGCTTCCTCATAATCCAGTGTGTGGACTTTGATGGCATCAAGGAGTTTAAAATGCAATCAGATATACTGTACATGAGAAACTATGCTAACCTTCAGGTAACATTTAATTAAGAAAAGCCTGCATTACAAACATAATGGGCTCAGTGATAAAAATAAGTCTTTCTTAATGTAAAAAAAAATAACCTCTTAATACATGGCTTGTGATTATCAAGCTATTACCTGGACAGTTTCAACCTATTAACATAATGTTACTTTTGTTATCACCAAACTGGAAGTTGCAAAAAATAAGACAAAATGACTGCCATAATTTAACTGGGTTGCTACAGAAATAATCCTTAAAATCCTTTACAGTGCAACATCGAACTGGATCTATTGTTATTGTTTTCACTGAGAGTGTCAGAAATTACACACTGTCTATTTGGGTCTAAGTGGTGCCAAAGAGAAAGTAGGAGTTTTAAGTAGCAAAAGTGTTCAAAACAAACATGACACGCATGCATTATCTTAGGAATGTTATTCCTTGCATGACGGCTTCACTTAAACAGGTAAGTAAACATAACAAAGAAGGATTTTTATCAAGGCAATTATCTGAGCAGAATTGTGCCGGTGAATGTCTTCCACTCTTGACTTCCCTTTGATGAAAACAGCAGGAGTCTCCTCACTCCCTCTTTCTTATCACACTGTCAAGCCAGCTTGCCTGCTCCCATACTGCGCTTGCCAGCAGAAAGGGCAACGCTCGTTAATGCCAGCGAGCTGGAAATGAGTCACAGCGCCTCGTCACGTGGTTCCATCTGTACCCCGAGGGCACCCTCTGCTCAGGAACTAAAGAACACGCTTTTCCCCCCACTCGTTGACATTCAGCACCGCTATCATGACGGCTGTTCTCAGGAACAGCCGTCGGAAAAGAGCAAATGAGGAAAAGAGCAAATGAACACCATGAGAAAGATGTGGTAAAACTGAACCGCAGGCTTTACCTTATGGATATTAGCTCCTCTGGGATTGAAATATTTTTTTTTTTTAATTTTCCAACTCATTATCTCCTCGATGTTCACGGCAGGTATCAAATGACTATGTACCGTAACAACACAGACGTTATAATAAAAAAAGAGTATTCAAGAGTCGTCAAAAGGCAATAGTTCCCTGAAGAATTCCTTCCACTGTTGCAATAGAGCTACACCATTCTTAGTGACAGCTAAATTAAGAGACGGCTATATTTTTTAAATGTGAATCTTTGAAAAGTAAACAGTCGACTGAATATCTTAGGTTTGTGGATAAAACAAGACATTTGAGGGCATGATCAAAACAACCCGTAAACTGACTGAAAACGTGATCTTAAAAAAAGTAGGTGTATAGCTGTTGTTGGAGCCCAAAAACTACCTATAAAAATGTTGGCTGTAGTATTAATTATGTCTAATAATTCTAAGAATATACACGTCAGGTTTGAATAATAATCTGTTATTTATTGGTAATTAGTGGGATATTTATATTTTTATATATATTTTTTTAATTTTTATAATATTTTTATAATAAGCTTACTTGGGAATAGATTTTCTTGAGAAAATCAAAATCCTCATTCAGTGAGATGAGGATTTTGGTATCACAGATTAAGCCCTAGCACTCTTGCCTTTGCAGCAAGAGGGTTTGCATGTTCTCCCCGTGGTGCGTGGGTTCTCACCGGGTACTCCGGCTTCCTCCCACAGTCCAAAAACATGCAGATTTGGGGATTAGGTTAATTGGACACTCTAAATTGCCCGTAGGTATGAATGTGAGAGTGAATGGTTGTCTGTCTCTATGTGGCCCTGTGATGGACTGGTGACCTGTCCAGGGTGTACCCTGCCTCTCGCCCTATGTTAGCTGGAGATAGGCACCAGCGCCCCCCGCAACCCCTAGTGGATAAAGCGGTAGAAAATGAGTGAGTGAGTGAGATTAAGCCCTTTATATTTACCTCAGGAGTTTTTCTTTTCTATAGAGGCCAGCATGTTTTCAATGGACAAACTAAACATCCCTAGGTTTTCTTACAGGCTTGGAATGGAAAGGAAGGTTGAGCTGCAACATGCACCTGTACCAAGGGATGCTGCTAAATCCAACATTTGTTCCTCAGAGCATGAAAATGAGCAGTGACGTCACCTTCAGTCGAGGAGCAGGGATGTTCACGTCTGGGTTGATTGTGTCAGGTAACAATGAAATATTAATTCTCAGATGAGCCAAGTTTATAACCTACACATTTTGCCTCACAATTTTGCAAGAGCCTGATTCTGAAGAGACAGATTTATTGCAGTGTCACAGATGCTTAGGGGAATTTGCATCCTGCTTCATGGACAAGTTGTTCTACAGTTGTGTACATAAAGAGTATGTACTTCATTTTTTTTTCCTTCACTTCACAGCTGTTTCTGACATTTATTTTATAAAAGAAAACAACTCAATTAATCAAAATAATCAATAATGGGGGGTTGCAACCCTAGTCATACACATTTAATATGTAATAATGTGCACAGGGTGCAAAAACAGGTACTTTATCTAATACCCGCAAGCTTGTGCACACACACCAGGGAGTCGTGCAACACAACTTTAGTGCTGCAGTGGTGTGCTGAGTTGAACATGCATTCTCCAACAGTTGCTTTGCTTTTGTTTTCAAATGGGAGTTTGGGAAATATTCGCTATAATGAGGTCATTTTTTCGCAGTTGCTCTGTGTGGACAGTGTAGCAACTGTCACATTAGCATCACAGAAAGGTCAACCCCCAAGAAAGACAAATGCTAACACTACAATACTACAAGTTCATTACATGGATAAGAGACGCTCATTAATAAAGAGCTACTGCGACAATTCTACATTGCATCACCATTTTGAGACTTTAGGTGTGTATTCAGTCCTTCAGTTGAGTCAGTGCACCAAATGAGCACATACAATATGTATATGGGTGGAGATGACCAAAATGTCTTTTCTGTTGGACACAATCTACTCTAAAGCAGGGGGCTCCAAACCTGCAGGCTGGGGACCAGTACCAAGGTTTAGATGACCTGGGCTGCCTGCATTTTCATTCATTCATTCATTCATTCATTCATTCATTCATTCATTCATTCATGGTCTACCGCTATACCTCCACATGAGGGTCATGGGGCTGCATGTGCCAGTCTCAACTAACATAGGGTGAAAGGCAGGGTCACACCCGGTACAGGTCACCAGTCCTTTACAGGGCTACAGAGAAACAAAAAGACATTCACTCTCACACCATTTAGAGTGTTTAATAAACTGCTGCATGTTTTTGGACATGTGGGAGGAGACTGCAGTATTTGGACAAAGCTACCGCATTTTGTTTTGCAATATTTTTTCAAGAAAATGTCTCACTGTTTAATAAAATCATATTTACTTTACAGTACCATTTTAGATAACATTTTTTTTATTAGATCATTACATTACATTACATAACACAATATGGTAAAATTCTGTCGTTTATCTGGCGCTCTCTTCTACCATAGACAAAATCTGAAAGGACCGTTTTCCATGTACAGTACACACAAACACACACACAAACAAAGAGCAATGAGGATTTACTTTATACACTTGCACTCACACTCCCTCTCTCAAGATACAACACACAAACAGTGAGTGAAGTAATGTTGGCAGGGGAACAGCTGATCTACCTAGCATGCCTAGGTAGATAACATATACCTTGTTAGTGAGCTATATGTTATCTACCTAGGCATGCTGACTCTCATTTATGGATGTTAATGTTCATTTCAGTGCAGCATTACCTTGCATTGGGAAAAGAGTGATAGCCGGTTCTACCATAGATATCAAATCACCCTCTATATAGAGGGTAACCAACCTGAGGGATTTCTGCACTCTGTGTCTGACTAGTCATAAAGAAACATTATTTTTTTCAAAAAGTAATTCATGCTGAGTTGAAAGCGTTGCTACTGTTGTCCAAGAGCTTTGTTAAAATGTTGGACAATTGCATTGTAGTAAGATGCTGCCGTTGCTGGAGTTGCAATCATCCAGACCTGTATGCAGAGTAACCTGCTCTGTGATTGGTCAAAGCCTCTCGTGATGCTAGCACCGCAGTTGTGAGACAGTAAACGGAGCCAAGAGGAAGTGCAGAAGTGCCCGACTCTCTCCCCTGTCACTTGATTTACATTATGCTGAAAGGTTATTATGTAATTACTGATCAATAACACCAGAAAACATCCTGTGTACTGTTATATATTGATTATATTTAGGCAACAAAATGTCTAGGTCAAGTTGCTAAAAGCTCATGATTGTGAGGGAAAATGGAAACATAGTATCTAACAGTGTATAGAGGGCAGACTTTTTCAATCTGATGTTATTGTATTTGAATTAACATAACATTCTGTTCCGGAATACACCTGCAACAATAGCTCTTAAGAACCAAGGCCAGTCATTTTACAGCTCTTCGGCGGTCCATGATGCCTATCTAACGTTCTGCAGAAGACAGTGAGAGATCCAACCAATGCACTAATACCGTACTGTTTCAGATTCTCAGGGTTGACTTCACCTGTGATCTCACCATCATTTTTCTTTGAAACTGCTGCTCCACATACAACAGAATAAACATAAAAAAAACACTATGGGCTCATTGTAAGTGAATTTTTAAAGAGACACATCTAGAATATCTTATTTCTATTTACAAATACAACACACAGCTGCCATATATGGGGTAATACTCTGGTTATTAACATTGTTCCGGTCTTACAATTATAATTTCCACCCTGTCTAAGCATTTACATACAAACAAGGATCTGCTTAATGAAGGCATTACATTGTAGAGCTGAATCAAAATCAATCTGCAAGCACTGAGAAAAGAGAAATCTTTAATCTCTTTTCTCTAAGTTGACTTAAATAACAGCAAGTGCAGCTTAAAGGATAAGCCAAAATGGGGTAATTTGGCATTACTTGTCTTCCAAATTGATTTTATATAGTGACATTACTCAACGCAGTCACGCTAATGAAGTTATGTGTCCTCAGCCAGGTCTAATGGGATGATGAGTGAGGGAGGGTGACAACTTTGAAATCAGAAAGGACTCTTTGCTGGAAACAAATTCAGTGTTTGTTTTTCACTTGGTAAAATGCATCCAGTAAACTCCAGAGTACTGTGATAAGCTGCATTAAAACTCATTGGCAGCGATAGACACAGAACCCATATTCAGTGCCACTGCTGTCAGTGCAGCAGTGACAGGTAGTCTGAGCCTTTTCAGTGATTCATTCACTTCACATCAGGAGCTCTATGGATGAGTCAGCCATTTCCTATTTGTAAGTTTTGTCTTGAAAGGAGGAAGAACAACAATGAAGGTTCATGGATACTGTGAGGGAGAAAATTAGTTCAGTTGGTGTAACGGAGGAGGGCACAAGGGACAGGGTGAGATGGAGGCAGGTGAGCCACTGTGCTGTATAGAGGTGAAGCTACTTCCCAACACCAGTAACCTATGACAGGCTTATATGTCATCATATAACAAATATAATACATTCTACTCTGTACAATCTAAAGATGTGTGCATGCACTCATACAAACAATAAAACAATGACAAAACAAAAATACAGTTCTGGCCATGTTTTTTTTTTTTTTTTATTATATTAACTTTTTCTGAATCAATACACTACAATATGTATAACATATAACATGCTGAAAATCTTGTCAACATCAGTCTGTCCATTCTCTGCAAATTATATTTTGAGCATCATGTGAAGGGAAGTTGGAGTCAATTTCGGCAGATTTCTGTTGGGGGTCAAAACTCTGGACACATCATTAGTCCAACACAAAGCCAACAGAGACAGTGGTACAGTCAAAGTTGGTATGTTATGTACTTATGTGCTTTCCATTGTCAAACACTGTCACGGGTACTGAATTAACCAATCAGACCCACTTGTTGGCATCCTTCTGGTACAGGTAAAGGGTGGAGCCAGACATACTCTGCAGTCTGACCAACAAAATAATTGGTGCGTCCCACTTGTGTGATATCGTGCTATTTATGAAGCCAACACAGCTGCTGACTGGACTACGCACCTCATGCTGATCCTGATTTATTGCTACAAATGGATCTTTCTTGAGCTGAACTGTACTGTTCCACTTGGGGAAACTGCAGCTATTGACAGATGTGGTCAGTAGAGCGTCTACAATTCCCCCCAGTGTGCACATCTAAGGATTATAGGAAGGAGGTGGAGCACAAGTGATTCAAACCTGAAACATTCTTGCTGTGAGGCACTACTGTTAACCAACATAACACTGTGAAGCCCACTAATCAACTCTCAGACGTAAGAAAATTGTAGAATCCATTCATACACTTTCAGCCACAGTAGCTTAAAGCCTCTGTTTGAGTGCTTTTGAATGTGACAGACATTTTATTTTCTTAAAAGTTATAGTTATGGACTCCAGCTTTAAATGAGGGAACAACACAGCCACACTCTTGCGGTGAAATTACAGTTCAGTCGACAGTTAAGTGAAGCACATGGGGACAAATGACTGAATCATGCCTGCTGTTAGGGCAGAGAAGAAACCTCAAACATTCACTTCTTACACGTACACTACATTTTCCTGACCTGTGCGGCTGAAGCATGCTGCCTCACAGTGTGAACAAGTTTCTTCAATCATTTTGTTTCCGGCAATGAGGTCAGCACACTCAGAAAGGAGGGAACAGAGAGTTGAGTTACTGGGACATGTAGCTGCAGAGTTATTGTCAAATAACACATTTCTTTCCCTATCACCAAAGTTTGTTGACCAAACTAGCAAAATTAAAAAAAAGAATGCCTCTCCAAATAATAAAAACAGAATTGTGACTTTTTTTTTTTTAACTTTAATTTAACATTGAAATTACAGACACGGGCCAGGGCTTGCTGTTTTGGTGAGATCCAATAAAGCCACCAACAATACACACAGGACACAAACCTCATTATCATGCACAGGTTGCTAGGTAGCCCACAACACTAGTTACACAGCTAATACGTAAATCCCTCAGGCCTCTAAATGTGCTTTCACTGTCCAAGAGAAACTGGTTCAAATCCTAATTGGTCAGAAAACAAATCGAACTGACAAACAGATATGTGCTGAGTAATGAAACCTGGTTTTATTTTACTCTGCAATGAAATGATTAATGGAAAATAATACATATATGCGTTATTTAAAGTGGTTTTAATCTTTCTGCAGCAAAGAATAATTAAAAGAAAAGATATTTAAAAGGGTCAGTGATGATTAATTGCTGATTATTAAATCAATTAGTGGCTCAGGTTTCCATGACTTCCATGACATGATGATATACAAATCATTCAAGGATTCATTGTTGCCAGTAAGTTTTTGATTAAGCATTTCTTTTGAGTTGCCACTATAATACTTGCCAATGTTCAATGTTTGTTCGTGCTAATATTAGTAAGGGTTTATTATTCTATTGTAACATGTCAACAATGCATGTTTCGATGCTCAGAGTCCACTTGAAATGCATAGCTATCACATCAGATTCATATCAGCCTTCAGAGATTATGCGCAGGTGAGCCAGGGGAGAGCATGGAGTGCTTGATCAACATAATATCTCAGTAAATGGAAATGAGCCTTGTGCAAATTCGCAATGTTAGGTCTTTTGAGCCACTAATGATCAGATTATTAGATGCAAACGGGATCCCTGTGGTGTGGATTCAAACCCAGGGACTGGTGGCATAAAAGCAGATTCAGTTTCATTAAAGCAGTGAGGCAATTATTCATGGGTTAACTTAGCTGAATTTACTACAAGCAAGAAAATAATGCTTATTCTTAAAATGATACAATGGAGTATTTCAACTTTCAAATAATGTCCAAATATATTTTGATCTTATTGTCTACTTGATTTGATTAGCACCCTTGTTAGAGCTTGAGAGGGTCTCCATCACCTGTACTGGCTTATGTAACGTAATTCTGGGTCAGTCCAAGAACAAAAGTGAATCCAATGTCACTGCTGAATCAGTTTTTCCCCGTAGCTGATAGTTATGGCTAACATACTTGTTGAAGACATTGCTAGAGTTCTCTGGTATCATGTTACCGTGGTGTATGTTGAACAACAGTTGTGACAGACAGTACTGCTGTCCAACTTTGGGGGGGGGGGGGGGGGATCCCGAGAGCAAAAACTACATTGTGTCACTTTAAAGTTGATTCAGATGATATAATACACAGTTATCTGGGCATTACAAACATTGACTGGTAACATGTTAGTCTTTTATTGTGTGTTGTGTGTGTAATTTGGTATTCCTTATGTTGTGGGGACCTAAATCTATTTACACAGTCATTTATTGGGACTTGTCTTCCTTATGGGGATAAAAAAACAAGTCCACATGATGTAAATTACTATATTTTAAGGTGAAGACATGTTTTAAAGTTAAGCTGAGGTTTGGTTAAAGTTAGGGTTAGGGCACTGGTAATTATGGTTAAGTTAGAGTAAGTCTCCAGGAAATTAATTTAAGTCAATGCAATGTCCTCTGAAGTCATGAAAACTAGTGTGTGTGTGTGTGTGTGTGTGTGAGACAAACTATATTATATCATCAATGCATTTTTAGATCTGTATATCTATGAAAGTAAATGTCTCACTTAGATTTTTTTTCACTAGTTTGGAGCAGCAGTCAGACTTTCCTCCTGTAACATGGACGCAGCCTGTGAATCAGAACACAAAAATATTGGATAAACTACTGAGCCCACATTACTCAGTCCCATTACAGAAACTCTTCAAGCCTTGTTCGTGCTCATGGAAGACACCATTGTGTTCAACCCACAAGCAGGCAGAGAGGCATTCACGGTCAACGTGCTCCAAAAAATGCTGGGCAGCAAACAAAGAAACTCATCCGTGCAAGAACTGTAGCAGCATTTTAGTGGAATAACGTCTGATTTAGATACATACAGTGGTTAAATTACAAAACATGAAAGCCTTGATTCCATGTTTCTACTCTCGGGTACTGATGCAGTATTTGTTAGTAAAGATAAGATAAAAATATGATACAATTTTATCTAATGACTTTTCAGAAAGATAAGTTAAGCAACTTATTTACACATCTAATAGGTTGTTTTAAAGTTATAAAAGAGATGACTAAGGTTTTAGAAGTCTATGTTTCAGACAGTGTAGAATAGTGTCTACATTACTTTTGACTTTTTCCCCATGTGACTTTGATGGGAATTCAGCACCATGAGATTGTCTCTGTGGTCTTGTAGAGCTGCTTTTTATAGCATATCTGTCCGGCCAGTCCTCTGCTGCTGCTGTACACAATGGACCCAAGCTGTGCTCTAATAAAAAGTATGAACCAGGCTTCATGCTGCTGCCACATGGACTTTTCGTGCAATTTTTGTTTTGTGAACCAGGATGACTGGAACAATTGAGTGAAAGAGGTCATTAAAAGTTCTAAACTTAGATAATTTCATAGTTTTAACATTTCATTTTTTGTTTTGCTTTTTTTTTTTTTTTTTTACACTACACATGTAGGGCTTGTGCTTGTTTACTGAGCTCTTTATACCCAATTCAAGTTACATCTGGCGACAGTTTTTACTGAGAAATTTACCAGCTTGATGTCAAAATGACAGACTTCTTCAAGGGTCATAATGCAGCAAGGCAAGCTAAAGAGTGAGCTGTTTTTGTCAATAAATATAGAAGAAGGTGGAGAGGAATTTTGACATTAGAGTGAATGTGTTTGGGTCACAAGAAATGTATGCCATGGACTACAGCATGCTGTATGGGTTTATAAAGTTTGCTACTGTGCTAGCCATATGGAAACACAGGCTGCACCTTTTTTTGCAGGTACACAGTTAACCTGTGGGCATAAAAATGTAAGATTTCAGATTAACAGCAGATGGTTTGCAGGTGAGTGAGATGATGCATAATGAATGAGGCAAATATTAATCAGTGTTATAGTCTAGTGGTCAAAGTGCAGTGAAATATAAGTGTGTGTTTCTAAATTGGAGACAATAATTGGTGCAGACAGATTATGTAGTCAATCTGCACGTTAGTACCCTTAGGACATCAAATGTGCAAAGGAAAATAATACTAATAATAATAATAATAACAACAATAATAATAATAATAATAATAATAATAATAATAATAATAATAATAATAATAATAATAATTATTATTATTATTATTATTATTATTATAAATCCCTGCTTAATGCAACTTTAATGAATACCTTACGTTTGTCACATCCTACCATTTTCTCTTTTTATTGCATGTCTTTTGCTTGAAACATGACCATTATATTGAAAACAATTAAATATGTAAGAGCTGTAAGAGCATCCCACCTTGAAGACACTGTGACCTGTCCATTAAACTGTTAAAGTTACCATGACAACACTATCATCCACATCAGGTATCTCTATTCAGAAGCACAGCACAGGTGATAGCCAATGAAATAATTATGCAAATGCAGTGCAGCACATTAAACACCCAGTGAACTGATTCCCTACACTGACTAAGTCAAGCCAATTGCATTCTGGTCCTGACAGACCAGTAGAGAGAAAGGGGAAAAAAATCTTGTCTGGAAAGTAATTTCCAAGAACAGCTGCTGGGGAAATTGTTAGAAAATGGCAGGGAGAATGAAACTGAGAGTAACAGCCCATATTGTTCCGGTGCAAGAGAAAAAGTAAAAGAAGGAAATTGAAATATATTTGAAAAACAAAAACAAATTGTTGAACAGGGATGGATTTGAAAGGCAAGATGAAGATAGTAATGGAAACAAAAGATTCCTTGCACAAATCAGTAGGCAAAAAGATGGGGAGGGAAGTAAATGAAATTAACACCAACCATGTTTCTTGTTTAACATCTCAAAGTCAATTTTATCACAATGTCCAGGTGTTGCATGAACTGTGCTTGATGAGGTAACGTCAGCCCCTAGTGCCATCTCAAAATGTTCAGCTTTTGCAAAAGCTTTATTCTTTGTTACATAGCCCTTGGTCATGTTTGATTAAAAATTTAACTTACCAATGAAAAATGATCTTATTAGCATCATTTACACCTAGCATTGTGTCATCTGCTGGTATTTTTCTTCTTATTATTTTTATCAGCAAGAGCAAAATAATCACATCCTAAAAGTTTATTTAAAAATCTTTAAATTCCCAGTGCTTCAGTATTTTCTGCATAGAAATGCTTGGTTTATAGTCCTACAACCATAATTTTTCAAATTCAGCTGATGTTAGGACCATTGGGTTCAAACTATGTGACCATAACCACTTATGAAACTAGGCCTAGCATGCAATTTGTCAGTTAGGATGTTATTTCATGCTAATTTCCTGACTTTTTAAAGCATAATTTCAGTTATGAATAAAAACAACGCTCAATCCATCTCCATGATAATCCATCTTTGATATAGGTGCTTGAGACTGAGAATGAGTCAGAAGCAGGGTCAGCATGTACGTAGGGACAGTGGAGAGAGTTCCATTGCAGAGGTGAGAAATGGAGGCTGCTGGGCAGTTATGAATAAAATAATATTGATGGTCTCCGAATTTTATGGAGCCTCAATTATATGAAAATTGCCAACTATATATTCTACTTGTTAGTGGATCATCCATGGCTCGACTCACTTTAAATAAGCAAATCCAAAATGTATACTCAAATGAGTATTTCTTCTGAGTGCATTGTAGTCAACTTCATGAAAGTCATTACTCTTTTAAAGGCAAAATTAAAATGCACTGTTGGTGATAAATGCAAATGAATTTCATTGTCTTGGCCATGACAGTGGGTTTAAAAACAAGCTGATGCATTTGGACTTGTTGGACTTGGGTGAAAGTAAATGTCTAACAACCTGTTAAAATGCACCAGAATGGCATCTACTTCATTCTGGGGGAGCACCACCCGACACCCCCACCACCAAAGAAGTGTATATAAGAGTAATGGAGAAAGAGAGATAATCTGTTAACCTTAGCTATTGTTCCCCTTTTGCATCCCTGTGTAGGAAAAAAAGTTTAAAAATATGGTATGTTTGTCATCAAATTCCTCTGCTTTCGTGTTTCTATATTTTAACACATCTCCACTGCAGACCCATTGTTTTTCTTTGCTAGTTGAGAGGCATGTTGAGGCTTTCTGGGTTTGGTATCAAAGGTCGCACTCAGTCCATCCAAATCAACCCAATCCATTCCCAGCCAGCCGCTGTTACTGCAGGTTTGCCCCAGGGCTCTGCACCTCTTTTTCATCATTTATCTACTTCCCACCAGCAAAATCTTCCATAAACACAATATCCATTTACACTTCTATGGGGAAGACATCCAGATCTACCTATCCACCAAACCCAGTTCCTCCCTCCCAACCCTCTTCCCTCACAGATTGCCTCAGTGAAATAAAAACTTTGCCAAGAAATCTCATAAAAACAGAATTTGTTCTCATCCGCACTAAGCCAAACCTCTCCCTCTCCAGTGAGTCCCATTCCCATCTGATTAAGAGTCTGGATGATGTTCTTGAAAGTATATTATCATCCCCCGCTCATGCCAATAACATCACCTGGTCTGCTTATTTCCATTTACGGAGCATAAACCGGCTCTGCCCTTCCTTCACCCCCGCCCCCATACCAGTGCCATCCTTGTCCATATACTCTCCCAGATTGACTACTGCAACTTCCTTCTCTTTGCAAACAAATTACCACCCAATCTTCAACTGGTTCAGAATGCTGCTGCCCAAATAGTCACCCAAACCCCCTCTATTCACCAAATCACCTCTGTTCTGTACCAGCTCCATTGGCTTCTGGTTCACTTCTGCAATGAATTCAAAATCTTTCTGTACACATTCAAGGCCATTCATAACCTCGCACCTCCATAACTGTCAGACCTCCACCACATTGCCAGCCACTCCAGTTCCTTCATGTCCTCCTCCTCTCTCTGTCTTACTGTCCCATCTGCCCGCCTCACCACCACGGGTTTAATTCAGCTCTGCCCCTCGCCTTTGGAACTCTCTACCACCTGACCTCAGTGAATCTCTCCCCCAATTCAAATCCAACTGTTCCAACTCACCTTTCCTTCATGATCCTACTCCACTGTCCCACTCCACATTAACCAGCTATCTTGTTAATATCTTGTTTTATCTATGTTGTATCATGTATTATTATTATTATTATTACTTGGCAGCTAGTCGCCCTCTGCTTGCATCTGCGAGCATCCACTGCCACTAGCTGTGTTATTGGGTGAGTGGTGGGTGAATTTTTTTTTTTCTTTAAATTTGTGAATAAATGGACTGCATGATTGTTATCAATGCAGCCAACATTTTTATTTAATATGGTGACACTGTCATCATTTTATGTCTTAATATTATAAATTTCTTCCATATATCACCTTTAAGGTCACACAGCATTTTTAATTTATATGTAGGCGATTCATTATTTCAGTATTTTATGACCCTGATTTGTATCCGTCAGCTTTTATATTTGTGAATACAACTATAGAAATCAAGTAGTTAATTGTTGTGAGAATAGACAGATTGGACTAAGATTTTAATTAGGAGCAAAAAGAGTATGTGTCAAAATAAGTGTGACAGTGGAAGATGAAATATCTACTGACACGTGAGAAACGACACACCAAAACAGTCAACAGGTGCACAGCATGACAGGAAAGTGTTGAGTGACACTTATTCTTTGACAGTTTCTGCCACTTGACACACTTAAGTGTCGCAAAATGGCGTGTCAGTAAAGCTTAGCACAGCATGATAGTGATGATGCACCACCTACAGTGTCAAAGACTACAATCATCTGTCAATTAAAAGATGTTGGGATAATGTGGTCTAATTTGGTGATGTTCTGAACGGACAAAGTGTGGTAATCAGTTTACACTCGAATACTGCACCCCAGAGATCTGCAGACATGGAGAAGGGATTGCATACTAAAATAATTACAGGTTTTCTCAGAAGGCTAAATTGTTTTTTTCTCTACATATTTTAATTCAGGCTTTTGTTTTCCACAATGCATATAACTGAAGATCAACAAAAATATATGTAATTGTTACGCCCCCATGCCGGGGAAAATAATAAAAACAAAAAGGTGGAATAAAACTACACGACATGACACGTTTGCAGCCAGCGTGTATTCTCTTCAGTCGGCCATACTTACTTTCTTTTTCTATCTGATAACAAGGCATCAACAATCAATCACTGTGCAGCACATTCGCCACAGACTTGACAAAGAAAATAGAAAACAATTTAAGTTCCAAAAAAACTTATGCAAGTGAATTCTGGTCAAAGGTAAATAAGATGTTATAAACAAAAAGTGATATAAAATAACTATTTTTATCTGTAAGTGCGAGGCAAAAGCAGTTGAACACAGAGTAGATGATCAATCATCATTTTAACCTTCCTAACTCAAAACACATAAAAACAATGTATTATTATCCCCTTTTAATTCACTCTTTCTAATGAATTGCTATATTAACATATGAAAATCATGAACTGTCTTTTTAATCAGGTCTTTCCATGAACTACTATTATTTTCAGCCATCAGCTCCCACTTAAACATAACCTTTTATCATGTTCACTATTATAACCATGACACCGTCTTTTTTAATCACATTTTGCCATGAATTGTTATTTTTCTCAGCCATGAGCTCTTGGTTAAACGTAGCTTTTCTATCATGCTCAATATTATAACCATAACATAATTACAAAATTGTTTCTCAAATAACAACATAGATATCAAGAGCACTGAATGAGAACAGCACTGAAAACTCTCACTCTCACTCATTTTCTACCGCTTTATCCTCCACTGAGGGTCGCTGGTGCCTAACTCCAGCTGACATAGGGCGAGAGGCAGGGTACACCCTGGACAGGTCACCAGTCCATCACAGGGCCACATAGAGACAGACAACCATTCACTCTCACATTCATACCTACGGGCAATTTAGAGTGTCCAATTGGCCTAATTCCCAAATCTGCATGTTTTTGGACTGTGGGAGGAAGCCAGAGTATCCAGTGATACTCTGGCATGTTCTCACACACGGGGAGAACATGCAAACTCCTTACAGAAGGGCGCACTGTTAACTGCCCCCAGCAAATCAAATGGACTGTATAATTCTGTATGTTTTCAATAGCTATTTTGAAATTGGATTAGTGTTCTTGCATCCTAGGTGTATTTGTTATACAGTATGAAGCTTCCTTACAAAAATAACTATAAAAATGTAAAACTTTGATTTGTCACAGCACACCTGCAGCACCTTTAGGCTGTGGCCCACACTTTGGGAGAGTAGCAGTTTTTCTTGATCTGGTTCAACCTGATTTAAATAGGATGCACACACATTACCTTGTGCATGTTTATAACCATGTGCTAATGTGTCCATGTCCAACATGACTGATCTCTTCTTTCTCCACAACCTCTGTTTCACTGGCAGACAACCTGCTAATGAATAATTTATACCACTGCTAACGTCCTCAGATTAGACAGAGACAGAAATTGTTTCAGGAACACATGAATGTTTAAAGACGACTCACCAATCCTCTGTGGCTTCTGAAAGGGGCCTCACTGGTGTCATTAATTTGTGCCCAAACTGCTATCAGAGAATTGAGGCGACAGCATTAGGCACCATGCAAATTCAAAAGACTAAAAAAAAAGAAAAAAAGAAAACAAAGCCTTTAATTTTGGACAGTGAATCATTTGTTCCTGTGCTGATACACTCCCAGACTGACACAAATGAGTGAGGAGCTTTACATTTCGATGCAAAATGCCAGCACACTATCAGCTTTCAGGGGCAGAGAGAGAGTGGGTGGCTGAATATGAAGTCACCTCTCAGCAAAGTTGGCAGTGAATCTGCATGCTTTGGCGATACTCTCTGTAAACTCAGCATACAAGAACTCACCATGCATGTCCACGCAATCTGCATGTGCACACAATCTCTTATCACGGTCCTGTGCAGCATATTTATAAATGACAAGTGCAACAGAAAAAAAAAACAAAAAACTTTTAGGTTGTTCTTTTTCCATGTAATTATACAAAAGATATGGCTTGCATAACAAACTAAACTTTTATTTCAGTTTTTTTGTGAGCAGTAACTTATAGTATAGCAAGGTTCAGTGTGTCAGAAGACTGACATCTAATGGTGAGACTACAGATTGCACTGGTTGCCTGTTATTTTTAGAACTTATATTTAAAATACTTTAATGTACATTTGCTTTTGATGTACACTCCCTCTAGGTTTCTCAGGTTCTCTGGCCTCATTCACTGATCTGAAACAAATTTTCCTAGAAGAGCGGACAACACTGCAACTGCCAAATACTTCTTACACTATTTCAAGCTATTTTCTTTATCATATTTTGCTTCATTTTGTTGTATGATGTCTTTTTTATGTGATTACATGCAAAATATGGAAGACTCCACCGCTCGACCCGCCTTTTCCTCTAGCATGTCAGGGAAGTATGGTGGCCTTAGCATGCCAGAAAGGATGTGAGCATTCTTTCACAACTCTCCTTGTTGGTTGATAAGAGGGGGGGGGTTCTTTATTTGCATGGTGACCTTTTTCAAAATCGGAATTGCATGCTTTGGCTGGTTTGTACTGCTGGCTGCTGTAGAAACAACAATGGACTAAATAGACTGCTACCTTCTTGACTTCGATGATGGTGCCCTCTACAACTATTACATTCATTTAGTTTGCTCAATGAAGAACATTTACATCTACATCTGCTGCGACATGAGTATGAAATGTTAATTTCACAACAGGGGATACTAAATGACCTCTGCTGTTGGTTGCAGGGAAAAACCTGTATAGGTATCGGTTACCAGCCAAAGCACTCCCCATATATTGGCATATTGGATATCAGCAACAAGTCCAATATCGTGCATCCCTAAAAAGGCTTGATATAAGGCTGCAAAACTTTTTTTATACACATACAAATATACTTATAGGTAGTATATTAAATTCCTGCCAATAAACTCTCCTATATCACACAGTGGAATTTTAACAGTTCTTACAGCTCCATTAAACACTTTGTTTTGCAAACATTTGTAACAATTTAATATCTGTGCATATCTTTGCATCACCTAAGAGCAATATTTTGCAATGTAGAAGACCTTTTTTGCCAAATTCAATCATTGGGTTTTGATTAACTTTTCTCATTCTCCTTCCTTTGATTCTTTCAAAAAAATATTTGAATTCAGAGCTCAGACGAGTTTTTGCTTCTTCTTCTATTCATTCTCTTTGCTTTTCAAAGCGATCCCCTTTCCTCAAAGTATTGAGAAGTGTAATACAGCCTTATTCAGTTACCTGGGTGTTTTTTTTAGGTGTGTTGATTAAAGAAAGAAATAACTTTAACAAGGATAACTAATCACTATCTGTGTTCATTTCATAACCCATTTCTGTCAGTAAAACCAGAGTAAACTTCATTAGAGCAGCCTTTAATTTATGGCCTTGTAGCTATACTTGAAATATGAATCTCCTGCAACTCCTGGTCTTTTTAATAGCTCATATCTTCATTTTACTCTAGTGTCTGGGAGTTGTTTTCTCCACCCTACACAATGATTAAGAGCACTGATAGAAAAGCTCTTATGAAACATTATTGTTATCCAAACACTTAACCTCGCAGACCAACCTCCACTGGTGTAATAATAAAAAAGAGCTGCCGGGCATTGCTGCACCAGTGTGTGTCCCTGTCTAGTCCACACCCACTGATTTTTGTCTTTGAGTGAGTGCAAAGGAAATGCTGTGGGAATTAATTTTGAATGTGCACATCCAGGCAAAGCCATTGAGTAGAATTAATTGTACAGTTTGACCTTTGAACTTTAGCATTTACTCAGCATGTCAAGAAGCCTCTGCTCAGAAAAACACTATGCTAGAGTCATGGGTGACTCGGCGTCAGAAGCAGAGAAGTTCATTGCAGTAGAGTCAATCTTATTCACACTAATGCAAAACACCAAAGTAAATTTACAACAAGAGCTCGAACATGAGAATCCATGAAATAATTTTTAAAATATATGCTTCTACACTGATATTGTTTGTGCTGCAATTATTGCAAGGACAGAACTTTTCCTGTCTTTTCAAAAGATGATTCAATTCATGGTTGCCACTGTGTATGCTGTGTTATTGTCTAGTCCTATAACAATAATGGAAAGTTATTCTATCTGACCACGGCTGTGTTTGAAAAACTCATTTATTCCTAATATTCCATTTGGTTTCAGCTAAAATATCCACACACACAGTGAGCATACTAATAATAATTTCCTGTATTTAATTTTGCTCTCTTATCATCATTCTCTTCCTCATATATACTTCAGACATTGGTATAGTGAAATTAGATTAAGATGAAGCAAAAGATAAGGTGACTCTAATTAATATTATTTATTTATTTATTTTTTTTTATGCTTCATTTTGTGCGTACTCCGGTCAAAATCCCTCAGCTCCATTTTGATCTGATCACATACCCCCGGTACATAGAGTAGAACAGTTTTTCTGATTTTCCTCCAACTACCACCAGAGAAAGTTCACGTACCACTGGTGGTACACGTACCACCAGTTTGAGAACCATGGCTGTAAGATAAGGGAGCAAACATTGTCAGTTGCAACAACTCTTGCTTGTTTCTTTGAAATAGGCTGAGCAATCCGTCTCATCAGAAATAAATTAATGTAAGATGCAATAATAGCATAATAGGACCTACCATGACTTTCAAATTGTTTAAACAATTGAATTGATGAGAACCTGATCTGAAACCTTAAAGTGACTGCAATGATCATGTTTTATATACACACACACTGTTGACCCCTTTGCCACCGACTTCTAATCTCAATTAAATTAATTTCCAATATTCATTTAACAGCAGTGGATGAAAACACAAATACATGCATTTTCTTTTACCAACTTTAGACAATTCAATAAAATTCTTAATAATGTTTAATGGAAAGATAAAGCTATAGTGATACGACCAGGATAATACCTTTAGTACGAGCAATCAACTTTTATTGCTCTGCCAGATGTATTGCTCATGCTGAATTATTAAGAATTTAACAAATATTCAGAAAATTAATGATTCCTTCCCTCCTACCAATGTCACATACTGGACATAATGGTGAGGGGACAGGGAGTTAACTCACTAACAAACAGCATAACCTCATAAGCAGAGAGGACTGCCTTTTTGTGTTGATCTGGCTGTCGATTGGACAAAGTGGTGAAAGATACTAGGAACTTTTCTCCTAGATTCACTTTGAGAGACTGTGAGACTCATAAAACACTTTAGATCAGTGATGTCTGTCAGAGCCATTTAACACAAATTTGAACTTACAGCAGCTTTTAGTTGGCTCACTGCTGGCTTGCATGTCAAGTCACTTTACTGAAAATGTGATTAAACAAATGCAGTTCCATTTCCAAAAAAGTACCAAAAAAAAAAACAAAAAAAACGAGCAAAATAACCTAGATACTAAATTTCCTTTTAAATGGGGTTTACCAATCTTTTCTGGGAAAATAAGTGCATAAAACACACAACATTTATTACATTTGTAAATACACATATTGACTGAAATGAAGTAATTAGCCTGCTGAGTGATAATATCTCCAAAGAACTCAAAAAGAACAGCACAGCAGAAAATGTATTTCACTGAAACTAAGCAAATCTTCCAGATGACAGAATCATCCACCTGAATATATTACTCCCAGCTGCAGTCTGTATTCCATGGTACATTAACAGTGACTTTTCAGGGCCTTTTCCCAGACAGAGGTTCAAAGAGCCAGACAACAGGACAAGGATAGGTGGGTTTCAAGAGGCAGGCTCCTTTAAGATGACATAACAATGAAGAATAACCTTTGGCAAAGACCTTATGAGAGAAAATATTTTATATTCACACATCAACCTTTTTCCTCCTACACTTTCTTTCCTTCCTTCTTATTACACTATCAGTGCATTTAATTTAATTTATATACAGCAACTGCCACAATAACAGCACTGGCATCAGCTTAACTTGCTGGACTGGCTCAGCACAAGATGTTTAATTTTTATATGAGATGTAACCGCCCTTCTTTAGAATACATACACAGATGCACACACACAAACATGCAGACAGCAGACACATTTACTGTATATAGTAGACACTCTGTTTTTCTTCTCACAAACAAACACAATGAGAGTGTGTATTTAAAATAAAGGGCAGAAGTAGTAGAGCTGCTGCTCCTTTGCATGGAAAAGGGCCAGTCGAGGCGATTCAGGCATTCTGGTACGTCCAACTGGGAGGAGACCTCAGGGCAAACAAAGGACTCCAGTGAGAGATTATATCTCCTTGCTGGCCTGGGAGTACCAGGGAATCCCACATTCTGAGTTGGACTGTGTGGCCAGGGAAGGGGAAGCCCGGGGCTACCACTGTGACCAAATTGATGATGATGGCTAGACGGCAGAAGCTTGATCTGATCATGATGGTCGCAGGAGATGCAGCTACTATGCGTTTTAAAACCAAGTGTGATCATTTCTTCTTAAGGCTGTCCACATGCGATTGGATCACTGAGTACAGAGGTCTGAATGACGCCTTGGTCCTGGTCTCCCATCACTTACATTCATCTAAAATAAGCAGAGAAATGCTGATGCAGTGATGCGTCGCGGAGTAATTCCACTCTGTTCTACTACAAAGGGATCCTGTCACAAAAGTGATGTGGGAGCTATGGATTTTTGGGTCAATTTTCAATGCTGTCTGAAACTCTGCTCTACTTTAAACTTCCTCAGAGAAGATTAAGATAAGCATCTCACTTCCTGTCCTAAATTCGATGAGATGACAACCCCTCTCATGAACCTGCTTGTGACAAGAGAGCAAAGCTGGGCTTTGATGTATGTCTTGCTGAAGCAAACTAGCACTGAATGTTCAATGGGTTTGACCCAGGTCAGACTTAGCTGAGCCTCACCTCAATCCCAGACTTCCAAAGAACATTGAAGAAACTCTTGCTGAATAACCTTGTGAACAATGACAATAATTAAGGATTATTGGAAGTGTTTTCATAAGACTCTGGCTTTTGCAGAATTCTATTTCACAGGACATTCTATAAGTTATACCAGGATTTTACTTGCAGTTAATTATCATTGTCAATATATAATCTAAAATATCATAAATGACATTGACCAAATGTGGCAAAGCTGCCTTTGTGAGTAAAGAGGTCCATATTGTCTGCTTCAAAATAGTAAAAAATACATTTATAGGTAATTCAAATGTCAATAACTGTCAAGTTATAGTGTAGGAGAGCAGGGAAATGTAGAGGAAAATGTTATTGTTTTTACAAATGACACTTAGTGTTTTGGATGAGAATTATATTACATTGTATGGAAAGTGCCTTGAGATATTGTATGCTATAATTGGGTTCTAGACAAATAAAAATGAACTGAATTGAAAATAACAGCAAAGGTCTACATGCAACGTCAGCCAGTGAGTTTTAAGTTTGTGAACTCACATCAGTTATGAAAGATTAACAGCAGCCTGGATGGCCAGAGGAGTTTCAAAGGATTTTGGGGGCCACAGGCTACAGGGACCTAGGGGGCCCCATATCCAAGAGATATCAAACGCCTACCCCATCCTGAAATTTATGAATTTTTTGGTATATTTTTCATCATTTACTTCAGTGTTTCCAAAACTCTGTGTCTGTGTGGACCCATATTTTAAAGATGACAGACTAGCGTGACCCAATTCACAATATAAATTGTGACAAGAGCAAATTTGTGTGTGATTAATATTGCTTTGAATAGGTGTTTAATAAAAGAATCACTTCATTTTATGAACCTAAGGGGAAAATGTGTGGAAAAGAGAAGCTGCACACAATCTGGACACATTCTTGTTTTCCTTTTCCTCCTCCTCTTACAGTCCTTTTTTTTTTCTTTTTTTAAATCACCAAGCATATTTACAGCGGTTTTGGCAACAGTTTACAGTGACATGGGGTCACAGCCAATCACTGTATTTCAGGGGGTTCTCAGAGGCAGCTCCCTCCTTTGCCTAGCATTTTAAAATACCCCAGTTAATATTTTTCAGTGGGAGAAAAAGAAAATACCCCAGTGTGATCCAATTATAATTCAGTTTACAACACCTACTGTGAGCACAAAGGGTCACCAGTTGGCCAACTGAGGTCACAGCGTGGCGGCTCACTCTGCGGCCTGAAATATTATTATGGTGGTTTTAGTGTCCTATGCAGTCTCGACCTCTCCATGTCACACACCTTTTATACCATGTATCAAGGAAGCTCTCCGTGTAGCCAATTCAAACTCCCCTGAATTATATTGATCTGTCTCTGACATGGCTGTAACGCAGGACAGTGGTGCTAATGGAAGGCGATAAAGAAACGATAAACCCCCTGCAAGTCACCAGTGCATCACTGTACAGACTGATAGCAGCAAACAAGAGCTGAGCAGAGGCAAGATGACGAACAGAGAGAATTTTCTACATTTTATTTTTTATTTTTTTACCCCCTCCATAAACACAAAGAGGCCTTTTATGGATTCTTTGCGAGGATGACAATAAGAAAGCATTTCACCTCAGAGAGCAACAAATGTAAAGAGGACAATTTGGGGGAGACTTTTATTGTCTTTTCTAAGGCGGTAAGCTGAATGTAGTGGTTGCTTTCCACTTGAACCTTAAATATGCATGTGCTGAAAGCTTGGTGGAGGAAAATGTTGGCCTTTCTGTTTGTTTACCGTGTCTCAAGGGGATTTCTGTAAAATGGCTGAAGAAAGCTAATTGCCTTTTTTGTTACTCCTAACCTTTCACATTTGGATGCATGTAACTTCCTGCAATTACACTTTACACTAGAGGATATGTGATTTTCCCATTAGATTTCTGTAATCTTTTCCCTATTGGATTAATCTACAGTAGTGTGGTACACAGGCCCGGTAGCATTAGAGCCTAATCAGAAAAGTTTATTTGCCAGACCTTATTTCCGTCTGGGCTCACTTACCATCACCCATCAAACATGTCACCTGAGAAATAGTGGTGTGGGAATTATTGATTGTCAGGAAGGAAGAGAAAGTTTGCATTTAATCCTTCACAGCAGAGTCTGTTGAGTAGAATATTTATTTTTTCTAAACTCTGTTTAGCCAATTTAATGCCATTGTGCCCCCTTTCATAATATGTTCCACCAAAAGTGAAATGCATTTTCTATTCTGTGCACTAAGGAAGGCAATTCAATACTTATTTGCATGTATATATATATATATATATATATATATATATATATATACACACACACTATGGTTTTTCACCCACCTCTAGTGCTTTTGGTGTAAATGGGGTGGGTGGGTGATACCCATTTACTGGCTATGAATGTCATTAGGTTAGACACAAACTGATTAGGGCTTAAAAAAAAAACAATTGCTTGGTCTGCTACTCAGCAGATCCACAAAAACAAACCAGGTTGTCCTCATAACACAGTAAAAATATTCAAGAAAAGCTCCCAAACTGTGGTCTGCTGCATATGTATATATGCAAAAGCCTGACATATTTCCACCGCAGCCTGAATGGACAAACCAGCCAAAGTGTGCATTTCATATTTTAAACTGAATGTTTACTATGCAAACAAAGAAGAAGAAAAAAACAGGCCACAAACTTGGGAGCTGTTTGTTACAGCAGTTTCACCATTAGATGTCGCTGACTCTTACACACTCTGCATTTTTGGACACCTCGCTTTGTTTCACACCACCTCCTTGCCTCAAATACTTCTAAGATATATGTCACTACTTTCATTATGTCAAATAATGAAATACATTCCTAAATGTAATTAAAAGTACAATTTAGTACAATTTATTATTATTTTGGGATAAATGGATCAGTGTGACCACATACAGTATTCCAGTGGTAGAACTTGAATAGCTTGGAGAAACAGTGGCCTATATACAGAATCAACAATTTAAATCCTAGAAATAGAAACAAAACTGCATCTTACTTTGTCTAGCAACAGTCTAAACACTTTAGGTGATGAAAATAACAAAAATTGAAAGCTATTTTTGGAGAAACACTAAATGGATAATGAAGTAATTATTCCAAACAGGAAGTAGTGAATGTGATCACAGCCTTGTCATTGACAAGCAAAATGGGACTTTACTAAAGCCACGAAGTCCCTATACCCTTTCTAATATGTTTTAAATAAACACTAGTTACTTTATTCAAGTGTGTCCTTAATCAGGCTCCATGCAGCGTAACAAGCAATTCATCACGTTGCATTAGTATTAGCGCTGTCACTGGTTGGATAGACACGTGTGTGGCTCACAGTGAGAAGACAACAGCTGATTGAAACATATGTTCACTTTGCATAACTTACATATGTTAGAAATAACTGGTGTATGGGTGTGTACAATGAGCCTGTTGATGAAGTAATGGACTGAGAAAGAAATGTGATTGTTCTTCATTTGATTTATATGCAAACCACCAGAAAAATCAAACCATTATGCACTTTCTGAATTGTATTCAGAATCGTATTTGTATGGACAAAAGGGGAAACAAAATCCATTTTCATTCATATTTAATGCTCTGATTGCAATCCTCATATTCAACCAAATCTGACTGTCACCTCATTTTCAGACAAGAGTAACACTGTTGAAAAAGAGGGCTTTGAAAACTTTCAAAAGTCAAATATTAATTGAGCTGTTCTTGACAATAAAAGTACATACAAATCCTTAAATTTACTGCTATTTTCCTCTTTTCTCCAGCACCATCGATTGCTTTTATTTCCCACAGACCTTCTGCAGTGGTAAATGGAGGGATGCTATAGATTTCTATTAAGATTGTGAAGCAAATTTTTTGTGTTGTGTCCCGTCAGACTCTTTCACAGCATAGTAACATCCGATAGGGTGTTTGCTCCATTTAACTCCCAAGATGCTTAAGTTAAGTAAAATATCAACACTATCACCAGGTGGCAAAGAACCCAGTGGCAACTTCCCATTCTTCGTGTCCGCGGCCTGTAATCTTCCCTCCTCCACTTAACACCCTCCTTGTGAACTTCCTACACTTACTCCATATTTCTTTGTGTGCCTTCACCTCCTTTTAACCTTCTCTGTTCCCTTTCTTACAGACTCCCCTGTCAATCTTTGCAGTCTGACGCCTTGCAAATCGAGCAAACATGAGCTCAGGTTGCTGAAAGAAAGTGGCTCAAATCTCAGCTTTACTGATGACCTCTCTCGCTCCCAGCTGCTATTCGCCGTCTTATCAGCATTTATTTCAGCTGCTACCTCAGCCCTCTTCATCTAATTCCGTTCTTGCGCTCCTTACCTCGCCACATAAGTCACTGTATCTTACTCCTCACCTCTGCTGCCTGCAAACCCTCCCCCCTCTAAGGTTTCTGTCGCCCACCTTGACAAGAACTTAGAGGATGCTCAAAGACCTTTCTTTTTTTACAACCCACTATCCCTGTCCTCAATTCCTCCACTACATCCTCTGCTGAACTCCTGGCTGACTTCATTTGAAATTATCTGTATCTCCTTTTCCCACAGATGAGGTCCTGAAACCAATCCACAGTATGTTGCCACTTTTCGTGATTGCTATCGCCAGCACCTGTCCTCTGAAAAGGCGAGCGATTACAGTCTGTGGACAAGTCAGGTGAAGTGCTACTGTGGGAACACTTGACAATAATGGGATATTACAAGCTTTACAAAAGTTAATCAACTTGTATAATTTGATATTTATGATACCTCAACGTCTGAGGTAGTGCATAATCATTTTGTGTAATTGCATCGACAGTTAATGAGCCATAAGAGAGGGAAATCATTAATGGGTCCTCACTTGTACAGTGTGAGATCATAGCCTGAGTTCGAGGTTAAACCTATACACACATGGCGTCTAAGCATAAATATTTTACCAGCCGTGGACAAATGTTCATCGCACACAACATCTGGATTAGCAGATGCTGCATCTGGATTGCAGACAATTCTCCGGCTAAATACCATTTCAGATTAACATACAGTATAACGGCTATAAGGATGTAAGGAAATTTCAATAAATAAGATTAAAGTGAGCTTTAATCGGCATTATATACTGGCACAGAATTATAACTGTGTCATCAATATCATTTTCCTTTTAGTGGCCAGTCTGTAATGTAGCTTGGCAAGCATGCAAAAATTAATTACATAAACTGTATGTAATTTAACCAAACTAAAATATATTAATATCAGCGATGTAAATGTAATACTGGTGACCTGTCCAGGGTGTACACTGCCTTTTGCCCGATATCAGCTGGGATTGGCACCAGCAGATGGATGGATAGATATATTACTTTAATGCATGGTCATGCATGGTTCTACTGCTTTATCTCATTTTTGTTTGTTTGTGTTGAGGCATTATAAATTCTGGCCAATACATGTATGTGCAGCAGACCGTGTGGAAGCATGATGTGTGTGAAGATTCATCATGATACAATACATACAGTAATACTCAAAGGACTGGGTCTAATGAGTCCTTTAACATCTGCTCAAGGTCATTCACCCACAGACATTTATCCTCTGAGAGTTTGTGTCACTGCGATGAGGCACTTAGGCATCTTTCGGCAAGACCTGCAACTTTTAGTGTTTGGGTTCAGTTTCATTGTGTCATCACATGCTCCACATGCATCAAGCAGCTGCGACGATTCAGCAAAACAACACCGATATAAACGTGACACAATCTGCTTTTCATGGTGGAGCATGTGACTATGGTAAAGTGAGGTTTTTACAAAATAGAAAAACACCTTTTTATTCCAATCATACAAAACAAAATGAAAAGAATTTAAAGAATATATATATGCATATATATGCTGCAGATACGGTTTAATGGTTTGTTTTCAGAAGCCAGCAGCACTGAGAAGCACTGGGTCACCAAGCTTCCACAAGTTTAGCCAAGACAGTGGACTTTTAATGAGGCCTGACATAACACCGGCTGTTTCAGTCAGAGATGTAACTGAGTTGTTGCAAGAAGCAGACAGTTTGCGATAAACAAAGACCCGTGAATCCTACAAAGGAACTCAGAGGTTACAAAAATATTAAACTACAAATGGATATATTACATTTGCTCAACTTTGTCCCTCTGTGTTCGATGACTCAGGATCATAGTTTATTATTTATATACTTATACTATATGCTTTACCATGAGTCCAATATATGGGATTGTCTGCCTGTGCATTTCTTTTTTGAATTTGTCCACACAGCAGTTTACAAGAGCTTTGAAATCACTTCTTTTAACATACAAATGTTGTTTTTGTGTATATAATGTAATGTTGATGTAGTCTTTTAGTACTGCGTACTGTGAGAGGTGTTTGGGAATTTTTAACTATTTCTAATAATATGCCTCCTGAAGAATGCAGATTTTAAAGCCCCTGGCTGATTTTTAGACAACGCTCTTTTATGTGTAAATAAATGCAAATATAATATATAGATACCACAATAAGTAGGTAACTCGTTCTCATAGTCATGGAATAAAAAAAAAACACTTCTATAAAGTTCTTATGAAGTTGTTCGTACTTTTTTTTTGCTGATGCATCAAAACCATATCACCCAAAGCAGCAGACTTTGACATAGAGATGGGAAGAATTTCCTCAAAGCATCTCCAAAAGTGGTATTCATTAGTGGCAACGGATACCTAAATAACCACTGCAGCTTGTTTCTCAAAATGACACACAGTAACTTTCAAAACTGGCCTAATTGTGAGGATCAGCTTAAAAATATCAGGTCATTTGGACTAGAGAAAGTAAACTTTAGCTCCAGCAGAAAAATCCTAAACATTCTAACAGACCCTGGTCTCCATTCATGGCCTACTTTACCACTCTTTATGACATCATGTGTGCTCTCATGTTGTTTTCTTTCTCTTTTCTGTTGCTTCATATATTGAACCCAGAGTACATTTATATACTTATATAAGGAAATTATGAGTTTTATACTTGTATGTTTATGAACAAAAGCATCATCTGTCTACTTTGCTTTGACCATATTCACCATCTTGAAGAATTAATCATCTTAGTAATATTAATACGCTACCCTGTCTTTCACTAGTACAAAAACTCATTAAAGATGCACTTATATAATTCTGCAGGTGCTAAGGCCACTAATATGAATGTAAACAGATTTTTTTTTACTGTGAGGTTCCAGGCATCCAGAGAACATGGATCAGGTTGCAGACACATTGTCTATTGTCTAGTTCAGTTGACCATCCACTGCAACGAGCAACAGTTTGAAAATCAGCTGCCATTAATAAAAGTACAGCATTTAATTCATTAAAACAACACTTTAGCGAGCACTTACAGTGCCACCACCACAAAACCAGAGGGGCAGTTTTGTGATGTGATGTGATTCAAACTGTCCCCAAGGAAGGAAGCGTTTCCATCACTTTTATTGCAAAAATATAATCACATCACACCATATCAACCCTCCCTCACAGAGTCCAGCATTTGTCATATGTTAGCGCTGTGAAAATGAAACAGAAACAACACACTGCCAGAGTTTACCAGTCGATGAAAAGCACAGACTCAAGCAGAATTTTCCTTTTTTTTTTTCCTGTTTCCCTCCACTCCGTCCTCCCGTGCGTCATTTACCCTCAAACAGACTTCACCGTCTTACGAGGCAAGACGGCTGTTGGTTTAACATCTTGAACGCCTCCTTTTCCAGCTGATATTCATTTCCTGATCTAAATGAGTCACTTTTTACCCAGTGTGATGTAGCCATCATGGAGGACGGTAAGGATGTTCCTGTAATGTTTCACCCCACTTGGATTTACCTGCATGTGACAGATGATCTGGTAAACAGAAGCTGCAGCTATTTACAGATATGGAGCATAATTGTACTGCTCAAAAAACTCAGTAATACATTTGTGTAATATCACTTTGAGTATAGTGTAAGGATTGCAAATGCTGGGCAAAGTAATACTGTTACTGTTTTACTGAATCTTGATTATGATGACATGTACTCCCAGCAGGTGATGACAGGTCACATGAGAAGGAACGTTTCCATGGAAGTTGATCACACTATACAAGCACTTGTGGGAGAAAGGTTTATTGGATTAAGTGTGTCCACTGCACTAGACTAGGTGGCAATTCACCCCCCTTTTAGCATGTTAGTATTATGCAGTTTCCATTCTTTAAGCATAAAGTCAGTCTTTGTCAGTCCAAAAAATCTACACCATGTTTTTGTCACTGTTGTCATCTTCTATGTTGCAGCGTTTTCTATTATATCTGTGTTTGGCCTGGGGTTGGAGCTGCGGTTCAGCTAGAGTCTGACTCTGCTTCCTATATGATTTTAGTCATAGTATCACAATATTTAGTTTTTTTTTTCTGGTTTGATGTAAACATACTGAGAGATGTTTTGCTTTGATAGGCTTCCATGTTTGCAGCCCTGCTCTATTTTTTCTTAAAATAAAGCATGTATGTAATGTTGTATGTTATATTTTTTTCAAAGGAATAATGTGTGGCTGATTACAGGTCCTGAGAAACTTCCTAAGTCAAACATAACACATTCCAACATGCATCCACACTCATGCCCCCTCAAATACATTGAAAAATAACCTTTTTTTTAATCCTGTCATACACAACTTAACTGCATTCTCAAATCACATTTTGTAAGGAGTATATATTCCACATTATATTTGTATATTTTTTACATTTTTTATGTGACGCAGCACACCACAAAGTGTCCCAAATGTGGTGCGCCATTTTAAATACAAACACCGTCGATTACATTCAAACTGTTGTCAAATCTGTTCACACAAAAGCTGATTTAGTGTACCAACTCCACATGACTTCCCCTGTTTTTCTCAGTATAGCGGTATTTAGATTTCGGGTTGGCTGGCGACATTTCGGTGCTGCACACAAGTGATTTGAAGACAGACTGTGGCAACAACAACATAGCACATGTAAAACAAGACAGCTGCAATCCAAACACAAAGAAGCATCCATGAGACGTTTCAGAATTGAATTCTACAGCTCTCTCTATATATATATATATATATATGTACTGTATATATACAGTATATAATCAAAACATTCATAACCAGAAAATGCTCAGTATCATCCTCATTTACACTGAAAGCAGCACAAGCAGATAAAAGACTATCATAAAAATATGTTTCATTAATTTTTGTTTAGTTGTGTTGTTTAGTTTTTTAAGACAACTTTGCTGGTTGTGTCTTCGTGACTGAAGTCTAATTGCACTTTTGCTAACAGTCCTTCTTTCCTTACTACTAGTCAGCCATACCATTGGTAGGAGCACCCATGTGACACAGGTTGGTTGGTCAGTCCTTCATTACTTACTTCACAAACACTTCAGTGTCAGTTTAACTATGCTCATTTCATTAACAGTCACATGTACAGTACATTAAAGATGCAAGAAAAAAAATATACAAACTCATTTGCGTTACCATGGTAACCGTGTGTGTGTAAGAGACCATCTGTGGAGGGAAGTGAAAGACAGAGTGCATGGCAGTAGATAAAAAGAGTTGCTCACGAGGAGGGAGTTCAGGTGGGTGGAGTCGACTTAAATACTGAGACAGCGTCTGATTCCCTGAGCAACATAATGGGAGGTGTGTCCACATAAAGAGGAGCTCCTACATTATCAAAGGTTTTTTATTTATTTATTTATTTATTTATTGCCACACTGCTTGTCATTTGAATGCAGCTGCAAATATTCCTTCAAGGCCATAATCAATATGTACATTTGCAGAGAGTCAGTGAGGAGGGACTGACAGAGAGTAGATTACATATGTGTTTTCTCATTTGCTGCCTATTTATAGATGGCTGATTTGTGTATGCGGTGTGATGAGACCCTTCGCCTTGCAGGGGTTTGTTTTCTGTGAATAATAACAAATATAATCCATAAAATAAGACTATAAATTCACTTTTGTGGATAATTCCTCAGTTTAATGCAAAACACGATCAACCTTTGGGACTGCCTTATTAGGAACACTGCTGTGCTGTCTTTTAATTTGATGTATCTTACATTCTATTTCCTTTATAGTTAAGTACACTAGAGAGCGAACACTTACATAATTCTGAAAGTATGACATAATTTCTGAGACAAGAAAGAGAATGGATATACAGAATATCAAAGCACTATGTGTGGATCATTTCATCCATGAATCTTTTAACAATTTCATTTTGCTGTATGTTATTGAATATCCTTGCCTTTAATTTATGTTATTCTTCTAAATAAAATTCATTCATTCATTCAGGAGAAAAATCCATAATGCCAAATATGACGCATTTCCTGCCCTGTGGCTGATGCTGTATATCAATCACAAATTTGAACAAGCATGAAAGGAGCATATTAAAGTTGCAGTTGCATTTCATAGGACTTTGTGGGCCACAGGCAAAGAGGACATTTAATGGACTCAGGGATGAATTAATAGGAAATATTTGTCTGTGAAATGAAAGGGGATATACATATATATAAAATATGTACAAGAGTGACCTTCAGCATTTAAAATAGGTACTGTGATTCCAGTTCAAAACACTGCACGATTGGATGGTTGTCGGATTTTCCAAAATACAGGAATACAGAGATGCACTTTTGCCCAGCATTATTACACTGTTCGTGCACATACAGTGCATAACTGTCCCTCCATCTGATTTGTTTTTATAAAATAATATTCAACCTGTTTAAATCTATTAACAGTGGAGGATGTACAGGATGATAGATGACAAGGTAACAGTAATGGACTGTAAAAACATTATATAGATTTAAAACCCACCAACTAAGTATAGAACTTAACTTTGTTTTGTCTCTCTGTCCACTTCTTAAAGTATCCAAACTGGCATGTTTGCCATCAACATCCTCTCTGCTTTCAGCTTCCATCTTAAATGCAGACCCTTGTTTTTCCTTCTACTCGTTCTAACATTTTTGAGAGGGTTAGTGAGGATTTTTTTAGGTTTGGTGAAGGTTGGACACTTAGCTGGCATCCTGTGTGCTGATGTACCATGAGCTGCTTACTGAGTGGGTGATAAAAAAAAAGACCGAAACAGCAATTTAAAACAGAAAGGAGAAGAAAGAAAAAGTACATAATAGAGTGGAGAAATCATTTAAATATAGGTGTTTTCAGCAGCTCCCAGGGGCTCTTCTGTTTGCGTTGCCTCTACTCTTGCAACACCCTGCTCTAGCTAATAAATATGATTATCAGATCTACCAGGACCAGCTAAAGGAGGATATATAACACCAAGCCAAGGCCCAGGGTCCAGAGCAACACACACTACACTCAAGTCAAAGAAAACAAGAACTAATGCATAGGCCTGGTCAAAATAGCAGGTCATCTGTTTCTTTCATTAGAGCAGCCTCAGTGCTCTACTGTACATTGGCTTCTGAGGCAGATTCACAGCAGTGATAGATACAGGAAGACTAAGTAGGCTCCGGATTGGAATTAGGTCTAGCATTTTTCAGACTTCACTGTTGCTGATGAATTTGTTTAATGGGAATGTGAAAACTGCTACTGTGTCAAAAGCGAGCAAAAGAATGGAATGACAATGGATAACAAATGTTCAGAATATTTAACATTCAAGCCATTGCCAAAAATGTGTTCACAAAACGCCTATCCCCTCCACATGACTCTCTCTTCATTTCTCAGTATGACAGCCTTTACTTTTCGTGCCACCCCTTAACAATCCCATGCTGCACACGGGAAGTGATGGGATTCACGTCAAGACAGATGGAGGCAACAGCAACAGTAAGTACGCAAGTAAACAAGATGGCTGCAAACAGGTTGGAGTGCGAAGCGGACAAAAAAAAAAAAAAAAAAATCAGTTTGATGGGTGCATCTTGTCCCCACCCGCCCTGTGCTGCTGATATATGCACACAAACGCTACCTCAGGCGGGTCTTATAGAATTGCTTGACAGGGCCCTTATTAAGAAGAAGGACACGGCATACAATTAATGTTCACAAAGACCGACAGAGGCAGAATCAACAAAAACAAAACAAAAAGAAAAAAGCATGCACCTCAGCTTTAATGTACTGCTGCCCCTCCCTACTGTGTTTGTTTACTCGAATTAGCATTTTTTAATGAACGGCTATGAAGTCATCCAGAACACTAAGCAGGTAAATAACGTATATCATATTGGGTGTAAATAAAAATCCATGATATCATATTTTGACAAGAAAAAAAAAAAAAAACAACAAATCCCAACATTATCTCTGCATCAAACACATTTTTTTTGTGTATAAGCCTTTTTAAATTGAGATGCTGACCTTTATGATGGACAGACCCCATTACTGAACTACTGTCAGGTCTCATGTGGCTCTCCTGCACAAAGATAAGTCTAACATTGATTTATTGGTGTCCTTTACTTGCATGTCAAACTGAGTGCACTTTACAGATGTCTCTCTCTCTCTCTTTTTTTCTTTGCAACCGCTTTCCTTTTTTCAAGCATGTTCAAGAGGCATTTTGGAATAGAGAACCACAACAGAGAAATAATGTCTTTGTGCTGCAAGTTGGAGCTATTCTCATTTTGATGAGACCATTTAATTCCTAAAAAAAACTTTAGAATATTAGACTGGACATATCGACAATATTTCTCCTATTCATATTTACATGACTAAAAGTTGAGAATTTTATAGCTGTCTCCTAAAGTTTGACCAAGTATATTTTTGTTGCTACTGATTGATTATTCTATGAAAACCACAGAAACGAATGTAAGGTATCTAGTTCTGTACTGGTAAAGCTGCCCAGCGCTGCAAAGCAAGCTTATAGGGCAGAAAGAGACATAAACAGTCACACAATGAATGAAATAAACGCATAAGGCAACTTGGGTGGAGTGTTTAAGAGATGAGAGATTGTCTCGGGTCATTTTGACACGTCTGTCAAGTGCTTATCTGTGTTAATTTGGTGAGGGGGCTCAGAACACAAAGCCTCTATTTTAAAATTTCAGCAAAAACAGTCATTTTTTTCATTATATATCCTGCTTACCAAGCTTTAAATTATATGTAAAAAGGCTCAGTGAGAGTTCAATTTGAGTTCTGTAACGTTTTTTTTTTTTACAATGTTAACATTATCCCCGTTTTCCTGATTCTTGGCCCCTCTAATCAACACCCTCATACCATATTTTTTTGGGTAGAGCATTAACTTTATAACACTGAAAATGTTACAGGTCTAGCAAGGAGGGAAACCGAAGGTCGAAAGGCACAACGAGTCCAAAGGCTTTGTTGTACCAAAAATCATCTCTGTCCATACCACCACACCTGGACCAGATGCATATCAAGTGACCATTCATTTTGCGGCACACAACAGAAGATAATACAACTGGTAACATGTCGATCAATCAATAATAAATGCTGCTTGATGTGGAATAAAATTGTATTTTTTCATCCAGAATTATATTATATTATATTATATTATATTATATTATATTATATTATATTATATTATATTATATTATATTATCACAGGGGAAATTAAGTAAGTATGACAAAGATAAGGCATAAATAAAACTATAAAAACAATGAAAAGGGGAAAAATAAAAAGCAGTAAAATATTATATATACAAAAAATACAAATATATGACAAATCTTAGACCTTTTACTATGGACAGTATGTGGAAGAAGAGCAGCAGAGGCAGAGGATTGTTACACTAATGTATTATATCCATTCATTTAGATTATACATAATTTTATGATGTAAGTGCACTGTGTGCAGATTATGAGTGACAGATCATAAGTGCTGTTGGTCATCATTTCACAGAAGCTATTTGATGAATCATTTGTTATAATGAAATGATTATATTTTAATCATATGAAAGAGAAAATATATATATATATCCAGGATTGGTTGACTTCTGCTCACTTTGGGTGCCAGGGTTAAATGTAGCAAAGTGTTGCGCATCTGTTTTAATGTGCCGTGTCTCATTTGCCGTGAAAACTTTCCCCAGATTCAGCATATTCATCGCATCAAATGTGAACCCTTCATTAGCGGCTGGGTTGGGAGTGAATGTAAGGATAGATTTTTATGCAACACGAGAACTGCTGCGTTATCAGCAAATGCTTTAGTCCTTTAAAGAGGATCAGTGTTTCTCACCGTACCATGGATAATGCTGGATGTTACTGGGTTTTTCTTTTTATCACTGCATATTAATTAACGAGACATCGATATGCACATTTATGCATATATGATCACACAGGATGCTGTGAGATTAAAGGTCTTGACATCAGTTGCGTATCAGGAGTCAGGGGGGATTATCCCAGCTACACTGTTGTGTATGAGATACTGCTAAAGAAATGCTGCAAAAAATAATAATAATAATAAATTAATTAAAAAAAATTAAAAAAAATCTGTGAATTTGCTGTGATTATTTGCTGTGATTATAGTCCCACAGTCCCTGAAAAGTGATAAAAGAAATATCCGCATCATGCACTTTACTAAATTTCAATGGTTTAAAAAAAATGGAGCTTTCCAATCATGTTAAATTCAGTAATATTCCCAGCTCTGAGATGCTGGGGGGTGTGACAACAGTTGGAGCCACCACACATAACCCTAAGCAAAGTCTGCAAACTGTGCTGTTTTTGTACACTCTGTTAACATTAATGCTCACCTGTCACACCACTTGTTTAACAGACATGTTTTGAAGTGACATTTTCACCATTTTGGTCTCAGTATAACGACATACTGTCAACAAACACAGAGCTGCTTTCACTACAGTCCCGTTCTTTCTCCATCAGTGGTACTGCAGCCTCACAGCAAAACTATGCTCTTCTCTCTTTTCTTCTTCTCTAGTTCATTTCCACATTTTTAAACATTTTCAGCTAAGTAGCAAACCAAAGGCAGGAGTGCAGTTACTCACAAGTGAAGAGGTAAACTGCTGATAATGTGCACTAAGGGTTTTTGAATCGTTACTGTGTTTGAGCGATTGCTGTTTTCAGGCGACCATAACTGTCTCTGCGCTCCTCTTGTCTCTCACCTCTCATTGCGCCAGTCTTATGGTTTACCAGCAAACTTTTACTAAAGATGATAAGTGCTGCAAAATGGATTAGTCTGCCTTCTTTCTCTGCACTGTCTATGGATTTGGGTGTCAGCAAAGGTAATTGGATCATTGATCTGTGCACTCATCCCTTTATTTGTCTTGTCATATGGAGTAAAACTGCTGCATGTTGAAAGTTGCCTGCATTATACAGTCGGAGTTTTGAGTTCAGCACCATCAAATTCGAGCTCGAGCCCACACCTACACAACATAAACAGGCAGATTATCACTATCAGTATAATTGGGTGCAAGTTTATTTCTCTTGTCAGGCTACTATTAATTTGATTCATGAATGCATTTATGCATTCAGGTTTTCCAGTGATCTGTACTACTGCTAATAAAGTAAAAAAAATAAAATAAAACCCTCCTCAAAACTTTCATCATTTATAGACAAACACCGGCCCACAATTTCACACAGCTTCGAGTATTCAGCAAGAGTTTTATGGGGTGGGTGCGCACTCATTTGCACATATTTGCATGTCATTAGCACTTCAATCCTACAAAACTTGAAAGGCCTTCCTTGTCAAGACACTCTAATCTCTCTCTCTCTTTCTCTCTCTCTCTCTCTCTCTCTCACACACACACACACACACTTCTGCACAAAAGCATGGATTAAGAAAGCGCAGGCTCTCAATGAAAAAGTTTAACCTCCCATTCTGTCACCTGACAGCGGCAGGAGGATGAAAAAAAAAAAAAAGTGTAATTGTTCTGCTTTGCGTGTTTGTTTATTTGCCACGCAGTTGTCATGTGACATAAAATGGCCCCACTGCACTCAGAGAGAACGTAGATGGGGGGGGGGGGGCGGGAGAAGAGGAGGGGGGGGGGGGGGGGGGGGGGGGGGCTCAAATGTGATTAAACTACTGGTATTTAGATAATAAAATGCTCTTAATGATTCCCCATCTAGTAAAACAGGTGTTGCAGCAGCAGCTGGTTACAGGCAAATAAACTCAAGAGTATTTAAAATTTTTAACATCATAATATCTATCTATCTATCTATCTATCTATCTGTGAGAAAGAGAGAAAGAGAGAAAGAAGTTTTACTTTATAATCAGTAATTAATGCTAACCTCAACTT
This sequence comes from Brachirus orientalis, assembly GCA_016785285.1. Taxonomy (NCBI): domain Eukaryota; kingdom Metazoa; phylum Chordata; class Actinopteri; order Pleuronectiformes; family Soleidae; genus Brachirus; species Brachirus orientalis. The sequence goes on from JAFBJR010000401.1 coordinate 1,064,934, forward strand.
CATCACTTCCTATTTATTCTGTTAAAATCTGATTAACTCTGTCAACAACAGTGCTAATTTGAAATAAGACATTCCTGAAAAAACCCATGAAAAATAAATCAGGTCAGACGTATGGTACTTTTGATGAAATATTCATGTGGATGTACTTGTGTCAGTCTTATCAAGTTTCTTCCCAGCTCTGAAGATAAATGTAAGTAAACTGGGACATATAGAAAGCCTGACTGCTTTGTAATCCCCTTTTAAAACAAAGCAAAACAAAACAAACAATCAAGCTGTTGCATAAACTTCGGTTTTCCATAGAGCGACAATATCTAATTAGAGATGGCAGGACCTTTCAAAAGCCAAGTTCTGCTGAGATTTATGGGAACAGTGACAAACAGGAGACTGACACACATAATAAAATAAAATAAAAGCCTAAAAAACACACAGCTTCAATGCCATCCAAATCCCCCCAATCACTGCCATGAAAATGTTCATATCGATTGAACTGCCTAAAAAAGACAGACTCGGAGCAGATAAAAAGGATAAAATAAGTCTGTGAGGCATCAGTTTGAAAAAACAAAACAAAAAAAAACTTATGTTGTGATTTATTAATTGCAGAAATGATTTGACTTTTTAGAGATTTGAGTTCTTTGAAGTATATTTCTGTGTTACTTCAAGTGCTATCACGCTTTTCCAAATTGCCCCGACTAAGCCTAGATCTAGTTTGGTTGAGTTTGAAGATCCAGACACAACTTTGTTTCTGTTAAGATGACATGACACCAGAACTAGGAACAGGGAGTTCATTGTCACACACTCATTAGACTGTATTTACCAGTGCAGTGATAGACACCTTGTGGCTCACCGCGCATACTCAATGAAGCAGATGCAACACAATCACCAATAAAACCCCAAACCATGTTGACAGATAAGCAGCGTACCAAACAATCCCACTGATGCCAAGGCAATTCCTCAGTTCATTATTTACCATGCCATAGATTAAGCAAAGCATGGGGTATTGGAGGGAGCACAATTCATCAGCGTAGGATTGAGAAAGGAAAATGGTAAATGTTCTGTATTTAAAGCATATAGCGCTTTTCTTCACCCACTGCACATTCATACATCTATGTATCTATTTATACATCTTTCTCCAATGGTACATCCAGTTCAGAATATAGGGACATTGCATTACTACTATGTGGTGAAAACAGGATAAAAAGTCATCAATTTTGCATCAGGTTAATGCCACTACTTTGAATTTGGAAAGATCTATGAATGGAGTTTGAATACTCACTCATTTTCTGCCGCTTTATCCACTAGGGGTTGCGGGGGTGCTGGTGCCTAACTCCAGCTGACATAGGGCGAGAGGCAGGGTACACCCTGGAGAGGTCGCCAGTCCATCACAGGGCCACATAGAGACAGACAACCATTCACTCTCACATTCACACCTATGGGCAATTTAGAGAGTTCAATTGGCCTAATACCCAAATCTGCATGTTTTTGGACTGTGGGAGGAAGCTGGAGTGCCCGGTGAGAACCCACGCACCCACGGGGAGAACATGCATGGAGTTTGAATACGATAGATAAATTGTATATGATAATGTAGCACCTTGTAGCAAAAAGACCCAGAACAAGGGCCTGAGTTTGCATGTTCTCCCCATGTGTTTGTGGGTTTTCTCTGGGTTCTCTGGTTTTCTCTTCCTCCCACAGTCCAAACACATGCAAAGGGTTAATTGGACACTCTAAATTGCTCATAGGTGTGAATGTAAGAGTGGATGGTTGTTCTCTATATGTTGGCCCTGTGATGGACTAAAGATGTGATCCCACCTTTCAACTTATATCAGCTGGGATTAGGTACCAGCCACCCCATGACCCTCATGTGAAGGATAAAGCCGTAGACAATGGATGGATGGATATGATAATGATTAAGAATAATATTATTTTATCGCCTGTATATTATACAGGACTTGAATGGATCCTATTCCATACTAAATTAGTTGCAAAATATGCAACTTCACTCCGATGCCACTAAACACACTAATCCTTCAATTAATTTTAAGCTGTTTCATTGATTGTTGTTGATGTTATTATTCTGCCTCTGTTTGGTCTTCATAAACAGAAACTACTGTATGTTAACATTATTTGTACTGTATGCAGCATTAAACTGATGAACACCCAGGTCTTTAGAGCAGTAGACTTGTCTTCTGAAACTTTTCATGCCACCCAACAGCATGGGATCAGAACACCAATTAACTTTTTTAAAAACCCTAAAATTCTCAGCTGCAGTGGATTGCAACAGCAATATTTGACTATTATATATTACATTTTGTTATATTTCCATAAAATATTACCATTTTGAGGATGGAGGCACCATTTGACAAAATAAATAAGTGATCCACAAAGAAACAATTCCTTATTCAAGAATTCCAATTAACTGTAACATGTCTAACTGCTTTTTTTTCATACAGTCAGAGTGCCCCCCACCCAAGCTCTTTAAGTCAACATCTATCTGTATTGACACATTAATATATATCCCCAGGTTGCTCATTGTTTTCCTGAGCACATGGATTAAACTAGTCTGTTGCCAGATAATTGATCGCAGCTCGAGACAGGTCGAGATGGAACAATGGGATTTCTTTTCTGTCTCTCTCCGTCTATTTTCATTTGCCACGTAACTTAATTAAATTCCACTTCAGTACCGGAGCATTTTCTCAATGAATATGGACAGTTCGCCTCATGTGAACGCCAAAGCAGAGAAAAGATTCTGGTGAATAGATGCAGAGGAAAAATACAGAGTAACTTCAAGGCCTTTGATGATGAAAGATCACCTTAGTTTAAAAGCCACCACCTGCACCTATTTCATGTTATTTTTCCTCTTGTATTTTCTATTGTGTGTTTAAGTGGCCTCTTCTTTTCTGATTTTGCACAATCCTTTGCCTTGTATTTTCCAATAAACTGATCTGTTTATCGCATCTGACACCAGGCTGTGGTTCAGCTAAAGCCGTTAAAGATGCAACAAAACAGGTGTGAGGTTTACTATGCTCCACATCTGACAGACGAAAAATGAGGAAGATGTGAAAGACTGTGGGAAAAAAAAAAAAAAAAAATATATATATATTGAAGGTTGACTTGAGCACATTTTGACAGACAGTTCTTTCTGATATGTGTTCAATGATGTACATGGATCAATGCACATCCATCAGTGCATGGACAGACACACTATGGCCTTTTAAGCTTAAGGTCTTATCAGCTGTCTAAGAACAAATGAAACATATACTGTATGAGTACAATAATAGGTATTATAGGATAAACTGTGCACACTTCTTTATTAACACCTTTGCATTTAATCTGCAAAGCAGAGGTCTAATTCAAAGGTCTCCATGATGAATTAATCCAAAACAATCTGAAAAACTATGAGGAACTACACTTACAGTATATCGCCTTTCCACAACTTAAAACAAATCAATATTTGCAGGCTGTAACTTCAATTTTAAAATGTAAATAATTTTTAAGAACTGGTTTTACACCGTGTATGGAAATAAATAAAGTTAAAAAAAAATAATAAAATGTAAATAATTTGGCTGTACAAAGTCTTTTCAGTGAAGCTAGTATTTCAGTTTGACAATTATTCCCATTATCTCTGATGACATATCATTGTCTTTTTATGACTTAATGCATTTCCTACCAACATCTTCAAATCTTACCTGGAAATAAGTACTGTGGAAATTCTAAACCTGTTGAGTTAAATAAAATGTACTGTATATATCTTGGAATTAAAACCAGTAACCTACTGGCCACAGTGTATGCATTACAGGCATATTTTTTTTACTGTTTTGTGCAAAAAAATCTTATTAGTGCCACTTTATCAGAAAAAAAAAATATATATATATAGTGCCCTGGCTATTAGGCCACACTAGGTTCTACAATATACTGTATCAAAGACTGATCCGGATCTTGTGAACATTCCGGATATTACGATCTCTCTGAACCTTTTATTTTAATCTGACTAACAGAGACACGTGGGCAGCCCTTTGAGGACACCAACATGCATGTGGTGGAAAGAGAGTTATCAAAGTCTGCTGTTAAGGTGTTTCCGTGTTCAGATATGATGAACATTGACGCAGTCTCCATTTTGTGTCCACCACTCACTGGAAATCATTAAGTCTAAACATTAGTGATGAGAAGCAGCTGCTCTCCTTCACCAGATGAGCTCACTGCAAAGATGCCAAGATAAATGCTGCAGGCAAGCAGCAACAGCGTCTGTCCTGCAGCCTTCAAATCCACTGCGGTCTCTTCTCCACGTGGTGGTTTACATTCAAATGCTCCCATATCATTTTATCAATAAGTCTTAGTGTTCATGTGATGAGGGGAAGAGAGAGCAGAGCTGTGCCAGTTTTGTTGAAAATGTAATAATTTATTCAACCAAGGTTTTTGTGAAAACAGCTTGTTGCTTAAGGTAAGAAATGTAAAAAATGTATTATATGAAAACATAAAATGACTATGATATATTATCAGATATGAAGTAAACATGGAAATACTGACTTCAGTGATGACACCAATGGTGCAGCCAGTTTACTCTAATGTTTTTATTTGCAGCCTGATAACTATTGTGTATATTTTGTTTTGGTTTTTTGATCTTAAGCACCAAAAATGCCAACAGTTATCAAACCTAAAAAGCCTCGCTAACCCTCCTCAAAAATGTCTTGACCAAAGCAGAAGAAAAACCAGGATCTGTAGTGGAGATGTGATAAAATAACAGACAGTTGACTGAAATGCCACTGCAGCTCGGGGCAGACACAATGACCCAAAGACACGATGGGACAATTATGCATGTGCATGTGCATGAATACAACACAGCTCCATCCGTGGTTCAAACTTTGGCAATCGCATTCTACAGTGTTTTGAATTTCCCATTAGCATTCCAACACTTCTCTACTAGCTATTCACTATAATTAACAAAGCGTCTGCACAAATATTAATTAGTATCAGCAGTTGCTGGAAGGCACAAGCACACAGAGACACACAACTTCTAAGCAAACAACAAAAGATTGTTAAGTTGACACCTACGTACACTGGGTTCATGTAACTTCTTTGAATAAAACTTGCCAAATCAACCGCTAAGAGTGTTTTAGAAAAACATTAGGGTGCTGTCAATTTAAAAGGTTCCTGGAGGCCCTACATTAAACAACCATCTTTTCTTTTTTTTTCTTTTGGTGCTTCTTGGCCTTTATTTCTTTTTTTTTTTTGACTTTTGTTTTTGAAGTGTGCTTCAGTTTAAATGGTACCACTCTGAAACTGAGATTCTATTGGCAGAACACTGTAGTGCCATGGGGTCTTGTTAGTGGGGTTTCAACCAGTGTTATTGCAGTCTCATATACTTAGCCAGTTACATAATTTTAACACAGTTTGCACAAAATGGTTGTTGCTGTGGACTAAGGCTGCATCCATACTACTGTGTTTTTATTTGAAAACACATAATATAGTATATTTCACTTCCTGACTGGTTCTTATCAGCCGTGACACAACTACCAGCTGTGAACAAAATGTTTTAGTCTCAGTTTCACCTCATAACTGGGCTTAAAAAAATAATAAAAAATAAACTAGAAAATAGTTCTACTCTTCATACATTTTCTTTTCATGAGTAACAATCTATGAAAATAAAGAAATACAAAGCAAAACAAGTGGAAATTAACATATAATATGCATGCAGGTGTACCCGAATGGTTGGGTGATTTATATTTTTAGGCAGTTAGTTAAATTTCCCACATTCTGACATGCTTACATGGATGCAGATCTTTTTTTTTTTTTTAATCAAATGCAATTTTAATGTAAACATAGTAGTATGGACGTAGCCTAAAGTCATTCAATTTAGTTGCTCTTACAGTCCCTGCTCAGTTTGGGGCCCCCAACTTTTCCAGCTATCTGCATAACACCTGACTAAAGCACTTGGAACAGCCTACCCCAACTTAAATTCCCTAAGTTGCAAAATATACTGTATATACAGTACCTTCAGATAAGTGACCTGATCGGTAACAGCAACAAGAGCAGACGGAAACAAAAATTCCCAATGAAAATTTCATGCCAGCCCAGGCCATCCTCAAACAGACCACTGGAATGCTGATTGTATAGAGATTTATAGAGACTGGAACATAAAGATTTGTGACTGGCCAAAATAAAAATCAAATAACTTCTATTCAATTATGAATGTTGTTTATTTTGGCTGAAGGCAAATTTGGAGGCTAATTTATCTGTCTATATCCTGATCTCTATTTATCCCTTCTCCCTTTCCCCACTGCTCATCAGTGATGGATGATTATTGTTATTGATGACCATTGTCTGAGGATGTGTGGACACACACCCACACAAACAGGGGCAATGAGCTATACTTTTTAGGACTTTCACACATTGGAAAAGCCTAAACAACCTTAACACAATTCAAATCATAGCCACAAACTTAACCAGTTCCCCAGAAATGAGGTTCTGCCTCATTAGGACCAGATCTTGGTCTACATGAGGACTACCGGTTCTGACAAGGTTGGTGTTTACTAGGTCCTAAAGAGGTAACAAACAAATACAACTACACACACAAACACACACATACATAATATATTGCCGAAAGCCTTGGTGCTTTCTTCACTGAGGTAGCCATCATACACAAGTGAGGTAAGAGTTACCCATTCCTGCTTATTATAGCATGACTGTTGAGAAGATGCCAAAACAACCTTCAGGCCATAAAGAAATATCCCAGTCTCCCAGTGGACTTTAAAACTGAAGTACATGTAAGAAAGATTACTTGATATGCAGAATATGTGGGCAAGGGACAATGTTTTGGCCACAAGTCTTTGTGGTGACCATTGGTATTATGAAACACAAAAAAAGGAGAAATACATTGACCACAGTTTCTCTCTTAATCAGATTCTCTAATTTATTTGCATTTATATGCTAATATAAATGAGATTATACATATTCTTGCTGTAGTTGTAGATTTTGTCTCTAAATTCCAACTCCATTCTGGTGTCTGATGTTGCTACATTGACTGTAACCCATATGTGTCAAACAGAAAGTGGAAGTCATAAACTGACATAAACTGTCCACACTGGAGGCCCAAAAATATTGACTTTTGCCCCAGGAGGCTAGTTCATTTCTAACAATGCAGTTCAAAAATGGGTTCAAAAATTGTGGGAAAAGAAAGCTTTTTATATATTGAATAGCCACCAGTTAGTGACTCTGCTTGAATTGACGTTTATGTGAGGAGGCTGTGATCGGCCCCAAATGCAGCAAAATCACATGGAAATGCAGTTTGTAATGAGCTTTAATGAGGAAGCCTTCAGTAGGTTGAAGGGTGCATAAGAGTGCAGCAGCATGTTGCAGGTTAGAACACACAGTAAACAGTCTTGTCGCTCCGGAGCGCAACAGGATGCACAGGGCACGGATAATAATCAGGCTGGCAAGTGCTTCAGGATGGTTAGTTTAACACATGCAGCGTAGAGCAGATGGCAGAGACAAAGAGCAGAGGTCATGAGTCGTACCATGGGAAATCAGTCCACAAAGAATCACTAGAGTACAGCATGAGGCCAAGACAAACTGTGATGGAGTCAATGCTGCAGAGGTGCTTATATGGTGCCTGGGTGATTAGCTGCGAGTCACAGGTGGAGGTAGGTCAGCTGATGAGAGGGTGTGGTCAGGTGAGTGGAAAACTCCACAGCACCAGGGGAGCAGCAGTGTAGCCTGTGATAGTTTATGGGAACATTGATCCACGTCTCACTTGATTTTGTAACATGGGTAAACATTTTCCTGGTGAGTTAATGGTCTCAATCACTAGTTTCAGTTTGTCTTCAATAGTGATTGACAGCTGGTATCATCCAAAAAGAGCCTGGTTTCAGGTTGCGCCTCTAAACTTCCGGCTGCAAAAATGTCAACGTGGTGCCAGCCAAATCATGAGTTCAGATTCTTAGGGGTGACACCACCACCAGTTGCAACTTGGTCTTTAAAAGTGGTGAGTACTAGTCTGGGGCAAATGCTAGGGCCAACTAAGGTCATAGAAGAGGGAATCGAGGATTAGACATATGTTAACTTACTTGCTCATTTGTGGAGAGTTTACTCTGTATGGACATGCCATTATTGCTAATTTGTCCCAGTGGAACTTTTGCTTCAAAATTGACAGGACATCTGGAACTGAAAAAAAACTGTTACATAATTACTGCATTGTTACACCACAGATTTCTAATTGACAGGGGATTTAATTAAAGTTTTGTCTAAATTGATATTCCTGTAGCTTTTTGCCCACTGTTACACAACAATGCATCATTTTCCATTCAATTATAAAAAGCAATTTAATGTCATTTCGTTAAATAATAAACTATGCTGTATATATATCAACATTAAGCCATAAACTGACACCTTTGAACGCTTCAATTGTCTGCAAACATAGTGTTCTTTCTGACGGCACATGCGCCCATTGCTCATTAAGCCTTAGCTTGAAAAACAAGGCATCCTTGCTTACAGCTGAATATAGACACAATATGGTCTTTCATCTGCAGAGTTTCTGACAGGCCTATGGATTTATGCTGAAAGAACATGAAAAGATGAATACATGAATGGCGGAATGTGTATGCATGTACTAGTGTGTAAACATAAGAGGAGCAATCATGTTTGACTTTTGGGTGGAAAGACATCACTGATAGATGAAATATAAACTGTCTTCTTGTTGGCAGTGAAGAAATGAAGAGATAATAAAGTTTGTTTAACACAAAGGGCACCAACAATTTTAACTTCAATACACTACTCACTTGTAATGCAAGATGATAGGTCTTTTAATGGTACGTTGCCAGCAGGTGAGTTTGCTCCCATGTTTATAATTGCATTGCTTTCATACTGTATAACGGTCGGGTGGGGTAGTGAGGAACATGGCCCATTGGCTTTAAGCCGAGAGAACACCCTCCCTATAGCTGGATGGATCAGCAGAGGAGCGACAGCATCATGGATTAGTGCAGCCTGTCAAGGTCTGACAGTGCAGTGACAATTTAATCGCTTAACTGGCTCCCCGTAGAAAAAAGGAAGATGAGAGGAAGGAAAACAGGAAGGAGAAGTTAAGAGGTTGTGGTCTTCATTTATGTGATTCATTTTGTCATATCAGACTCTGTTAATGCTGTTGTCAACATCTCCTGGGTTCTAAGAGGGGAAAAAAAAAAAAAGCTCAACAAGACACGGACCAACACACAGGGACTCAGTGCATCCTTAAGCTTAACCCTACAGTAAAGTACCGTAAAAACAGCTGTTTATTGTGGAGACTTGAGAATAACAGGTTTTGTTGTTGTTGTTTTTTTTTCTTTTTTCTTTTTTTTTTCATTTATGAGATTTCATGAGTCTCCTCAGCAGGATAAATGAAAATATCCCCTGAGGTATTGAGATGTACACACACGCACACACCTAGCACAGAGTTCTTATGGTATGGTGTTTGTAGGAAAGGACATAAAACAAATCACTGTCAAAACAGATCATTCAAATACAAGCTATTATCTTATGTCAGCATTGCTTCGGTGGAAGCAATCAAATATGCAAATTTTGTCATGAATTATTCACAACGGCAGGTACTCATGCAATAATCTGACATTCACCGTGATGTCTGGTCAGTCAGAATCAATACATGCAAAAGGATAGGTGATTATGGGGCATTTGAGTGCAACGGCGGACACAATGCATGTGAGTCAACAAGTATTTCTTATGCTGCTTACTAATGAAGGAAGATGTTACCATGGCGATAGCAGGCAGGAACTACCTTGAGCTTTGCCAGGCTTTTAATACACACACAAACTATAGTGATTTCATCCTTCATTTTGAGCAGATAAAAGCAAAAGCATTAAATATGCCGTGCATGGTGATTTAAAAGCAGGGCTTGTCTTCTGGAATCATCATTAAGGACAGCATAGCATCACCATTAAATGGTTGGCATTTATTGAGTAAAGCAGGGGAAATCCATTTGATTTGACTTTAACCAAACCTATAATTATGCAAATTTTTAATCATAAATTAACTGTTGTTATCAAAGTCTCATGGAATTTTTTCAGACTCTTCTACTTTAAGTTTCAGGGGTTCTTTAGGTTGTTTGTTTGCTTTGAGATATTGACAACGGACGCTGTGCACACCCTAGGCACTGAAAACCAGCCTGGCATATAGAGGCTCAGCATGGACAAAAGAAAATACAGATTTTAGCCACTCAGGAAAAGGCTCATCTAAAAAAAAATGTATTGCCACTTAAAGTTACAGTGCATAAAATTCATTGGTAAAGTTCCATGGCACAGCTGCACACTCCTTCCCTTCAAAGTGTGTTGGAGAAAATGTGTTGTAGCTTTCATCAAAAGATGTTTAGTTTGTCCATTGTGAGCTAATCGCAAAAACATCCAAAATGGTGGTTGACATGGCTCATTCTGCATGAAAAACAACAATAATCAATAAACAATAATCTTCTATTTATTCTAAATGAAAATAATTAGGTATATGCTAGTTTAATAATACTGTATGTGTGCCACTTTATCCTGCCTAGAAACCCACTTTCCACTGGAGACTCAACTTTGTAAAACAGTGATTCTCCTGCAGCAAAGTGTGGAAAAGTAAACTTGCAGGGAAACTGGATCTGCTGGTTTACTGGTGAGTTTGTCTCACTTCGGTAACTCCAAATGAAGGATAACATACACAGAAGACACAAAATAACAACAATAAGCTTCACAAAGAGACACAGACTTCAGTTTCCAGTTGGTAAAGGTTGTCTAAAATTGAGATAAAGCGGCAAAAAATATTCTTTTGAAGATATCATTGATTATATTCAGGGCTTGATACTGACAATAGAAGAACAAAGACATCAACATGTATCAAAACTGGAAATGACATAAGTTTGAAGTGCTTTACTTCATACTTACTGTATGTAACCTCTTTCAGCTTTGTTTTGACACTGTAATTCAGCACTTTTATATTATTTCTAGGGATATACATTTTTATTTGACTGAAAAATAATCAAAAAGCCATAACAATACTTTATAGAAAGAAATGCCCCCACACACACTGTAGCAGCATCAAGCTCTTCAAAACATTGAAGCCAACTTGCAGCAGCTTTGCATCATCAAAGCAACACAGCTGAGAACAGAGGACTGTTGATAAAGTGTCCACACAACCGGGAAAACAAGTATGGGGAAGTATTTTCAGTGAGGAGACAATCTTTTTGTTCTGCATGCAAGAGAAATATTTTTCATTTAAGTAAAGAAAGAAATAAGCTGAAGGTTGGGTTGATTTTACTGAGGAAATACTGAAGGTCTAGACTGAAGGCTTGTCTGTGTATCACTAAAATCACAACGCAATGCAGCAGGTGGGGGCCAGAGCTAATTCAAACAAATATAAAATTCTACAAATTCCTCCAACTGTGGCTAAAAGGCATGACTTTGGTTTGCTGGGCGAACGTCGGGCAGACTGCTGAGGCCTCACCCCAAAGTTAAAACCTGCATCGCTGAACAGGTCCACTATTTTATTAACTAACCTGGTAGAAATGATTGTGAGAGAGAGTGAGGAAAAGAAGTGGAGCTGGGGCGAATCACCACTGAGAGCACAGAAAGAATGAAAGGCATCCATGCGGAATGATCAATTACAACACGGTTATTTCCATCAGATATTATTGGAGGCCATGGCGTCCTATTTAGTCTTGTGCTCTGGGAGGACTTCAAGTGGCTCTGGCAAGCACCGCGTCACTGAATTACACACTCTCCTCACTCTCCATGTGACTCTACTTGGAACTGTTGCAATTTTTGGGCTGAAATTAAAATACCATCACTGAAATTCTGTGGTTGAGAATAAACATATTTATCCTTGGTCCACTTGCCTATAAATCACATGATTAAGGGCACAGTTGCTATTTTTCTCCAAATCATTCAAATTCTGTAGATGACATTGTTTGCTGGACAATTTTCAACTGGGAAAAAATATCAAGTTTGCACTACTAAGAGTGGAGTGACAATTGTAGAGGTAGCTGTGTGTTCTGCATTGGCAGATCTGTGCTGCAACTGGCACAACCAAACGTGTCCCAGCGGTCTGCTGCAGGTTCTGTTTGTCTCTTCATGTCCTGACACTGAATTCTCACACTGGGCAGCAGTTCTCCGAGGATCACAAGGACATGTGTCATCTCTTGCAGTGTTAATTTAATCTTGGGTGCCCTATATACGCCTTTGGCAATTCTCTACCTCTGGCATGGGGAAATGCTTTGCCCTTGAGGAAGAGCTTCAGCAGTGGTGTAATGCCAGAGTCTCCAACAATAAATGGTGTGAGTACGGAAGACAAGAATAGGAGCTGATGGCACGCTTGTCTGAGATGGTCCTGCTGCACTTTCCTAATACATATTCTTCCATTTTTGGCCTTTTTATATCCTCACAGAACAAATGGGTTTTACTTTTGTTCCCTCAGTGAGTGCATCATCATCTTTTATTCTTCTTTGCTATCAGACGTGTATGTGAAAACCAAAAAAGACAGATCTGCATAGGACCATACTAGGTATGATTTCATTTTTAAACAAAAATTGTCCAATTAACCTTGATCTAAAAAGGTCTTACTTATTACTTATTCTGTAGAGTTCTACATCAACACTGCCCCATAATTTTAAAGGAAATGTCAACCCTAAAGAAATATATTATTTAAATTTAAACTAGCGGTTGCCATATTGTTTTTCCATCACCATCACTTCAGCAAAAATTCAAAAACTTTTGCTAGAATGTAATGTTGTCATTAGGGAGGGGTATGAGTATTCGATTATTTCCTTGATTATTTAAAGTCGATCAGTTACTCTGAGTGTAATATATTGAAAAGATATAAAACAAATGTTTAATTAATTATTGCATTCATAAACACACATCTTCCCCACTGACTCCCTAATTTGCACTGGCAGCAAGCATTTAGTTGGTGGACTTCATGTGTATTTGCATAAGTGAAGAAATTTCAGAGATTTCTTGAATTACCTTAAAGCTGCTCCTCTAAGCTAAACATGCTGTACTGATCCCACAGAAGTCATGAAATTAAAAATTGGAGATGACCTGAAACTAGTGATTTAGACCCCTACGTCTTCACCAAAATGTTTACTGACAAAATGATTGGACATAAATCAAATTAATCAGTGAGATACTAGGCCCTCACATATGTGTACAAACCAGTCCAGTTGTCCCCTGATGGACATTCAAGACAAGACAAGTTTGAGGCACTTCCGCATTAGTCTCACTTTGCAGAGAACCTATTTTCATCAAAGAGTCAATTTTGTTCACTCATTTGTCAGGAGCATCAAATCTTCTCTGTCCATGGATCTGCCAGCAGCAGTAAAATGTACTTTTTATCCATTAATCTACTTGATTATCTTTAAAAAGACATGCGAAAAGGCTGTCATGTATTGATGCGAAAATATTGCAATACATTCAGGAAAATGACAAGATCTTAGTGGATATTTATTAATCTTAGTGTATGTGAGGCCATAGTAATGATGTGGAAGTAGGTCTTAAACTCACATTTGCATGCTTATTTTGGGCTCCTTATTAGCATTGGCAACATGAACATCCAGCAAGAGGGGAGGTGAGGAGCTTAGCAAGAGAGGCGAGTCAGTGAAAAAAAAAATAGAAAATGAAGTGATATCCAAATTCAAGAAGTACCCAGTGATTCAGTGAACAGTTTTAAGACATGTTCTGTCATCTTTACTTTTCTCATGTAGGAAAACATCCATCTGTTATGCTCTTTGCATTCTGGCTTAGAGGAGAGGATGACGTCAAAGGCAGTACCGATCTTTAAACCTTTACTTTCCTCTCTCTCCCCTCTCTCCTGACAGGAGGAGACAGGAGATGAGCAGTGGCTGTCATGACGACACTGATGTACTATTGCCTGCAGGGATGATTGATCAACAGCAGTATCTCCTGCTCCCATAAGTGAACACACACTTCCACAAGTAACAACTTCTTTTTTTCAGTTTTAGCAGCATATCTAGTACTGTGGATGCAGAATATCAGGGGTTTGTGTCAATGTACAATTTCTCCGACATGAAGAACCGAAGATAAGAATGTGTACAGTGTAGTCTCAATGGCGTAATGGAATAGCAGCAACTCTGCAGCTATTTGCCGCTCCTTGTTTTGCTCTGACAGTGGTCTGATAGGGTTGAATCCCCCCAACAAATCAAACAGTGGGAGCCTTTTTTTAGCAAACACGAGTTGACTGTACATTACCTGCTCAGCATGAGATATCTAAGATAAAAGGTAAGCAAAATTCTGGAGAAAATCGCTGCACATTTCACAAGCTGGACAGAGACACAGACTCCATTCAAACCTGGTATTAACATCCATCCTGAGTGATCTGTTCTCACATCTGTTTGCAAAAATACATTCAGAAGTGGTTTAAAGACCCATGTGACCACATTCCTGTGCATGCATGGACAAAGTCAATCCTAAGGACAGATTAGAAACCGCCTCCTCAACTGAGCTCTGGAGCTCTGGAGCAGTTTCTGCTTTTCATGCATGTATTCATTTACAACCATAGCCACAATATTAATACTGATCATTGTATGATTTCTTTTTCTACTGGTTAAAACTCATTCCATGCTACAGCAGCATGAGTAGAGCTTTGATTCAAGATTCGATTGGATGGCATGTGGTCACAGGAGACACATCCAGATCACATGTTAATGGCAGGTGTGAACACTCATACTAAGGGCTGTCCACATATGATTGGATCAGTGAGGACAGATGTTAATCCCAAGTCTGAAAGGGCTATTTAATGCAGTGGAATAAAAGAAATAGGTTTGAAAGCAAAATCTACATAAAGTATTTCAGCTTCTCTTTAGGAAACACCCTTCATTCCATGAATCATAGGACTTTGTTTTTTCAAATCACTTGTTGCAAGTTTTCTTCTAACAGAACTCAGTTTAATGATTACTGCTTCTTATAAATGTAAGTGCATACAGTATGTGGAGTTCCATGGAGTAGCGATGACATTAAGGTGGCATTTCTTGAGTCAAATTATCATGTTCTTTTTCTGACTTGCTTCCTAAGCTTCAATTGTCAGGCAAAACAAACCACCTTCCAGCAGAAGATTTCACAAACCTGTAATCATTCTTTCCCATAACAGCCACTCAGCTAAAGGGAAATCACTTGATGGTGCTTCTAGGTTAGAAACCTCTAATCCATCCTCCAATATGCACTCATTCAACTAGTCCACGGGGTATTTGTCTTAACGATCTCCTGGTGATGCTTAGCTGTCCTGTTTTCAAATTATAAATAATTATATTATCAAAAACTGAAAGATATAGATGATGTCATAATTTTTTAGGTTTTGGGAACCAGTGATTGAGTTAAGCTAGTTATGACTAAAATGTTGCTGTGTCAGAGGGTTTTAAATGATTACACAACTTCCTTTGTGTCTTAATTGGCATCCTTCTTTTTTTCAATGTTGAGAACTCCGAACTTCTTCTTCTCACCCATACATCCATGCATCTGCCCAGCCATTAAAAGAGCTTGTGACTGTATTTGTTACTGTTTACTCTCACTCACTTACTCATCTTCTACCACTTTATCCTGCACATGTGGGTCGTTGGGGGCCGCTGGTGCCTAATCCAAGCTGACATAGGGCAAAAAGGAGGGTTACTTCCTGGACAGGTCACCAGTCCATCACAGGGCCAAACGTAGAGACAAACAACCATTCACTCTCACATTCACACCTACGGGCAATTTAGAGTGTCCAATTGGAATCATCCCCAAATCTGCATGTTTATGGACTGTGGGAGAAAGCTGGAGAACCCGGAGAAAACCCATGCACACACAGGGAGAACATGCAAACTCCATGCTGCAAAGGCAAGAGTGCTAACCACTACACCAACCATGTGGCCCTGTTACTGTTCAAGCATTTTAATTATATCTTTTAGTACATCAAGGGCATATTAATAGTAGTTTGCTGTATTAATGCTGTCGGGCAGTTGGAGTTTCAGCGACTGCCTGAGGCAATAACAAAAAAGTAAAAAAAAAAAAAAAAAAAAAAAGTAAAAGAAGAATTTAGCTATTTAAGAATGATCAAAGACAATTCTTGTGAGACCTTTTTTTTCTTTTCACCTATCATTAACATGCACCTCATACCGAAGAGGGCATATAAAACCACATTTGTGCAAGGTACTTAAGGAAAAAGAAGCTATTATTTTTACAATACTGCTATCACTTTTTTAATGTTTGTCAGATCAAATGGCAGACAGAGGTTTGATCACTTGCTGCTTATATGCATCCTACGTGACTCTGCATGGAAATATTTCTTTCCCTTTGTTAAATTTGGTTGAGCAGTTAAGAGAATCGGCTGTAGCCAAAGCATCATTGATCCCGGGGTTACTGGTTTGGGTTATTATAGATTCAGGCTTTTTTTTCTTTTCCACTATAAAACATGGGCACAGCAGCTAAGCAAATTTCAGAGCAAACATCTTCACTGAGAGTTCTTTCTTGATCTGAATACTGTTTAAAGCCTAATAATGTTTTTTCCTGAATGTAAGGCTTCAGAAAGTAGGGGTCATGCTTTGGGTTATGCTTATGTAATGAATGAAAGAAGGTGATGACACAAGTGCAAAACTCAGGTGTCCAAAAAAAAAAAGGCCAAGTCAAAACAAATTAAAATAAACAAAGAGCATCCTCTGAAAAACAGGAGGGTGAATGCATGAATGCTCATTGGAAAGCAGAAAAGAACAACTAGCAGGGAAGAAAGGGAAACACACGGAGTGTAGCTGTGTCAAAATGTGCAATTGGATTGTGTCTCAGTGCTGTGACTTGGCTATTCCATTCTAAAAGCATTTGCAAAAAGTAGTTGATGGATGTGTCCTTCCATTCTCATGCAAGGAAGGATCTGCACACCATTGAAAAATGTATTAAAAGTAGATAATGCCAACCAACAATGACAATGTGTCTGAAGGTCATACACTTATAAATATATATAGCAGATTTAATGCTTTTAAACCTGCTATTCGACTTTTATTCAAGCTTTTCAGCTTGAATAGCTGGTGGTGTAAATTTAACAAAAACACCACCAAAAAAAAAAGGTTGTGTGGCTGCCATGTAGAATCAATGGTCCCATGTCCGTAACAGAGGTTCAGAGAGGGCAGTTTTCACAGTCTTGCAAGCAGAGGGTGTCCTAGAGTTGTAGAAGGTGACTATAGCCATCCCACAGTGTGTGTGCTTCTATGACACATGTGACAACACGAAATGGAGAAAAAAAACAATGGAGGCAAAACCTAAAAGCCATGCCACTATGTGGGATACTAGTAAAAGACAAATATCTGGTGGAGCTGTTACAGCAGACAATAGCTGTGTTTACAAGTATTTGGAATAAAAGTCTGATCGGAAATAAAAACAGGTCATGTAAGCATGCAATTCAAACCTCCGATCAGATATGGTGCATGGGGCAACAAAGTTCATTCCGAACGAGAGGACTGGTATTACGCCGATCATCATTCTGATTGGTGAAGGAAAATGCGACACATAGTGGACAGCGAGCAGATGAGCAGACACATGCAGTGTTTGTTTACTACAGAAGTGGAAGTGAAGCTTCTTCTTCTCCAAAAACTGTGCACGTCAAAATAGGCCACTTCAATTAAATTCCTATTGGAACCAATCTCTTTGGCATGAAGACATTTTACACAGGTAAACATAGCTATAGAAAGAATGATTGCTGGACTGAGATTCATCTTGTTGTTTACCACAATTACATTGTAATGGAATTTTATCTTTTGATAAAATTCCATTACGATGCAATGTAGTCTAAGATCCAACAGGTGTCATCATGTCACAGTCTACTTGCAGACATTATACTTGATGTCATATCCGAGTTTATTAGATCCATGTCACACAGAGAGATTTGAAAATCTTGAGGGAGGGTGAGATCATGAGACATGGGTAAATACTATTAGGGAACAGGAAGGGTTAATGGGGCAGGAAGTGACATGACAAACTGGAAATAACTTAAACCGGTACAAAATGAGTACAAACCCAAAGCCTAAGAAAAGTTTCAAAAGTCATTCAAAGCATGAGCTTTTTTGAGTTCGTTCAGAGTCAATCGTCCTTAAAAGTGTTTACTTAGTCCATTTTAACCAGCAGAATATTCTGGCAGCTGCTGTAACATGTTCTGCTGCCACAGAAGGAATAAATCTGTGACAAGTAAAAATAAGTTGTCAGCCTTTGTTGCAGAAATTAAGCTGGTGGGGGTATGATTCTGTCAGATGGACCAAAGTTACAGCTGTCAAAGATGATGAGCTCAAAAAGACACAAGTCTGAAAAATGTTAACTGTCAGTGGAAATAATTATTGCAAGAGGAATGAGAACAGGAGTCAGCTGAATGTAGTGACCACTGGGAAAGTGATCTGTCTACGCCATACATTGTCAAATGTCTGTGGGCGAATGAGGACATTCAAGTCCGTTCACTGTGAGTCTTGTTTTGCCTGTGTTATTTTCTGTGTGGCATACTGCGATCTCTAACACACACACACAAAAATGTGATGGATCATTTACGGTCAACTGAGCATCCATTGAATCTCTGGACCTCCAGTGCATTTTAGATGCATTTGCTCAACGATTTTCTCCACGTGTCATTGTTCAAACAGCACACTCTGTCAGGCTGCAGACAAAAAAAGTAGCTCGGATGAAAATGACCCCAAGGTTAGTGATTAGAGTGGGAAGGGCAACGAGAGGAAATGTCTGTGCTGAGACAGAAACTGCCTCATACACACACAAATACGAACACACACTTACCTGCAGTGTCTGTGAACCCCAGCCACAGTTTCAATGATGGAGCATTCTCCCTCATTTAGACAAAAGGCCAGATCTTTGTCTTCCACACATGGCTTGAAAACTTCGGAACGTGGACTAGGGAGTGTGGGGGCCACTGCTGGAGACAAAAAGAGTCAGGTTTAGTTACAGTTAACCAAAAAAATCAACAAAAAGATCATCTTTCATTGACATTCTGCATCTTAAATCAAAGTTAAAACACACAGGAACATTTCCTCATTTATCTCTTGGCAATTAGGGCTGCAGCTTCTCCAAAAGTAATTTATTTTTCTGTACTAATTTGACCACTCCCCTCAGACTGAGAGAGGAGGATTCATTTCCGTTGATTTGTGTCGGCTAAAGGCAGGATCGCCCTTGGAACTGTTCTCTTCATTAAGAACTGACAGAAATTAGCATTTTCTGCCTCAAGATTTGTGGCTCATCACTGTTGCCAAAAAGAAAGAGAACTAATGATGTAAAACATGTAACTGAATGCAATAGTGCTGCAACAATTAATCAGTTATTCATAGGCTACTGAAGTGATTGCCAACAGATTTGATTTGATCGATTAGATCAGATGAAATATCTTATTTAATATTAAAAACAAAAATAAGTATGTAATTTCTGCCACTTGGGGTATCTCGATGAAAACAATAACAAAAGACCTAATTTGCTGAAATCAGGAAGCAGCATAAGTGGGTTCATGGGCATTCTTGTCTTTTTGTCTTATTTGGTTCCCCTGTGTGTTTGTGCTTTACAGGCTTCAGCAGTAGAACGCACAGCAAACAGCAAAGAGTATGTAGTTGTGATCCATTTCTGATAAATATGCACAATAAATTGAAAAAAAAAAAAAGAGCACACTGGATAACCACTAGCACCAAATATTCATAATCTCACACATTGTATTGGGAAGTTATAGTATTTATTTATTTATTTATTTATTTATTTATTTATGTTTTAGTTTTAATGCTGAGATATTACATATTACATCTTTAAAGCTGTGGACAGTGAAATACTGAAGTTGTGGCAATATCAAACTTTTTGGGGGCCAGGAACGCTTTCAGAAGAGAACAATCCTGGTTCTGGTTCCATGCCTTTGGACACTGCAAGTGACAGCTGATGAAGCCTCAAGTGTGGAGCAATATTCCTAAAGTTGACAGACTTTATCAATGCAGTAACCACTCACTTTGAGCCTGACATTGCTGGCAAACCATGCATACTAATGGCCAAATAGTTTTCCCATCCCAGTCACGCTTCAGTAAGGAAAGCTCCAAAAAATCTCAATAGCTCTTCACTAATTTTCATGTACAGTGAGGCACTATTTTATAATTTCTTGCTACTAAATTTTGCAGACCCTCAAAGTAACTACTTTGAGAACCTCTGCTTTAGGTATAACCTTTGTGACAAAGCTCTCTGTTCTGACACCTTTCGAGAGTGTTTGCTCCGTAATATGGGTCTCTCAGTCCCACCCAAAATCTAGAAACCTTTCCTGTATCCAATCACACTTTATCCAGTCAGGAGTCTGACTGGATAAAGTCAGGAGTCAGGAGTTTGTTTGGTGAATAAAGTCAGCACCCCGACACCAAAACATGTTCATGAAGTGACTTATAGGGAGGAGGAAGAGGGATATTACTGGCAGCAATGAACAAGAAAATGGCTAAAACCAAATTATCGCAGACAGCAGCTTCATCATTTTGAGGATAAGGAAATATTCATGTACTATTCATAATACATAATATTCGTAACTGTAATATTCATATGATTTACCATTTTTCTGGACATTTTATGGACCAAACAATTAAATAATTTGAGATCACAGTGACTGATAGCTTGCAACACAAAACATGTTGTTATTATTCTTATCAGTACTGAAATGCTTCTAGAAACTAGGGATGAACCACTATGATACATTGGCAACAGTCAGATATTTGTCAAAATCACTGTGTCAGATATTGTAAAAAGAAAAAAGTTAAACCTAATGCAATGAGTAAAAGGATGACTATGATGTAAATGCTTCCATAAGCACATGTGACATGTAAAAAAAGATGTCTTCCACTGTCATGTGACCACAATGTCTGGTCGCTGCAAATGCATGTCTTTTATGCAGTTGGACCCTGATATTTTGAAATGGCTGATTATAGCTTGGTGTCAAATGCATTAACACAAATGACAGGTAAATTGTTTAACAGAGGTTAAAGTTTAAAAGCTATTGATACAGACGGTTTTCCTGTGTTGCTAAAGTTGTAAGCACAGTGAGATGGAAGTGAGATGATAATGACGTTACACTATGCAGTGGCAGAACTGAGGGACAGACAGATGAGCGCGCTGATGCAGCCTTAATTCTCTTCATTTAGTCTGACCCTGGGCTGCTTTCACATCAAGAGGATGGCTGACATGTACAAGCACTGCAATGCAAGGTTCTCCACCCATAGTCAAATATGCACAGCTGTCAGGCATGTGGCCACAGCAACATACCAGTAATGTGCGCTACCGCATGTGCAACCACAAACACTAATGTATGCAGACACTCGATCACAATCATCCACTCGCACACACACACGCAAACACGCACACACTCCATCATGTAGTCAAGCATTGAAAATTGGATTGACTGGTGTTACGCCCAATACCTTGCTGATACAATTGGATTACACATCTGATTCTGCTTTCATCTGCTCACATTGCACACTTGGACACAACTGCACACACACACACACACACACACCATTTCTTCTAGGCCTAATTCTATCATCCTTTTGTGTCAAATCCTTGTTGCCCCAATCTCCTATATGTCCTAGTAACTCGCCTTTTTCAGTCAAGGCTCTAAATCGACCAATCGTGTGCAACAGAGAGGGAAAAAAAAACAAAAAAAACAACAACTCAGTAATCCGTTATTTATGCCCTGTCGTCCACTTCAATCCGTGTTTTGTTTATGGTCTTCGATTGATAAATCTAGGGCTCCTGATGTAAGGCCCAGGAGATGATGAGAGATTAGAGGGGACAAAAAGAGATGTGTGGGGTTCCTGGGTCCATCTGAGACTTGTCTGTGTCAGTTCATATAATTTGAAGATATCGTTTAATCCACCAAGTGTTGTTGCTCACTCATACTTTCGTCCATCTAAAAACATGTATTTAACAGGTGACACTCCCACGCTTGTTGATTGCCTCTCTGGATCTTTGGTGGATCAGCTGGTATATGTGTGTGATGCATAGCAAAGTAGGACTTGAACCCAAGTCGACTCTTTCACTTGCTAGGCTTCAAAACACACCGCGTGACATCTTGTAATATTAATCCCACTTATTCCCATAGTGGATTGTTCAAAAGGTCTATCTATTTCAAGATACAACTTTAATAATAGAAAATAGAACACAGCATCCCCCCTGTGGTTGGAATGTCCATGGAAATAATTGTAATTTGTTCAGAGCACAGCAGTGACCACATGGGAAAATTACATGTGAGTTGTACAAAGGGCACATCCTGCTATTTTAGGGTCAGTGGTTCAGGTTTTATGTGAGACAGAGCTTTTCTGACAATAGGGAAAATTGATTTTGCGCTGTAAGCAAAAATGGGTATATTTACATGAGAAAAGCCAAGGTTAAGCAGATACCAGACACCTTTTTAGGACCTGTCTGTGTGCAAATCTTCCAAAAACTTGAAAACCACCCACGCACACGCACACGCACACGCACATATATATATATATATATATATATATATATATACCCTTTTTTAATCCAAAAAAGGAGCTAAGGAAAGCTTTGGCTGATCTGTATCAGCTCTGTTCTCTCCTGTCTGGCAAATGGTTCAAGTGCACCATGATTTAATTTGTCACATGTTGTTGACGGAGCAGAAGGGTGGAATGTGAACAGCACAAGGTCACCGTAGCAGGCAATGACACAGCGCTTTGGGAATCGATGATGATGTATGATACCTCCATATTTCTCTCTTTTTTTTTGTCATCAGGGGGACAAAACTCCAAGGTATGTTCTCACAGCACATTTTACTGGTTCTATATTCTTCTCAACCAGAGTGAGGGATGCTGACATGAAGGTTAGGTTAAGAGTCATCCAGATTCCTGCCACAATCATGCGGACTGAGGTAAGTTTAAAGTTATCACTAATTATTTCTCCATCAGTCCTAAAAGCTTTCAGTATGTGATCTGAGAAAGAGCAATACTTCCATGCCTCCTCTGGGCTCTTGTTACAGCCGCACAATGAAATACATAAAATTATGGCAGGCTTTGACCAATCACAGAGCAGCTAAGGGAGATGAGGCACTCCTTTTAGTTATTGCGCAGCAACTACTTAGCATACAGGTCCTACTGGTGGCAACAACTGCAAAGAAACTTTAAAAAAATGTCACAAAGTAAAAGCAATTTTATTTTAATATAAAAAAAGCCCCCGAAGGTCGCAAGTTAGAACTGACACCGTTTTCTGTGTTCATTGCTGCATTTTGCCTCAAAGACAAGGGGATGTGATGGTCTGGTGTAGAGTTGCTTAAAGGCACAGGGTGTCACTCACTACAAAGGCAAGTGACCAGGTAGTTAAAGTTGATAAAAGTTCAATGAGAAAACACTGCTGTCTGCATTATAAAACAGAGTCATAAAATTGACTGTGGGTGTGAATCTGAGTGTCATTTTCATATTATATTACTTGGCTTAGTTTAAAAATTATGAAAAGTAAGAGGAAATATTTTTTTTTTATTAGACTGATGTAAAGGTAAAAATGAAACTATAAGTTGAAACAGCTTTTTTTCATTCATTCATCATCCATCACTTTCTCCTCCACATGAGGCTCGCGTGGGCCAATCCCAGCTGACATAGGGAGAAAGTCGGGGTACACACCCTGGAAGGGTCACCAGTCCATCACAGGGCAAACATACAGAGGCAAACAACCATTCTCTCCCGCATTAATAGGTTTTCTTTTAAATATTTGACACACAATCATGATAAATAATGAATACATTTGAGCCTGCTCTCTCACCTGTCATCCTTCAAAATAAATGCTCTACAATTTTCCACCAGGTGGGAGGCCTCCAAACAAACTGCCCTGCACTTATCACCACTGAGGAATCTGCAAAGTGCTTCTTAAGTCTTACTTCTTTAGGATTACCTCCATTCTTTTAGCCCCTTTGGCTACATCAAGAGAGAAGTCATCCTTAGATACAGTATGTTTGGCCTTGAGCAATACAGGCTGTCAATTTTTTATGGGTTGCCTTTTCATCACTATGGCAGGCAAGAAATTGTAAAAGGGTAAAAAAAAAAAAAAAAAAAAAGAAAAACCTGGAGTGAAGCAAGCACCTGTCAAAGAGATTCCAATCAAAAAGCTACATTTAAAAATAAATAAATAAATAATATTCTCCTGCCAGAAGTTCAGACAGTTATTAATCATTTTCTTGAATGTGACAGAGAAGAATTGTAATAATGTGGGCTATAACGTTTTGATGTAGTAGTTTGTGTTGTCATGTGCAGACTATCAATGAACTGACCCTGAATATTTCAGTTCAAACCCAGTAACTGCTTCGGCTGGTTTTTGCAATATTTTTTTTTCAATACCAAACCAGCAGTGAAAACCTATCAAACTTTTTTATTTTTTTTAAACTTAATTTTCATCTTCATTATTGAGGAAATAGCTAATTAATCACATGTCCTTGCTTTTAGTAATTATTAAGATGTAGTGTCAGGACTAATTATGACAAACATGCCATACAAGTTGCCATAAGGCTCATTTTTCAACACATTCTTTTTTTTTTTTTTACCTTTTTATAAAATAAAATACAACCTCTCCAAGCCTTCAGCAAACTGTATGAAATTGTTGGCTGTAAAAAAAAACAAAAAAAAAAAAACATGGTGGAAAATGTGCTAATAAATGGAAGCTGCACTGGAAGAGTGATTCGCCCTGGACTCTTTGAAATCATTTCCACGTCCCCCATTCTCCCCGCTGCACAAAGGCAATCCAGATTGCCAATTCCCCTGGTAACTTTCAAGGAATCCAGTGGCTGGGGATCACAGATTCAGATGCTGCTTTCAGATCAAAGTCATCTGAGAGGAATACTGAGTTTAGGGCATAGCCCAAGTTGTTACCACTGAATAGCGTTTGGATTTAAATATATACAGCACACACATATACTGTATATACATCTACCATATTCTCTCTAGTGCATATTTTATAAATATATACAAATGTCTGTTTGATTCATATCATTGTGTAACAAATTCACACAATTCTGACAAAGCCTATCAGCTCCACACCACCCTCTCTGTTTTTCTCAGTACAGCAATGCATAAATTTCCTGTCACCCAGCACGGTTTCCACTCTGTATACTGGGAGTGACTGGTTTTATGTCAAAACAGACACAGGGCAACAGCAACATTATGTTAGTAATGCAAGACAGCTGCAAACAGGTTGGAGCATGACTGAAAACACAAATTATTTCTGAGGTTAATTCTGTAGCTTTTTGTCACATATGGCAGCAAGCTAGAGGCATCGTTTCTGGTCATAGACTCTACAAAACTAGTCATACTAATTAAAGGTCTCACACAGAATGGTCTTTTTAAACCAAAAATCGAGATTTCTGATGTCTGCTTAGATAAATTAAATAATATTTATGGTCAAAAACCATAGTCTCTTCAGATTAAGCCAGTTTACTGCTGCTCTCTGCCGGCCTCTGAACTGGCACTCTGTTTCTGAGCTAATGCCCGCCCTCCAGAACACTAAGTCTCTTGTGATTGGCTAGCTACCAAGTGCATTCCCACTCAGTTGTGATTGGCCAGCTACCAGCTGACTGACTGCTCCGCGGTGCTTCTTCTTTTTCAGGTTGAATGTCCACACACATGACCGGGAGTAGCTGTTGGGGGAGGGTTCGTTACACGGCAAATGTGCTAGTTCCGTAACTAAACTTGACTTTTCAAAACCGCTTGCTTGAGTGCAGGTAAACAGAGAAGCCCTTGTTTCTCAGAAGTGGCTGAAGTGTTTATTGTGACATTTTAGTGATGTTTAGATACGGGAAGGATACGGGGACTCACCAAAAAACATCAGAAATTTGATTTTCCACTGAATGTCCTCTTTAAGTGTTTGTTTTTTACAAAACTGTTGTTGTTATGGACTGACATAATCTGCCATACAGTACCTAGGGGCCAGCTTTGTCCACCCTGTTGCAATGTCCCTGAATACAACCACCACACATATGTAGCTATGACGATGGGAAAATATTCTATTCACCATGTTTTGCAGTTGGTCGCAGTGGTAGTAATCTTTTTTTTTTAAACAAACATTCTTGTCAGACAAAGCATTTGATTTTCTCCACATGCATGTCCTCTGAACTCACGGGCAAAATGCGGACGCCTATATGGATGCAGTGAAAAGCACACAGATGTACCTCACTTACTGTCGACAGACACTCCTTGGTACAGACAACACAAGAGACAATTCCATTTACTACTAGCATTTTCCCTCTATGGCTTCCTTCTAATGTGCTCATTAGTGTTCCTGTGCTGAGCCTCATCCCCCAGGAGACGCTGGTCGAGAGAGAGAACTGCCTGTGTTTACTGCAGTACACATCAAAAGGCAGCCTTACTACGTAAGGGGAGAGTTCTAAGAAGACTTGCTGATTGCTTACCCAGCATGCACTGCTGTCTTTTTTGGACAGCAGTGCAAGATGTGAACGTGGACAAAACAACAAAACAGCCTTGACGAGACTCATAAGCACATCCACGTACATTGACACTTTTTCAGGCATCAATCACACAGAAATATGGTTTTATGAGATAAAACTGATTAAATATGTTTTCAAAAGAGGGATTCAAACATTTTAATTGCCTCTGAAATATTTATTTGGCCTCCTAAATGTGAAGGCAACAGCAGTCTTAGTGTTTGTGTAGCTAGTCATGCCTGATTAGGTTACTGAGCTGCACCACAAAGCTGCCTCTATACTCAACATACAGTTGTAGGAGAGGTCTATAAAAACAGATCAACTAGTCTAAAATAGAGGCTGGTGAATCAGTTTGAAATCTTTTTGTTAGTTTTTTAACACTTACTGACAACCTGGATCTGATAAACAAGCAGCTGTGGTTTCTGCAAAAACTACTGAGAAGGAAAATTGATAGATTCATGAAAATATAATATGATATGGAGAATTTGGAAAAAAAAAACAAAAAAACAACAACAAAAAAAAACTGATTCAGATATCACGAACCTGTGTTAGTACAACTGAGGCATTTAATCTGTATGAAATGATACTATGGTCTCATGTTATGTGAAACGAATTCAAATCAACCCTCAAAAGCCGATTAAAGTTATTTGACAAATTTATTTAAGCAATTTTAGTTTCTGTCTTTCTTTTTATTTCTATCACAACAATATAGGTATGTGGACAATTTGGAAATGTGAACCCAAGTTTGTCAATGTTGTCACTTTTTGCATTGATACACTATGTTTTAACTCATTGAATCCTATCGATCAACATCGATGAACAGTTATACAAAACCATGTCATCATCAAGTAATTTTACAAAACTAGAGCAGAGCACATGGTAAAACATGCTGCACTGTTTCCTGTGAAGTATTTGTTGCATAAGCTGCATAAAAAACCAATACATGTAAGCCGCATACATTAATATTTAAAGTTAAACAAAAATGAAATGAGCCTGTAAGAATGAATGAAGGACGTTGAAAGATTGTGGGCAAATTATGCAGCAGCGGGATCAGAATAAAAAAAAAAACAAAAAAAAAAAAACAAGGAGATGATGCTACCTGACATAATAGTTACATGCACACAGCCACGTTCAATATATACTTGTATAAAGCTGCAGGTCACTGGACACATATGGTGTAACCTTGTGAGGCCTGTTTGTCAAACACATACATTCAATCTGTACCTTGTGTCTTGCATGTTTATTAAGACGACAAGCCTTGGGAGACCTTTTTGTCCCTGACATGACACACAAACAGTAGGTGACCCACAGAGCCCTTGGTTAAAGGCGGCAGTTGTCGCCTGTGAGCAGGGCTACAGACCAAGCAGCCTTGGTTGCCGTGACAGCCCAGTGATAGACATTCGATAGGGCATTTGTCACAGTTACTCCATTTGTCCTTCAATCCTTTCTCAGTGGTGGTGGCTTTACAGCCGCAAGCTACAACGTAGTACATTAATTGTCTAATTATTTTCCATATAAGAGTGAGTGCAGCTCCAAAGTAGAGGTCGACAGATTAGTAATTTAAGCCAATCAATCACCTCCAGTAGGACATTTTGAAAGCTAGCGGAATCTGCGGACTCAAAAGTGGAGCCGGAGATCACCACTCCACCACGCCATAGGTGACACAGGCTAGTAGCACTTTTAATGGGTCAGTGGCTATATTCCCTCATTTTAACGGCAGTTTTGCCTTGTGTATATGTATATATGCTGGATCCACAAAAGATGCAGCACATGAGAGGTCATTGTTGAGTTTAGAGGTCCATTCAATGAACCTTGCACATTTTATTACTTCTGCAGCCACACATGCAGTCCATTAAACGGACCTGCTTGCTGATGTGTTCAAGGAACCTTGTAAATTCCATCACTTATGATGGATGCACACCCAATAAAATAGTCCTAAGGTCAGTGACAAAATGTATCTGTTATTATTGCAATGAGTATTGTTATGGCTAATTTTCTTGGCAGTCCCAAGAATACTGACTGACATTCCTGATGCACACTCTTTTCCTTTGGGAATGAGGAGAAGGGGCTATCGCTCGATTAATCGATTATCAGCTTTGTCCTGCTTCAGACTATCCTTATTATATCAGCCATTAAAAAACTATTGGTCAGCCTCTCCTGCAAATGTTTTTTTTTTAATAGTTCATTAGGGATATAACGTCATTGCAGGGGTTTACAGTTGCAATTTTTTGTCTTAGTCACAGCAACACCTTTGCACATAGTCATCATCTAATAGCATCACGGGTAAATGAACTAAAACGGTTTCAAATATGTTCACAGACGTTGGCCCAGAGCAGCAGGTTAATAAAGAAGAAACCCAAAAGACATCACCTATGCATTAAACCTTAAGGGAACACTTCAACCCCTGATGAAAAGTATTAATTATCCACATTATCTCCTGACCCCGTGTCAGCTGAATCTTGATTAAACTTTGGGTGATCTGCGTTCACGCAAGTGAGTCCCTGCAGCTCCAAACCCTTCTTTTTTCCCAAAGCAACTCCAAAACACATCATAAAGTGGCCATGAAATTTCGCACTTCAACCTACGCAACATAGTGTGAGTGTTTTGCAGCTAAGAGACTGCTCTGTAGATCCAAACTGCCTGTGCTGCATGTGCTCTATCAGGCAAGCTCAGCTTGTTTGTTGTCTGATGTACACTATGTTACTGTTGGAGGTGCACTGTGTCTGCACTGTCAGGCTCAGCTGCATCACCAGTAGAAGAGGCTGTACAAATATCGGAGGGGCTGGGGCTGACATGCGAGGCAGTGTGTAATTCTGAGTGGAACTGTTACTTGAGGGGGAGGAAAAAAGCACACATATTTTTTTTTCCCTCCAGTCTTCTGCAGGAATAAGACAACAAACAAAAAAAAGCTGGGGTATTTAAGTGTTAAAAGCTACTAATGGGGGCAGCCTTTTTGACAATTTTTTTGTGGAAAAAGTTGTGTTAGAGGTGTTAGAGATCAAATTAACACTGGCTTTGGTCAGTTTATCTACGTCAGGCAGTGTGACAGTGAACCAACATGAGGTCTGAAATGAAATGAATGGAACTCCACGTGTGCCACCATTAATATTTTTATATTTACACCTGTGAACTTCTTACTTACTGTGACCTGTCAATACGGCTGCTGCGCACCTTGGCACATTGCACATTACACTCCGTGTGTTTCCATTAATGCTGGAAAAACTAGAAGTAGAACCCGGCTTTAAAATAGATGTTAACCCAACTGAAATGGTACTAAATCGTATGAAGGTCAGACTAACGCATCCAGGTAATGCAACTTGGAGTCAAACTACTAGTGCACGTATTTGTTCAACCATTTCGAAGCTGGCCTTCAGGAGACAGCTCAAGTATCAAACATATTGGTAAAGGCTTTTGCGTATTCAAAAACACATTATTTGTCTTTGTTATGAAGTAAGCTTTTGCTTCAAACCACAATAAAAAAAAAAAAACAAAAAAAAAAAAAACAGGTTTGTCTGCTGAATATTCCATAGACTCAAAGCAGCACAATATGGCAGCATTAGTACAGTGAGACCCTAGCACATATAAAAGGCTTCTTGTAGGGCTATGAAAAATCAATTTGATTTATATGTTAAAGTGATTATACTCTTATCTAAGGCTATCTTAAGGCTAATATATTAAATTTCTGTCAATAAACCATGGATATAACAGACTAAACCTTTACAATATTGGTGACCAAGGCAGATGATTAGATGAGCCTTTTGTTAAGTGGTAAAAATCTCCTCTCCTGATGAATTTGCTGGCAGGCATGTTTTAAATGAGTGCGAACATTCCTGTCCTGTACTTGTTCTCCGTGCAAGGGGCCAGCAGAGGGTGCACACGGCTCAGCAGGCACTGAATATGGGTCAGTACCTCATACAACCACAATTTGGACAAAGGACAAAGGACAAAATGACCTGCATTGAATGAGAGGATCTGCTCTACAGTGGACATTTTTGAAAATTACTTAACTTTTTTACATGTCTCCTGACTTTATGTGGTTAAGAAGCTGGACCATAGCTTTAAGAGCATTGAAATCACATTGTACCTCAACATCATACACTGACAAATATCCTTATGGCACATACATTACTGTAGAGCTACAGATAAAGCATTATCACAGCAGCATTAAGAAAGTTTACAGGGAACACAGAGAAGGATGCATTAACATGGATATAATTATCAGTGCAGTGAAATGTTGCTGGGTTGATTTTTTTGCCTTTAAGGCTTTCAAAGATAATTTGACACCTCACTTCCAGCAGTGATGAAGCCTCAATGCAGTTTTTTTTTTTTTTTTTTTTTATTCCCTTCTTTCAACCCACACATCTCCCTGTGTCTGCATTAACTGGCAATCAAGGTCAAACTGTAATCTGTCACATGTTATAGACTCACTGTTTAAGAGCAGAATCAGTAATGAGGTTTATGTGAACACTCAAACACAGGACAGTATTATTAGGAGATGCAATTTCTTTCGTGCTCATTTGTCTTCGCAACCCATTTTCAGTCATATGGAACTCGACAGATAATTTATCCTGATTCATCGATTGTAATTTGTGGTGTAATTATCATAATAAACCACCAGGAGGGATACAACTATGTTACTGCTTATGGTTTAAGAAATGAAACAAATGTGATTTGCTGCACTGTGTGGGTTTATTTTGGGGCAGTCCTCTCTTTTTTTCTGACTAAGTTTGTCAGTGTAGATGATGTTTATTACAGAAGCTTGTGCTCCAGATCACATTAGGCTAAAGCACTGTGATGTGCAGCGGACAGACATGAACATGTGTCCACCCACTCCAGGGGGAAACTTAAAGAAGCCGCTTAGAATGGCATGAGTGCCTCTATCTCGTAATCAACAGAGGCTGATGCACTTTAATATCATTATCACCATTACTTACAGAGCAGATAAGAGAGAATAACCAGCAACTGGAGAAATACATTTGAATCTATCAAATGCATATTTAATGAGCTTCATGACTTTAGTGCCACAGCAATGGCATTAAGTTTAGATTAGGATTCCAGCGGAGGGCACATGAGAAAAGAGACACAACTGCAAGCGTTCCGGTTGTTTTGCTGAAATATACTGTACATACTTATGCTGCAGTTTTGTTCAAGCAAAGACCAAATAATCAATAATGCATCCCTCTTAACAAACAGGGCACTGTGAATTAGGGGATGAAAATCACAGTGCCTTATTTCAAAACACCAACACCATGCTTCCAGACCATGTGTTTCGCTATTTGAATTTGCTATTTGGCATCCTTTCTGGTATGTGAAGGCCACCATAGTTCCCTGACGTGCTTGGAAAAGTGGGAGGGGAACAGAGGAGCCCTGCATTTGTTACAATATATACTCTCAATATTAGTTGTCATTAATTTTTACAAACTGGAACCTTTAAATAAAATCATAACCAAAAGTATCACCAAATGAATAACAATATGATGACTGGGTTAAGTTGCAAGATTTATGATTTAAATGAATGACTAATCTTTGAGGGTGGTGTATCTGTGCTTACATGCATAGCACAGCTGCATCAAAATATTTATTTCCATGAAAAGTCCTTTGTTCTTCATAACGATTCATTTACAATGCCAGCACACAATTCATCAAACGTGACATATTTGGCTTAATGTGTGTCTAACTGTTACCACACTCGGTTTCGTCTTGGCAGTGCCTGCTTCCATCTGCCTCTTTTCATGATTACGACTATATTTAAAAAGACGGCAAAAAAAAAAAAATAATAATAATTTAATCCCAGGAGTTCTAGACGACTGTGGTTTGCCAATAGAATCTGGAGGAGAGACTAAAATTGCAGCAGAATGAGCACCTGATTGTGTCTTCATTTACTTACTGAAATATCTTAGCTGACATAAAACAAAAATCAAACAAAAACATGTTGGAACACATAGAGAAAACATGCATCTCCATTTATAAGAACCAACATTTTTACCTTTACCTTAGTGATCAAAGACACAACAGCATTTTTTAAAATCTCCCTTCAATGAGCATTTACCCTGCTCTGGGTTTAAGCCTGCCAAAAAACATGTGAACTGGAAATGACTCGGAATACGATTTTATGTAACACTCATCTCTGATGAGAGATAAGAGAAAGAACGGAAAAGAAGGGGGAAAAAAACAGTTGGGAAGCCTAATTTGCCTCGACCACACGGAGTAATTTCCTACAGTTGGAAATCATGGATGTTATTTTCAAATGTTGAGCTGTCTTTTCTATTTCATTTTCTCAAAAATTCAACAGTAACATTGCTTGAGGGCAGTGGATGAAGTCAGGAGGAAGAATCAATTAAAAGTTTAATCTTTAACACTTCCTTTTTTTCTTTTTAATTATTCTTTAACTTTTTCCAAAATGTCCTACTAAAAATGACTGAAACTAGACATGGACAGTGTGGGTCAAGAACAAGTAATTGATTTTATTTATTTATTTTTTGTCACCAGTGAGGATATTTATTTTAGTAATAAAAAATGAGAAATTGTTGTGATCACCAGTTATTTTTCAGTTCCTTTCTTCCTGTCTCTCTGATTCTTAATTATTGATACCTGAGAGGACAGGAAGGAGAGGAGTGGGCAGCATGTAAACACAACCAATATATGTATGCATATATGTTTGGTTGTGTATATTTTTTATTTCATTTTATTTTATTTTATTTTTAAGTTGTGTGTTATTTTTCTCCTTCTTCTCTGCCTCATAGCAAGATTCTGTTGTTTCCCGGCCAGTTTACATTGGTGAAACCACAAGATGATGCAGAAATGCAACTCTGACATGCATCCCTGTCTCAGCAGGAGCAGGAGTAGGAGGAGAGGAGCTGAATGATTCAACTGCGTGGAGCAGAGCTTCCTGTCAGTGCCGTTGATTAAAATTCCTGTGACCAAGAATGCAGGGTGTGATGTACGACGAGCAGGTGGTGTGGGTTTAATATGCATGAGCGGACAGCCCCTGCATCTGCACACTGGCAGTCACTGAGCTTGCCTGTCCACTGCCTTGGCAGCTCTTTTGGCATATGGAGCCACTGAGGGCATACATGAGCATAGCGGTGTGACTGGTCTGAGCACCCACTGTTACTATTTAACCGTTTTTGTGACCGGTGGAATGGCAGCTAGTTACTTGTCGGCTCAAAGTGGTCAGGATGACGGTGGAGGGGGAGCAGGTTTTCCTCGTATATTTGATTGATTTGATGGAAACAGCAGACAACATCAAAAGCGAGAAGGATTAACGGAGCGAGTGTAAAAATTGACTGGGATGATCATGGCGGGGAAGATGCGATTAGCCCCTGCACAACCTCATCGGGCGATTCTATTGATATGCAAAAAAACAAGCACAGTCCTGCTCTAGATTTTAAAGGAGGAGGGATGTCAGCTTAGCAAGCACTGCCTTGCATTGTATTTGACACAGACTGTGTACTGAAAGAGTTAAGCACTGTTTTCCTGCAGATTTATAGAGTTAGATAACCACGCTCTTGTGTGTGCATCACACAAAACGGTGCAGTTTTTCCCCCAACGGTCCTTGATTTAGTGTGTGTCACTCGAAATCCAAGGCAGACTGTAATTTTTAAGGTCAAGTTTGTCCAAGTTGGTGACATCAGCTGTCCACCTCAGGATTTTTTTTTTTTTTTTTTTTGTAGTGTGGTTCCATGAAGTATTGAAACAGAGTCAGTGTTGCCAAGAACCAGCCTGAGAGCAGAAAGCTCACTCTCATTGAAGACATGGCTGCCAGAGAAAACACAAGGGGAAAACAGATTTGAATCTCTTAACACAAGGCTGATCTAATAAAATCTAAGACAGATTATTTTAGGAATATATTCACAAATTGGTCTTACTATGGGCCAGTCTTTTCTGACTCAAAAGTTAAGTCTGTGAACCAATCACTCTTCTGTACCAGACTGCATAGAGAGGATCAGCATTTTAGCCTAGAGAACGCTGGGGCTGCTGGTCTACTGCTGCCTCATTTGGTAAATTTGTGCCACTTAGGTAAATCTGAGGAAAGGCACCAAAGGGGCAAGAGCTTCTGAATGGTGGTGTTCTGGGAGTGAGATGTTTATAGACACTAACTTCAGTGTTTAGACAGAAAAGACAGCAAAGTAAAGCAACAAACATATTCTTGAGATATTACAGACTACAGTAGAATAGACGACACTAAAATTCAAGAAAGATCAGGCTGGGTCTCTGTGCATGTGCCAGTGTCTAATACCGTGCCAGTGTCTAACATTTAAAATGAACTCATCACATTATGTTCCACACTAATGCTTGGATTTATTTCCACATTTACAAAATCACACAGTTCACCAAGGGCTTGTTTCTGGAACTTTGGGGGCCCAGGGCAAGAGAAAGTAAACGGGAAAGTCTCTTTTTTGACTCCCTAAAGTAAAGGAGTGCTTTATTTGTCACTCTGAAGTTATGAAGCAAAAACTTTCACAGTTCTGTGACCAACTGTGTTGGACATGGATGAATGGCTTAAAGCACCACACCAGCGCTTCCACTTTTCTCACTGCAGCTGAAGCGAATAACACTTCATATTTAATTTCCCAGAATTCCTTACCCAACTAATCTGTTTCCTTAAAGGGACAGGGTAAC
Organism: Brachirus orientalis; assembly: GCA_016785285.1. Lineage (NCBI taxonomy): Eukaryota > Metazoa > Chordata > Actinopteri > Pleuronectiformes > Soleidae > Brachirus > Brachirus orientalis. The sequence goes on from JAFBJR010000401.1 coordinate 1,099,980, forward strand.
ACTATCTGTGATGAACTATGACACCTTGTGTAGTTAACTACCAAAATAATCATCAGATGCCTGCCAAGTTCTATTAACTGAATAAGAGGGAAACAATAGCTAATCAATAAAGTAGTAAATCGATTCATCACAAGATTTGTAATTAGATTTGTTGAATATTGATAAAAATAATAATTTAGGACAACCTCATTAGGGAGCCCCCTCAGTGTCGAGCTTCTCCCCGTAAATGTTTGTTTTCTTTCCAACACTCCTGCACTGCAACCCACTTTTACGTACGCCTTGGCGTTACAGCTTTTTCCAGGCATGTTCCAACCAGCAGCCATTTCTAATGGTGCAGATGAGTTAAGTAAGTTACATTACAATTACAGCAACAGTACCAAGAAGATCAATACCTGCTTGTGTCTCTCAGTGTTGGAGCCAGGATTGCTTGGAAGGAGATCAAATGGGCTCAGCAGTGATTTTTATTTTTTTTATTTATTTTGTTTTTTCCCCAAGGGGATTGCTGTGAAAGCTGTTTACTAATTAAGAGATCATTTGAAATTTCAAGGATTAAGTAATTTTATATGACAACTTACATTATTTCAGGCATGTAACTGTTTTGTTTTTAGTGAACCAATTAAGTTTTAGATTTTCTTTGAAGTTTATAAAACCATTCGGATCAAACCCTAATAAAGAGCATGTGGAAGCACACCCTTGATTGGGGTCTGACTCACTGAAAGATACAGTATTTTGTTTGAGCTCAACTTCACTGAGGTAGAATTCTATTCTGTATCAGGAAAACCTATTTAACTTACTGTTTATTTTTATTATTATGGGAGTGGCCTTTTTAGTAATTAAATGTTTGAATTTTAAACTGCTATTTTTAAATGTGGACTGTATACTATATTTTGTTGCATATACTCTACAAAACATACACTAAACTGTTGTCTATTTTCACAAACATCTGCTGTGTGTGTGCTGTGTGTCAGCACATTAATACTTAAGTCATTAGCTAATGTATATTTCTAAAGCGTATTCCCATGTGATCTTACAAATACAACTGAGGGATTATGGCTATTATTTACAGGGATCTGATATGGCAATCATTATTGTGTGATTATAAAAGAAAATACCCTATCACTTCATACCAAGCTGTATTGTTTATTTCATTGGCCTGCAAATCCATCTTTATGCCAATATGTTTCAATTATTCAGATGTTGCTTTCCATCCATAGAGCTAAACCACTGAAGAATTGACTAAGTGGCATATGTTTCCTTTATTACTATTGTCAACGATACTGACTCTTGTTTATTAACTCATTCAATTAACTGTGAAGGGAAATGCAACCTTAGTAGAATCCCATGAGGGGCTCACTAGGCCCCTTTGGCCTGACGGGCCCCCAAAGCCTCTTAAAGTGCCCCTTGCCACCTATGCAAGAACAATATCAAACAACAAGAAGAGAAAAGCAACATAAAAGTGTTAATGTGGCTGTTTCAAAGGATCAGACTCTGATCCTTTAGCTCACAACTCTAACCAGTAGAAAGATGGGTGGAGATAACAGATGCTATTATAATTTACACCTGAAAGCAATTATTCCATTTTACATGATTTTAAATGAAGGTATGAATTAAGAGTAACAAAAGGTATAGCTATTGTTGTACAGATATGAAATTGACCTGATCAAGACATGATGAGTTTGTTTACCCTTTATTTGGTGTTTCCCACCTTTAAGTACTTACATAACTGCTTGCTGGAATTTATCACATGTGAGCTTTGATGTTTGCATAAGTGTTGCAAGTCTAAAATTGTGAACAGGTTATAGTGACAGGACATATTATTTATGTTCTTATTACCATCACAGTGGCAGAGACTAAACACCGACTGATTCCCAACAGCTAGTAACCTGTGGACAGGCCTTTCATTTCCACTGATTGACTCTTTTAAGCTCTCTGTAGGTAGCAAATGTGTTTCATCTGCACTCTCTAATTTCTGTGAAGTTCACTGGCTAAGCATGATTGCAGACACCAAATCAACTGTGGTTAATGTGGTACGGCTGGTGCAACAAACACCGGGCTTTTGCAAATGAGGCACACAAACCTCTTTGTTCGGTTGTTCTCCCAAGGAAAAAAGATTGTCATTGGTTTCAGTAAATCCACAAAAAAAAAAAAAAATAATAATAATTAAGTTTGAGTGACAAAGTTGATGGAAGAGTCAACAAAGCAGCATTGAAAACAACAATTTAAACTTCAATTTAAAATATAATATTTCCATTACATTAATGCCCAGGAGCATGTGGGTAATCACAAGGAGAACAATAATAATAAACGTTACTGCCAGGAACAGGGACTTAGCAAAAATAATTGAGTCTGCATTATGTACACCTGCATTGAGACATTCAGAGACAAATTTGTAAACACAATGAAGGGACTAATTGGATTACATTAATGATAACTAGCTTGGAAAAACTCACCAGGGGTACAACAGTTAATCCCAATTATAAATCCCACTAACTGTGCTTCTTACAGACAAAGCAAAGCCCTGATGAGCTCGGCTTCCTCTTCCATGAGGCACATTTCCTTTGTCACCCCATTTTGCTCAATATAGCCAGCCATACCTTGAGGACAGCTGCCTCACCTCGCCTTCTCTCTCTCTTTCCCACATTTAGACACAAAGTTGCAGCAAATTTTGTCTGGCACTATCAAGTCAAAGCTCTCCAGAAATAAAACAGGAAACACGCTGCTCCGCACACCCGCAAACACCCGCCATTCTAAACGAGCAGTGGGAACAGGATTACATGCCTGTTCAAACTGCTCACTTTCAGCAGAGAGACACAGACATGATCCAATCATGCAGACACATGCAGAAACAAGCAAAAGGTTGCGACTTGGCCTCCCACTTGAGTGAGCTTGTCGACAGTCATACTTAACAAGAGGGAGAGAAAAGCAACATAACAGTGATAATGTGACAGTTTTAAAAAAGATTAAACAGAAAATGAGAGGTGGGAGGTGAATAGGACAAGAAGTTTATAAGTGCTTACGACATGGCACTCGGAGTGCTAGTAGCTTTCCCATATTTACAGTGAAACAAGCTGAGAAGGAGGGTCTTCCCGACATACTGAATGGTATTTAGAGCAGCCAAATAGTGCTGAATGGGCATTAGAGCAATGACATTTTTAACATAGCTAAACACCATTTGGGGTGGACTTCTTGCCATCATGGTTGCCAATATCTGTGGTGTTAGTAGAAGAGAAATCTGAGAACGCGGAACGTGAAGCTGATTCATCTGAATGGTACTGTATGTGAAGTTGGGGCAAGATGTGGCATAGAAAGATTAACACAGAGCTTTATTGGATGCAACTTACCCTCGACCAAGATGAGTCATCAAATATCTCAGAACAGATTTGAGGGCATAATGACCTCTAAAATCCAATAAGAATGTTTGAAAAACAGCTCTTTTGATATTACTGGGTTGTGTACAGAGGTGTAGGTGACATTTTATGCAACACATATGTGATTAAACTACTAAAATGTTGATTTCGTTGTCTTGGGGGTTTCATATAGCACTTTTGAAAGCAATGCCAGAAAGTGTTGCACATAACATATAAAACATCAAACTAAATCACATAACAAAACTTATATAACAATGATATAACAATATAACAATAATTCAGTGATGGTCAAAGCAGGAATGTTAAGCAGGAATGGAAAGCGAAAGTTGTTTGACTGTGACAAAGCTCTTTCTGCAAAAGTGGCACCAGGTTTAATTTTAATTAATTGGTGCAGAGATGGGTTAGAACACTTGCCTTTGCAGCAAGAGGTCTCGGGTTCGCGACCCGGTCGAAACAAGGGGCCTTCTGTACGGAGTTTGCATGTTCTCCCGTGTGTGGGGGTTTTCACTGGGTACTCTGGCCTCCTCCCACAGTCCAAAAACATGCAGATTAGGTGGGATTAGGGTAATTGGACACTCTAAATTGCCCGTGGGTATGAATGTGAGAGTGAATGGTTGTCTGTCTCTATGTGGCCCTGTGATGGACTGGCGACCTGTCCAGGGTGTACCCTGCCTCTCGACCTATGTCAGCTGTAGTTAGGCACCAGCGCCCCCCCCGCGACCCTCAGTGGAGGATAAAGCGGTAGAAAATGAGTGAGTGAGAGTGAGTGGTGCAGAGTACTGAGGAGGTGACCTAAGGTTGACGATCTAAGTGGTCGTGAGGTGGAGTATGGTTGACAAGACGGCTGCTTGGCTAACTGATGAGATGATGGCGTGACATGCGGGAGGAGATGAAGGTGTGAATTAGCAGTTAAAGATCTTTGTGGAAAAGCCTGTTGGCTATTTTGTGGGGGGGGTTGTACTGCTGACTCAAATGTTTTTTGAACCACTGAGGAGGACCTATGCTTTATCTTTGGGTTGTAGATGGCTAGGAGACATCTAGGAGACATTTATGATAGGCATATATGCAGGCTACAGGTTGTTGCCCTGAAGTAGTGCTGCCAAACACGTACTGTGCTGTATTTCTAATTACACAGCTTTGCCATGGTGGCACTGGTAATGCACAGGGAGTGGCAGCACTGGTCCACAATGCTCAATCAGTAAATTCCTGTTAAACCCCACTCCAACTGGCCATACGGGAGCGTCTGCTGTCCAGTTCTAGCCAAATAACAGCCTGTTCAACACCACACCACCTGCTGTGTTTATACGCAAGAGTTTATGGCAGAATGAAGCAGCCTGTGTGTGTATGTGCTTAGCGCTACAAGTGCAGGAGTGACCTCAGTCACCACAAATTAAGCCAGATTTATATAAGTGCAAGCTTTTTCCCATAGCATAATTTAACTGCACATACAATGTGTGAGCAGGATCTTTAAAATGGCCAAAAAAGACTTAAATATTTGATGCTATAGAGCAACTGATTGATGGCGATGATTCCTCCTGTCACATGAGAGCTGTTAAAATCCCACTAAAACATATTGCTCCCCCTCAAAATTCTCTTCTCCAATCTCCTCTACAGCCTCCATTAAAGGACGTATGAAAGCATTAAATGTGATGGACAGAAATGTTGTGCATGAGTGATGGTTGTGTTCACAGAAAGTGGTTCTCTCCAGAGCCTGACATTCCCTAACAGACATATTCATCAAAGAAGTTTTGCTCAGAGCCATTTGGGGATGAATACAATGAGGTCCCCTCCCATTCCTTCAAACAACAATATCGCCTCCTCCTAATATGTCACACTCAGCGAGCGCCATAGGCAAATATATTTTACTGACTGGATGTTTGTTTTCAAATTACTGCAAAGGATTTCTCCTTGAGGAGACAAAGGTGGAGAATGCTGCAGTGTGAAATGCTTGTACTTTTTTGTCCACTTTCTGACTTTGGCACATTAACAGCAGACACTGCAGCACAAAGCTGTGAAGAGAAAACCCTCAAGTCAAGGCAGAATCTTTGAATAGTAAACACAACAAGTAAACAACAACCTATTAGAGAGTGACAGCGGGTTGTGGCGGCCACTGCTGCTGACATTCATGGTCACTTAAAAAAAAAAAAAGCTTCATTAGCAAAGTGAAAAACAATATGAGACCATAATTTGATTTTCATAATGTGATCCAAGACATTTATACAAGCACAAGTAAAAATATGATGCTATTGTAAAAGCATTGTGACATTACAATTTAACACCCTCTGTTAATAACAATATCATGGCATCAGCAGAGTGAGTTAACTGTATTGCCATATTACCTTCACTGTACTATAGGAAGCATTCAAATTATTGTCCAGATACTATTATTGTATGGAGTCAGTGTGGATAACCCACAGTTTAAATAACAGTGAACAGATATCACATTAAATGTATATATATCATATACTCTACTTATTTTACTCCTATTTATGAGTTAAGGCCAACAAGCTGGCCAAAGAAGTTGGTCACTACATCAACTTACTCTGTCTTACTCTGTCATCAACAAGATTCAATGACTCTCCAGTTCAGCCAGTGGCAGCAGTCTGTAATTGTCAATGAAAAAGAAAACTGGAAGACTCATGCCTTCACTAACATAATCCATCAACCTGTTAGGTGAGACACACCAAGATGATTAATCAGCATGATCATTGCACAAGTCTGCAGGGAGAACTCATTTTTGAATCCTAATACAGTACGTTTTTTTTATCATGTCTGTGCTGCCTGTAAAATGGTTGTCTGATGAATGGCTCTACTGTTAAAGTCCAGTGTGAAAGAATTAGTGACATCTAATGGCAAGAGTGCAGATTGGAGGGCTCCTATGTTGGCAAAGAACACAAAGAATCTTTCTTCCCCTCGTGTAAAGTAAAACGAAAGGCACACTCTAGTATTACATTATATTACATTGAATAGAATGTACTTCAGCATTACAAAAGATGGAACTGCTGTGAACAAAACATATGTTTTCATGTAATTCTTAAAGCAAACACACTCAGGTAAATTGCTCAGGCTGAAAATGGCATTGTCAGGATTGAGAAATGGAGACAGCAGCAGAGCTTAAGAAATGACAAATTGTGCAGCACACCTTAATCCAGTTATGCCACAACAGAGGCTTATGTTAACACCCTCACTGCAATTTTAAGTGGCAGCTCACTGATCTTCCTGTTTGTGTCTTCAGACTAAAATCAACAATTGAAGAAAAACCCCTCATAAATAAGCAGACAAAAATATTTTTGTTTAATGGATAATGTGGCCTGGTGGGATAATTGTTCTGCTATGATGCCCCCAACCAGCCTGACTAGATTAACATAACCTGAGCAACACAGGTCGGTGCAGTGTGATGCCCATCAGCAGCCTCCTCTGCCACCCACCTCACTGTTGTAGAATGAGAAGTACTTCCTCATGTCATTTTTCACATGCTTTACTGTCGCAACTGTCTGCTAAATTGGACAGCTTGACTTCCTCGTGTCCTCCATTTTCACAGCAAAACAACATGACATCACTGTTCTATTTCTCAGAGGGCCTGTCCTCTGCTGGTCCACACTGGAATTACCCCCCCCCCCCGATTAAGTCCACACTGGAATTCCCCCCCCCCCCCCCCGATTAAACGGATATCATTTTTGATACACATGCGACTTTGTGTATGAGTGCACAGATTTCTTCCTAGACAGATCCATGTTTCACAAGAACAATTAAGCAGCATTCCCTGTCCAGGAGTCATGCAGGCAGTGAGTGGGCCGGGGAATTAACTCGCTTTGAGACAAACTGCTGATTGTCATGTTGGCTGTTCCATGGCTTGGACCAGTAATCCTGTGGGATGGTGCTTGGTCCTCCAGCAAACAATAAAGACTGATTTAGATGCTTTTTGGCTCATAGCTGCTTTTAAGACACAAATTGTTCTGAGCAGGCAGTGCATGAATGAGTATGGTTGATGTGTGTCAGAAAAAGGTGCTGCATATACTGTACGTAGGTGTGCTGTATAAATGTGTGTGTGAATGGGTGAATCACAAAACTGTAATGAAAACTCTATTCACCAGCAACAGGTGAATAGAGTTGTCTTTCAATTGAAAGATCGTGGGTTTGATCCTCAGCTCTGATCGCCTTCATGTGTTACTCACTTAACCCCAAGTTGCTTGTGATGGCAGTGCTGGCAGTGTATGTCACTTTAGATAAAAGCATCTGCTAAAAAGATGAAACATAAATGTACTGTATATATATATATATATATATATAGACCATGCATGGATTGTTGTCCTCTATCTCCATAAAACTGTGCTTAAAGAGCAATTCAGCAGTACTTATATTTTGAGCAGTTGATGTTTGGTCAATGTTGTTACGTGCAAATGCAAAGCTCACAAACAGTGAGCTGTTTGTGAGCTTTGAAACTGTTATAGTTTCACACTGGATTGTGTGTTTTTTAAACTGGTGATTTCAGCTCAGTGCACAAATAATCACTGGTTTATGTGTCCAAGCATTTGAAAAAAAGTGAGTTGAGAAAAATGTGCATTTTGATCCCAGTTTGTGAATTATGTAACAAGTTTTTTTTCTTTTCTTTTTTCTGACGTTTTGCTATAAATAATAATAATAATATACCAATACCACTGAAGTTAATGTCATTTGAATATTCCCAATAAATATCATCATGAAAAAACTACTGTACTTTGCAATTTCTCAGCTTTGATGTTGCCATACTAGATATGGTGATTAAATGATTAAAAGCATGTGTATTTGTAATATCTTGGGACAGTCTATGTCACGTTGAACGACATGGTGCCCTTACAGTCCATACAATGGTGCCATCTATGACAGCCATTCACAGATAACCATTAGGAAGACAGGATCTGGTCGAAGATTTCTAACAGAGCCACTGACATCTGTCACCACTAAGCAGGAGAAAAAAGGTGATGGTACACATAAATAACAATGCTTAGACTGACTGGATGGATGACATGAAGGTATTATAAGACTTGGAAACGTCAGGCATGTAAGTGTATATAAACACTAGAGACTGTCAATCATAAGCAGCCTCTGTCCTGTTCTCTGCAGCACATGAGTGCGGCATCAAATATGAAGCCAGAATGGTTTGCAAATTGTGGAAATGTATTTGAAATGATGCAGGTAGGATTACTGAGCTATAAAAGAGGCCAGAGAATAGTAGCTGCTCATTTGTGTTGACAGCAGCCAACCAAACAAACCCATCCTATTAACACAGTCCTGAGGCGGGATCCTTTTTTACTGCCCTCATGAGCTATTCAAAATATTTTCTTAGTTAATATTCTTTGTTTGCCATGTTCATTCATCTCCTGCTTCATTGTCCACAGGGCCACTGGAGCCAATTGTTATGACCCTAGGTCACATGCTTTGCCATCATATGTAATTCTCTCCTCTTTTGTGAGTGTGGTGTGGGTGTGTGAGTATGGTGTGGGCATGTGTGTGGGCGTGTGAGTGTGGTGTGGGTGTGTCTGGGTGACTGTCAGTCTCCCAGGTGGATGTCAGCAACCAGGTGGCACACTATGACTGGACTTGGCTCATTTGAAGAGGACTTGGCTCATCGTGAGTGGATGAAGTGATGGGGGCCTGGACTATATAAACCTTTCTCTGACTACACTCAGGGCTTCTTGCTCATTCTCTCCAAAGAAACCCATTTCTAGTAGATTGAATCTGATGTTGGTAGTATTTCTAGTTGTTTCTTGTTATAAGTTAGGTTATATGTGTTAGGTAAGTGGAATTCATGTTGTTAACTTTGTTGCTGCTCTTTAGAGTGACTGTTGACTGTTGTAAAATATGTAATACTCTTTTGTCTAATTTAATGTTACATGGTAACAGTTGTAGGAGAGAGAAGCCATTTTTGTTTCACCTTTCTTTACTCCTGTTTTAAGTTAGGAGCTTAGGTAAGTTTTTCTGTCATTTATTTTGCTATTTTCTTTATAGTAGGTAAGATTAGGTTCATTACAGAAGTTTTGTTTATTATTTTGGCATTGCTCTTCTCCGAAGTCAATAAACTGGTATACTTTGACTTGACTTTTCTTACTTTGACTTGACTTGACTTTCTTTGGAGAGAGGAGTTGGAAGACACACATGTTACCACCCCCCTGGTTTCCCCTAGGCCAGGGACGTAACACCAATCCTAGCTGACATGGGACAAAAGGTGGGGTACAGGTCGCTATTCACTCTCACATTCACACCTACAGTCAGTTTAGAGTGTCCAATTAACTTCTGCATGTTTCTGGGCTGTAGGAGGAAACTGGAAAAGCCAGAGAAAACCCACGGGCACATGCAAAAACAACAGCGCTGGAGTCACGACCTCGCCATGTGGTGTGTGTTCACAAACACACAAAAGAAATATTGTCAGGGCAAGGTTGAATTCATGCTGCTATCAGAGCAAGGACACTTTTGTTCACAGCTCACAGTGTAGGAACAGCTCCAAGGTTGTCATTATCATTGCTTCAGTGTCGCACACACTTTTCTTAATCACTGAAATATATTTCACATCTCCATCATGTGTTGCAATTGATATTATGAATCTCACAATGAGATAATGACATTTTTATTTCACTATTCTTGATATGCCTGGAAATTTATTAATGGCATTGTGTCACGTCCTCCACTTATAATTATTCTTGGCATAAATAATATCTGTTTCTGTGCTTTTAATGAAGGGCATAGAGGAATGGACATAATTTTCTGAATTTATTTCCTTTGTTGGGGTAAATGAGAGTGAGCTAATAAAAGATTGGGAGGGTGTGCACTGATAAGCTCTGCAGCAGAGACTGTTACTGGCATATCATATTTGATTCATAAGGTATGTGAAGGCTGACCAATCAGTGCAAGTGAAAAATGCCACTATGCATAAATGTCATTACATAAGCCTCACTTTATAACGGGGGATGTTAACATAGAACCCTCTGCCTAACAGGGTTTCTGCACTTGCTGTTGTGGAAATGTCAGACGCATGCAACCAAGAACCAGAGGTTCATGTGTTACACATCAGGTTCATCTCATTTGTAACCACTATTTTATCTTGAGCACTGAAATATACTTCCAGAGCTTCAGGCACTTTAACAATGAAGATCATAATAAAGATATCATATTTTTGTAGGCCTTTAACCATAATAACTTGCAATATAACATTGTCTTTTTGTGTTTTATTGTGAAATTGTGTAGTTATTGCAGGAAACTCCAATGAAGTTACTTTTCGGATTTTAAAATAAATACAGAACAATTTATTTTAATAAATTATACTGTACAGTGACCTGTATGGAACACAGTGAGCCCTTTCCCTTGTCCAAATCTCTCATTGATCAAATATTATTGTATTAATGAACTTTTCTTTGTATATTACATGTACATTACATGACAACTAAACTACCCATAATAATATAATAATCTATGTATGCATTGATGCTATAGTACAGGTAAGATAATAGAGATATGTTTTTTGTTTGCATTTTTTTGCTCATTTCTTTGCTTATTTGTGATTTCTGATGTCTACAGCTGTCATGGTTTTGTGCCTGTTTTTTGTTGCTGGCTAAAGTGACTGTGGTGTGGAGGGCTTCTAACCTCCCCTGCGCAATACCTTATCTATATAGATTTTTATATTACTTTTATATAATGTGCAACTTAACTAAGTTCCAATAAAGTGGTATTACTATTAATCACGAACCTTTAGTACAATAAACAATATAAAAACAATACGGAAAGATTAGAACATGAGATAAAGACTGGAAAGACTGGATTTTAATGCACTTTTATGCTAGATGCCTCAAAGTGACACACAATATTTACATATATTTTTGGATCTGCATTTTTCTTTTTTGTTGTTCTTCATTCTTTTTTTCCCACAGGTTGTAATAAATGTTCACTGTTGGGTGAGAAACCCAGACTGTGTACACAGAAGCTCACAGGGACAGCAGTGAATCAACAAAACTGCGTTTACATCTTGCTCCTGGCTGGTTTTATAATTCAGCACATACCTGTCAGGGCGACATAGAGTTTCTAAATCATGAAGAATACACCCTACAGTAAAGCTGTGCACAGCTATAAGTGTACCAGCACCCTGTATGTACACACACACTCACAGAGAGCAGCCCAGGTCTCTGCAGCCATCAATTAACAGCAGTGAAGCCGACTGCAGCCTGCCCCTCTCCCTCGCTTTCTCTCTTTTCCCCCAGTACCAGAATTAATTTTTCCCCAGAGCTGATAGGCTACACTCTACTGCAGCCAATCCATATAATTAGGCCTTTGGCAATGTAAACCCCTGGCTCAGACTTCAAGTCCATTTCAGTATTAAGTGCAGACATGACAATGGCTTCATCAAATGTGAGTTTTTCCTGTAAGAACTGTTCTTCCTCTGCCTTCTCTGTGGCTCATCACCACACACTGCTGCCTCGGGCCAGGAATACGGTAATACATAATATGATATCTTGTCATAATTTTTCCAAGAAAAATACATCATTTTGTGAAAAACCCATAGTAAAAGTAACAATGTTTGTGAGTCCAATGGTCCAAAGTGCTGCTGCTAACTAGCGTTCAGAGGCTTAAATACAATAAAAACCTATACTAGAAAACCACTATCAAGAATATGCTTCAAAGAATCAAAAGAGTGTTATAATATGAAAATGACTGCAATATTTTAGCATATTGATATCTTCTTACACCCTTACAAGTGCCTCACGTTTCTGCTGAGAAGAGTTATTCTCACCTACGCCACTGAATGTGAGATGTGAAGCATACTCCTTTGGGTTTTTAATAATGTATCTATTTTCTCATTACTAATTAACCATTCTCAAATGTTTAAATGAGAGATTAATATTGGTGGATGTGAGGATCAAGGCCTTCACAGGCTACCTCAGTGTTATTCCTCCCTGAGCCAATTACGTAGGGTTTCTGACGGCTGATCTCACTCCATATGGCGACAGCTCTGTTAATCGCCGCCCTCCCAAGCAGAGAACTGCTGCATGACAGCCTGCATGTCAAAATCACTATCAAAATGGTGAGGCGCGGAAAGAAAAAGGGGAGGCGGAGGGAGATGAATGGAAAGTGTATCTGTGCATGGGTATGGAATTTTGTGGGAGGAGGACACTGAGGAGAAAGGGAAAAAATTAGCCAGAGAAAACAAAGTCAATGAGGCATGAAGGAGGCTTCACTCTCTTGTGTTTGGTAGAGGTAGTTGTGCCTCCTCAGTCACTGTTGCCACCGCTCCAGGGGAGGGAAGAGAAGAAAATGACATCCTTGTTGGTGGGGCGGTGGGAGGGTACTCGCAAGGGGACTATTGGGGAAAAAAAAAAGAGTGAGGATGTAACAGGAGTCTTGTGTGAAATGTAAAGTCACAAACAGACCTCAAACGAAAACAAGCCGGAGGAAGATGAAGAGATGAAGACAAAAAAGAATGCAACGCAGCTACTGACTACTGTTTTGTGTCTTTTACTTTACAGTCCCAAGTAGCGAAAAACCTTCAGGACTAACAGGAAGTGGTTTCACAGCCAAAATCATGTTTACCTTGGTCTTACACATTAGTATTGTGCCGGAATTTGTATCGGTACCAAAAATGAAGCAAACGAAGACGACGAAACAACCTGTTCTCATCCCAAGTCATCATATACTGAACAATCTGTTCTGCTGTGTCCCATCCCTCAGCGTTGCCTGACAGGCACACAGGGTATTCTTCTGCATCTGAAAGAGACGCACCGAGCTTTCAGTTGACTCCAACGTAATCCCACTGGCAGCATATTTAAGTGCTCAAAGCAGAGAGGCGGTAAATTATGAGTCCGAGTATGAGGTTAAGGGAAGGGCCAAGAAAAAGACTGAGGTTGGGATTGGGAAAAATATCCAGGTTATGCTTAGAGAAAATTCACTGCTGTATACTATATATTTTCCTTGTCAGTGACTGGTTAGTACTGACATGATGCTCACAGAGACATTAAAATGTGAATGGATATTCAAGGCAGCTGCTCCGAGCATCTAAATGTGCTACCCAGTGACACCCCTGGAACGATAATGGGCTGGAAGTAATAAGTGTCTTCAGCTAGGTCTTGCATTTACACTAATGTTGATCCTAAGCAGATAAAATTCATTGCAGAGACGTTGTACATTCTATATTTCCTCAAACAAGGCTGTGGCTGTAGATGGAGGCATCACCTGACAGCAGTGGCCTCATTCCTCTGACCACACGAGAGCAGACACTAGCTTGTAATAATTTGCATCTTCCCTCTAGGACTGAAAAAGGGGCCTCCAAGATGAAGCGTCAAGAGGGCATGTTGTACACAATGCTGCAAAAAAATCAAGGCCCAAAGCTATTACATCCACAATGACTTGGCTTTGTGCATTGACTGATTACTGCTGGGGAAGAGGGAAATAGCCTGCGCAAGGCTGAATCCCATTGTTGCACATATTTACTTGATGAAATGTATGACAAAAGCAATGTGATTCTAAGCAGACAAAAGACACAGAGATACATATACAGTGTTTGTGAAGAAAAAAAAAGGTTAATCACAGATTATTTGACAGCTGAATGCAAATATTGAGAAATTATTCCTCGTAATTGCAGGGGAGTTGTCATAGCACAAGGTAATTAACAAATTGTCTGGGGTCCATAGGGGTTATATGTGAGAAACCTTTTTTTCCATTATTTCACAAACCCAGTGCGGTCAAATCTCTGGATAATATTCAAGTGAGCTCATGTGAGAGGAGAATATGTAGGTAAAGCTCCAGATGCTGTAATTCACAGCCAGCAAGTGATCATTTTGTTTCCTGCCTCCTGCACACTTAAGCAGACAAGCATCAACCCTTCCCTCACCTGACTGTTCCAGATTGTTATGAATGAATAAGACTCGGACAATCATTCATGCTGCATTCATTAGAAAATGTATTTAGTCCACAGTAATGTTGCTTTTTTGAAAAAAAAACACTCAGACTGAATATAGATTGGAAAAAAAGGGAAATTCACTGAAACATAGAACTCTTTGTGAAACTGAAAAGATATCAAAATATAGTTGTATAAAAGAAGTCCAGGTTATGGTTAAAATGGTTATCAAAATTATTCATACTCATGGGGACTATTCATTTATACTTTGGTAAAATATTTTAACTTCATCTATGTGTTTCCTCCTATGATTTGCTTTATGCTTACTCATGTACACAGCTGGTCACGAGCCTCAGGAGAGTAGCTTAATTGTATAGGAACCTCAAACCTCGGAAGGTTAGGAAGCTCTGTTATAAACTATGAAAAGGTTCAGTGTGTCATAGTTAGTAACATCTAAACATGAGACTGGAGAGTGCAACAAACCATGAACTCCCTCGCTCACCCCGTCCCTTTTCTAAGTTTGTCAGGGAACTACGGTGGCTGTCACATACCAAAAATGAAGAAACCACATATCTCTCCTCTCTCTTTTTTGATGTTTCCTTATTCTGTGCTTGAAGTTACATCCATATAAGGATCCATATAAGGCTACAAAAACCAAAACGAGTTTTATGTTAAAAGTGACATAGAATGGTCTTTTTGAACCAAAAATCGAGATTACTGATATCTACTTAGATAAATTTAATAATATTTATGGTCAAAAACCTCATAGTCTCTTCAGATTAAGCCAGTTTATTGCTGCTCTCTGCCGGCCTCTGAACAGGCAATCTGTTTCTGAGCTAATGCCCGCCCCCAGAACAATGAGTGTCTTGTGATTGGCCAGCTACCAGCTGACTGACTGCTCTGCGGTGCTTCTTCTTCTTCAGGCTGAATGTTCATGGCCAAAAGCTCGATAACAGATAAGTGTATATTGTGACACTTTAGTGATGTTTAGATACGGGAGGGACACAAAAAATCTGAAATTTGACTTTCCAGTGAATGTCCTCTTCAAAGGGATAACGCATGTATACAAATGTACTTATGGGTTTTGCATTCACTGTCTGACAATAAACCTTATAAAATGTAACACACTGAATGTTTAATGCATGAACTAAAGAATTTATGGAATATTGCCTTCAAGTTAAGGTTTGGGGATTTGGTCTACTTTGATATAGGACTCCCAGAACCTTTTTGCCCTAAGACCTCCTATGAAACACCCCTGAATGTAGGAGAGCTGTTTATTTTAAAAACCACAAAGTAAGATCACTTTAATCTATTTTTGTTTTGGGCTACTCCTGTCTACCTGAGAAAAGGCCTTATATATAAGCTGAATTTAGAGCGATTACAAAATCAATACTTTCCTGCAGCTGAATTCCTCCAGAGTCCCCAGTAAATTTGGTAAATCATGACATCATTAACCATATCGCAGAGGTATAACCTTATCATCATTAAACAGGAATAAACAAACATAATGCATAATTAGCCCAACAGAGAATTGATTGGCTGCTTGTTGCATCCTTTACACGCTGCAGTACGTGTCGCAGACTGCGTTCCTCATTTGGGTCCCACGTATACAAAAGCGTAATGGTAATTCATCTCGCCTCTAATCATCATTACTGTTTTGATAAGTCTAACCTTTAGAGGCAGGTGGGAAGAGAGCTTAATTACATCTTCTGGCACAGCAGGGTAGCACTGCTATCCAACTCTTCAAATGTACAAGTAATTTAAGCAAATGATTAATTCAAAATGGGATTTTTGTCTGTGCAGTAAAAATCCAAGGTGGTCACAACTGTGAAATACAATTTTAAGTAGTACTGAGGTACTTTTTTTTTCTGTTTTCTATTTTTATATTATATATCATATAATATAGTATTACATAAACTAAATGTACTGTTGTAGCAATAAAGAACATATAACATGAGACAACATTTGCAGGGAAAAAAATAATTACAGTAATTAATTAAAAAAAAGAAAACTAACTAGTTGCTACTGTGAACACGTCTGCTCCACACAATCTCCCGCAGCATTAGTCATACATGCATGGTAAATTCTGGAGAATGACTAAACCCACTTATGCAGACTGTTTTTCATTTTCTGGAACTTTTCCAGAGTTCATAACTTAATGGTGCTTCAAGTAAGTTCCAAAAACAATTCAACATAGCGACACATGTGGCTGTAACTGAACTTCAGCCTTGTGCTCACCCTCACAGGGACTCATGAGAGCCACAAGTGACCATCCTAGCCTCCAACAGAGGCACACAGGAGCAGCCTTCGGTGTGGAAAATTCAACCTGACACCAAATAATATCAGTCAGTAGGTGATTGAGAAGGACGCAGACTGTCTAATTTTGCATGTTAAGTTAAGGTCTATACATTCATTGGCATTAAAACATGAGCAAAGTTTTGTTGACTGTCACTTGCTCTCCCCTGTTGTTCCTGCTCACAAAGCTGCTGTTGACTATTATAATGCGATGAAAATGGAAAACAGAATGGAAGAGTCAGAAGTTTTAAGTTTAACAACCACAAAAAGCGCCCACGCAAGCAGAAGTTTTGTCTGTCTCTTCCTCTCTGTTTCAGTAAAGACATATAGTCACATATAGGGACATATCTTCAACAAAGAAGGCATGAAAAACTACAGAGGTGGCTTGGACTTCCCTTCAGGCCATTGAGCCCACAGTGAACACACATTCACACTTCACTGCACACATCCTTATATTTCCTTTATGCCTTGCCAAATGCTTGTGGCATTTTTCATCTTTAAGTTGTTTTAAAATGAATAATCTTGGAATTCTCTTGCCCAACTGCAGTAAACCTAAGTGCAAGGGAAAAAAAGAACGCCGGGTAAGCAAAAAGTATGGGGCAGAGTTTATTATATGTACACATGGGATTTGAGTTAGACTCTGGTTTATGTCAGAAGGCCTTAAACTTTACCATTTCAAGCCTAAGGTCAGTGTCACTGGCCTGTAAAGTGTTGATTGTTCAGAAAAGTACTATAAAGTGCCCACAGTTCTCAAAAGAGCAAAGGAGGGAAGGAAGGAACAACAATGAATACATTTAACTATCCAAATGTAAAACTGTAAAACTAAAGCAAAATGTAAAACATGAGCAAAGCCTTAGTCCAATGCCAGATATTTGGAGGCCAACATGTATTTAATATTGGAAAATATATGAATTAAGTATAATTCTCAATAGTGAGAATTTGCGGCATATTTATCACTCAGAATTCTGTGAGTGGTAAATACTAAATTCCAGTGAGCTACCTTTTTGGCCACAGTTTTATCAGAGTCCTATCATATGCATACATATAGCAAAAACATTACCACTGATGTCTGTGAGCAGTAATGAATTTCACAAAGGGAAACTGATGCAAGGCGCCAAGATTATGGCAGCCAGAGTGAAGATAACATTTTCTCTGGAATTGGATTTCCTTTTAAACAGATATGTTTTAGTCCCTGGGCTTCAACACTGTCGTGCTTAAACCACTTTGTTAAAATAAAAGGCACACTGGCTCCTACAAAAGGGACTACTGGCAGGAAACAGAAGTATCAATTTCACATCAGATGCTGTTTGAATCCCCATAAAATATAATCAGGTCAACTGATATCCCCTCTTCAGCAACAAACAGGGAGGTACAATGAAAAAGTTTTTCTTTGCACTGATTTGTCTATATCGAATAGCTTCATCTGATGACTTTGTAAAAACTTTTTTGCTTTGCTTTTTATGAGTAAAGTCTTTCCTGGATTGCAAAGCTGCAGAACAGGAACATCTGACAGTACTGAGCATAAGAACATTTTGGCAAACGGCACCATTTCATGATCTTTCATGGGGGGAAAGGTCAAAAACAACTGCCAGAAATACAGCATCATCTAGCTGTCTTACATGAGGTATTACAGTTCAGCATGCCAAGTAGTAAGTACCGCGCCTCCCTCATCTCTCATGCTAATTATTGTTTGCAGCTTTGCAGTGTTTCTGTGTTGTGCATACGCTCTTTACCGACACTGACGAGACACCAGTCAAGCTTTGGCTCTCCTGCGCTGCTATCAGAAGCCTATCCTGACCAATAATAATGTCTTAATGTTTACGCTCAAGTGGTGAAGGGAAGCAAAAAAGTCAGCATTTCCTACTGCGAGAGTTATTTTTAGAGTCCACTGCAGGAAAATAAGGAAGAGAAAAAAAAAAGGGCCAGGAAAATGCATGTGATATTACATTTCTGACTTGAATCGAGGGTAAAGAGAGTTGGGTGGGTTATGATAAAAGAGAAAGGGGGAGAGATATTGATGCAAGAGAAGTATAGGGGAAAATGGGGGTGGGGGGGGGGTGAGATGAGAAACGAAGAAGGCGAGCGGGAGACACAGTCACACTCGGTTTGCTTCATCTCTGGGTGTATCATCTGGCTTGCAGGGGAAAAATTACTGTACCAGTCCCCTAAGGACCAGAGTGACTTCCTTAAGCACTTTAATAAACTGGAAGAATGTGATTGCCCAGACAGTGCTGCTGTCAGTGTGTTAATTAGACACAGTGCTTTATCAGAGCTAGCCACTCATGAACTAACCAAGCATATTACCATAAATGCTTTGCTATCGGCCTGCATGGGGAGAGCAAACTTAAAGCTTTAATCTAACTCCATTGTCTTTTGGCTAAATTACAGGTAACGTGTCGTATGAAGTCAGTATTAAAATCAAACGACTTTATTGAAGCGCATCTCAGCTGCTGACTTGTGAAACAATAAATCAACATGCATTATCAGAAACTGTGTTTGCTCTGAGGAATGAAATCTCAGATCAAATGTTGTCTTTGAACTGTGCCATATTTCACACTCCTCATTCTCAAAACAAGACCTCTCCTCCTCATTATCAACAGTATCCCAATTACATGTTCACAAACTGTTACCTGTCTCTTGGTGCTTTTCTTTCCCACTGACAATATTGTTTTCCATAGCTACTCATATGAATATATCTAATCTCAAATTATGTATCACAGGTCTAATTTAGGGCAGAATCGTATGTCATAACAAACACTTATTGTTTCCTTATTTACTACTTTCAGTGTAGAAACATACAGTAGGTGCACAACATATAGGGGTTTGAAAACACATGACATGGAACATTTGCATGCATTCATTCACAATCACAATTAAAGGTCACAGATAAGTAATACCTGTGTACTTGTAAATGAAATAAATCTAAGTCCCTCTGCATATTGTTGACTTTTAGGTCTGCTCTGTACGATCCAAGCATTTTTGAAAATGGGAAAAACTGATGACAGCTAATAAAGCATTAGATCAGATGTGACCAAATTAATTAATTAAGACAGCTTGGTGTACACACTGATGGAGGCAGGCGGAGATGAAACATTTAAATCACAGCATACAGTAGTAGCACTGTGTAAACACACACACTCCTTCATATTGTTGCTGATACAGTGTTTTCATCCTCATCACACACAAGAAAAAACAATGGGGGGACAAAAGCAACTGTGTTTATTCACCCTCAAGACAGTAGATATAATAATCACCTCCACTCTAAGTTTTTTTTTTTTTTTTTTTTTTTTTTAAATGAAACTAGGCTATTGAATAATTCATAAGCTCTTGAGTGTGTGTCACCACCTCAGCATTTAGCTTGAGGAAACTGTGTGCAAACATGGAGAGGGATAATATTGTTCTGCTTTCCTATCTGACACATCATTATTTACTTATGGTATATTTTAACCACATCATACAGAAATGGTGGTTTAAAAAAAAAAAAAAATCATGTATGTGCCAGATGGTGTGTGTTTAATTTGGAGAGTGCGTGTCACCAAGGTGAAATATCAGTAAATATCTGATCCAGGAATTATCTGGATCAGCGCTTAAAGAAAATCCAACACTGAATCCTTCAAACTGATTTGAATCCTTAACACTAAAATGCTTGAGTTAAAAATATTAATTCTGACTGTTGTCACTGACTGAGAGCAGCTTTTCCCAAACATCTTATATGGGGACCCACTTTTTCAACTACTGCATCCCATTTCAAAACATGAATGATACCACTGTATCACCAGGTGGGAGCATGTGCAGTCGACAGAACATGCAGAAACACGTGTTAGCGCTGGTATGCGGATGACAACACAGGGGTCATGTCACACTCATGGATCAACAAGAACATCTCATCAGATCTCATTTCACGTGCTGATAAGGGAAATATGAATGGGCCTAAATATGTGTTCTTTAAATAAACCACATTCATGATGCTGTTAATGTTTGCCCTCTGCAGCGATCAATCAAAGTATTAATATTCTGAAAACAACTCTCTATATATATTAGGTTTCACTGTCACTTGTCAGTGTTTGCTGTCCAACAACTCTGGGATATTAAAATACTTTGCAAAAAACCCAAATGCTGGCTCTGTGTTTTTTTTCCCAAGCAACCACTGGCAGAGAGCAGTGGAGAGTCAGGGGTGGACTATAGTGGGTCACTAAGGTACATGCACTCAATTACCTTTCTTTAAACCTGGCCCCGTCTAGGCAGGTGCTGGCAAATGAGCTATGGAGAATCAAAGTGATTTGATAAAGTGTGAGGGAGCCAGAAAAAGACTTGAGAGGAAATGTTATCGTAATGGTATATAGTACTCTGTGTACTTGACTTTTTCCTTTACACCATATTATTATTTTATTGGAGCTGGAACAGAAACAAATCTTCCCTGTCCTTGGTCCTGTGAAGGCTGAGCAGCTTTGCAGAGTTGCTGTTAATATCAGAGATTGTACAGTTGTTTGGCTGAAGCTGTCAGCAAGAAAGTGGACTTACTTTCCTGACTTAGGTATTTATGGCATTATGTTCAGTCTGTTTTATAAAATGGGAATGTTATTCTGGTGCATGGGGAACTGCGTAAAAGCGTTTTCAGCATAGAAGTGAAAGAAACAAAGTTCTGACAATAAAATAAAACTGTCTTACCCTACCATCTGACACGATGTCATGCTTGCACGAGAACAGTGGAGAGCTAGGTAATCTAATTTGGCAGAGTGCACACAGGGGTTAAACTAATTTTGAAGCCATGTCAGTACCTGCCTGTCTGCTTTACTTATAGTTTAAGTAGCACTGGTCAAACTATTCATTACCTGCTGATGCAGAAGTTGCTTCTGGTTTTTGCTAAAACATTTTGGAAACTGGACTTCTGTCCAGAACATCTGCAGAATCAGCTAAGGAGGGTGAGTCTCATGGAGTCTCCATATTACAGCACAACGCACCAAGCTAAAAAAAAACAAACTCCACAGTCTTGCCCAAACTTGTGTCCACAGTCCAGTTAAAGGATTACGTCAAATGCAGAACCATTCACTGGAACAAATTTGTGGCTAAACACTAATAACAACTAACAATTTAAATATCAGGGCATCTTGTTGAAGTTACAGATTCTGCAGGGTCTGTCAGCCAAAGCTGCTAGAAATGCTACAAATGTCTGGAACACTTGAGTTTCTAACTGCAGGGGAACCAAAACAAGCCACTGAGCCAAACCATTCAGTAGATTTGGACTGCTTATGTCAGGAGGAAGTGAACTTAGACCTGCCTGAGGTTTACAGTGATGTAACAAATATGACAAACACTGTCACAAGATCAAATACAAGGACCTAATGTATCTTAATAAAGGATGTCGAGGCAGTGGAAACCAGCCTGGAAAATGAAGACATGGTTCAGATTTTTTTTTAAATGTAGTTGTATGTACACCACCTTACTCACTGGAAACTTAAGCAAAGGTTACAGCTGGTAAAGGCAAACCTACAGCAAGACAAAAAGACCAACATCCTCTTAAAGATATTGTAGACATGAGTAGGTATAGTTTTTATTAGATCAGTCTTTTGTTAAGAGCCTAAAATCCGTTCTCCCTTGTATCCTAGCCATGTTATCAGTGAGAGTGAGTGTCCAGATCAAAGCCTATCCCTTTAGATTGGATTCATCAAGATGACAACTGGGGTCAACTGATAAGTGCAGATAGGCTGCATTGATGGAGTCAATACTAACGCGTCAGATCCACACATCAAGCCACTGTGTAGAGCGTGCACTGAAAGTGTAATCATTTTTAATTTGAAACACAAGTGCAACTGTATCTGACATTAGGGTTGAACAATTGGATACATATATTGACTTTTAGCAAAACTATTGTAAGAGCTGAGTTATTTTATTTCATATAATGGTCCACCGCCTGGAGAATTCAACTCAGTAAGTCATTAAATCACTCAACCTGAGCTGACGTGACAGTCGGAGCACAGGACGAACAGTCAGATTACTGTACATGTTGCCAAGTTTTACTTGAAGAATGAGCAATAAGAATAAGTGAAGAATGATAATGATTTATGTTTCAACACTCTCAGCAAACTTAAAGGACATGTGTTCTTTAGTGGCCCAATAACAGCCAGCCAATGGGAGCAGAATGCAAAAGAATGAACCACCTTTTTTGTGGTTCAGTGGTGAACTGGGTTGCCTTCTAACCTGAAAGTTTGGAAGGCAACCCAACCAGCCAATGTGTCTGTCATAGGGAAAGCACAACACCAAATGACAAGAAAATCTCCACAAGAAAATCTTTACTGACGTTATAAATGAAGTAGGTAGTGGACTCATTTTCCCTGTAGACTTTGATTCAAGCGGAGTTCTTTTTGCAACTGGCAAAATCATCCCCTGGTGGCATATCAGTATTGCATATCAGTATTGTTATTTCCAGGTTGTCATTAGGGAGAAAAATGGGAGAGAGCATCCATTTTTTTATTTATGGTCTAGGGTCTAATATAGTCTTTTAAACAACTTAGCTGTTAGTGAGACATTTGTGCTGATGCATTTACTTAGCAATGACCAGCCATTTCAAAAATATAATGATTCAACTGCATGGCAGACATTTATACCCTCCTTGTCATGTAACTGTAGTGGCAGATATTTAACGCATGTTGACCGTGTAGACCATAGCATCGACTTCACATTGAGGTTTTACTAACCATAGAGGATTTTACTTTAATCTAATCAGGTATCTGATCCAGTAATTCTGGCCACTAATGGATCGATACCGAGTATTGTATCCCAAATTTTTCTTGGCAGTGTGTAAGAAAACAAGCTCTACATGAATATAGGTGTGAATGGCAAAGCTGTAGAGTAAAGCACTGGAGTGGTGACTACAAATGTGCAATATAAACACAGACCATTTCCCATTCCCACTTAGGAATTAATTAAGAAGAGGACAACATAGTAAAGCAGGAGACTCAATGCCCAAGGACATGATTAGTGCTGTGGCCTCGTGGTGCCATCAGTGATAATATGGGTGTGTTTGAGGACCAGAGTGATAAACAGCAGCTGCTGTATTGCCAGCTCAATGACATGTCTCAGGCTGGATTCCCCCCTAAGGATGAGAGCTGCAATATACGCCAGTCACCTGGAACACACACTTTCCTGCACCTGAGCTTATTCAGAGAAGATAAAAGTAACCGCTCATAGTACGATGTGACTGCATTAATAACAAATTAATACAGTTATGCAAAAAAAAAAAAAAAAAAGAATCTTGAAATAACACTGCAGCATCATAAACGATCCATGTGTTTAATAGAAATTCTGCCTACAGGCATAAAAAACATTTTCAGCTCTTTGTAAGTGAATTTGTTAATTATAGTTAATAGCTTTGTAATCTCAGCTATTTTTCCAGCATCAGTTAAAACAGCACCTGTCAGGCCCCTCCTGAAAAATAGAGAAAGCTAAAAAGGATGGTTCACTACTGAACACTCATATATTTCATTTTCCCTTTATAAGCAAGACTGCTGAGAAAGTAGTTTAAGCACAGATTTCATTTATGTTTCCTGAAACTGCTCTCACAAAAATGTTAAATGACATTCACCTGATTAATGATTTGGGGAGTTTAGCAGTCCTGGTGTTCAATAGATCTCAGTGCAGAATTTGAACCAATGGATCATAAAATACTTTCATATAAAATGGAACATTAGGCGGACAGGTATGGTCCTCATGAGGTTCAGACCATATTTAGATGTCAGGAGATCTGAAGTAAGTACATACTGCATAAAAATGAAATCAAAAGAATCAATCAAGGATCAATTCCTGAAGTCTTTCTTTTCAACATGCTTCCTCGTGGTCAAATTCTATGGATATGTCTTGGTTCTACAGCATATAGTGTATGTGGATGAAACCCATATCTTTATTGTGCTTTTACTAAATGATGAACCTATTGACTCTGAGTAGAGTCAGTAGACTGAGTAGAAAAAGAGATTCAACTAAATTTCCTTAATTTAAACAAGAGACAAAGAAAGAAGTAATTATTTTGGGCAATAATGAAGAAAGGCTGGAGCTTATAGTATTTACCTCACCTCAACTAATTAAAACCAACATCCAGGTCAATAATCTTGGTGTAATTACGGATGTGGGTTTGGCATCTTAAAACAAAGCTAGAATGAGACACTTTCCAAATACGAAGAAATATAACCCAGAATACAGTATATTTCAGATATCATTCTATCAATGTAGGTCTCTCAAATGTAATGGGACTGGTCAGTTAATGGTGCAAACATTGCAGACCTCTACAATACTCAAAGACTGTTTGCGAATTCATTTTTAAATCTTTACCATATAATATGATTTGAACTTTTCTTTTCTGTCATTCATCCTATTTCATACATGTATTCTGTTATTTTTTTCTTATCTTTTGACTGTGGAGCACTTTGAATAACCTTTGAATATGATAAGGGAATAAATAAGCACACCATGCCTATGGTGACAGCCATATTTTAGTTTGTGAGTACATAGAGTATACTGTATGCAATAAATTAGCCTGCAAGATTTTCATTCTAGTAAGAAATTCATTTCAGTAAATTGTTACTATAACAGCCTCTGAGAAGACAAAGGCTTCTCTGTCATCAGTGCACAGGATTCACATATATTGCAGGCCCCAAACCTGTGATAGATTTTGCTAATTAATAGAGTGATATTGCACTTATATTCACAGATATGGTACCTAATTAACACATATGACAGTGTCCTTACACACTGCCTTATACAATTTTAAGACTCTTAGGCTATGTTCATATTACCAGGCTGACATATCCATTTTTTTTTGCTTGATATGATTATAGATTACTTTTTTTCCAGGGCTGTGTGGACACAGAAATCTGATCCACCCATCCTTCCATTGATCCACTGTCTAATGTCTAAAACACACAAGAGATAAACAAACACTCACTTGGACATTCACACCTGTAGGAAATCGGAGAAAATATGGGAGGTAACGTGTCTGTGAAGATTCTCAGTCATCCAGGTCATGGTATCCAAAAGTGTAGCAACAAAAAGGCAACTGGACTTAGTTGAATTTCTTGAAATTTCAATTTCAATTTCAAGAAATTCAACTAAGTCCAGTTGCCTTTTTTGTTACTACACTTTTGGATATGGGAGGTAACCTGGTGAAAACCCATGCAAACATGAAGAGAACATGCAAACTCCATGCAGAAAGGCACAGCTCAATGTCATCTCAATAAGTGTTCCCCAACCAGAAGTGTATCCACTATGAGTGAGAAAGATCATATCAAAATTTGTGGGTTTCTGAGTATTGTATACAGTATGCATGTGGAAATGTGGTTCACTACAAAATCAAACTATGAAGTCATGATTAAATGTTTGGCAATAACACAAAGACAATGCACTGTCTTTACAACCCTTAAACAAATATTGCGCTCAATGCCCCATGAAATAATAACCCACACGCTTAATCAGTCATAAACATTAAGTGTGGCATCTTGCACTAGACGTAATTTGCAACTAAGCATAGAAATGAGTTTTTGCCAGGGGGCATGGAGAGATGGTTATGGATCTCCAATTTTCTGATGGGCTCATGTCAGTTTGTGCTCTAAGGACCATGATGATGTAAATATCAAGAAAACACTCTGCCCCCTCTGGTTCCATGTCAGCGTCAGGGTTTTGTCTTTGATTAAATGAGTGACAGAATCTGCAGCAGCTTGTCACATCAGCTGGGCCGAGCTGCCCTGCGTGCATGCTGCTGTCTTTAACCTTTCAGATATAAAAGTCTCTCTTCCCGAACTCCTCTCAAGTAAGATTGCCGCTCACTAGTGTGGGTGGATGAGACACGATCTCGCTCTGTTAGGTGATGACATTGACAGGAGCAGCCAGTCACTTGGATTTGTGTAAACACACTTGAAGTGTGGGCTATGTGTGGCTTGGGGTGCAGGGTTGGGGGTGGGGTTGGTTGGGTCGGGATGATGATCCTCTATAGTCAGAACAAACATGTCCACTTATGGCCAGATGATACAATGTGATGTCTCTCCTGGCCACGAAGATACACACTGAGCCATGACCTGGATTCACATCCCTTGGCGACAGACAACTCTGCGGTGTTTATCATAAATGTCCAATGTTTTCAGTCATCTTCACTGAAGCTGTCCTTGCTTACTCTCACCACTGCCAACATTTAACTTGGTTAAAAGTGACTTGCTGTTTGCATAGATTTTACTTCCAAATTCTTTTTTTTTTTTTTTTTTTTTTTTTGCTGCAGGGCTTAAAAAAATGAACTGTGGTGATGATTTGCTTCAAAAAAGGATAAATTTTTTCCATCCACTTCCAATTTAATCTTTCTATACAGTTAGAAGGAACATGTTTCACATTTAATCAAAGTAATGAGACTCAGAGAGAACAAATTAGAGGTGCACTGGAAATATCCGGAAGAGAAAAACAAAATTGAGATCCTGTATTTTTAAATGATTAGACATTAGACACAAGCTTGAGCATAGCATGGATCAGGGCTTCATTAAGCTTTTACCTATAAATATTCTGGCAAAAATACCACCGTGTAGAGTAGAGCAAAGCACAATACATATATTCCACAGAGAACATTGCATAGTGTTTCTGCTGTAAGAAAATTGCATACGTTTTTTTGGTGGAGGGAGGCAATGATGCAGCACTTTATAATGATGATTTAAAAAATTTTAATGAGTCATTTTTAAACAAATTGGATACATTCAAAACCATTGTCAGATGACTTCACACAATACTGAAGTCTATCAACTCTCTGTGTTTCTCAGTATAATGGTATTTAGGTTTAATGTGGCTCAGTGACATTCCCATGTTGTCAAAACAGATGGAGGCAACAGCAACATTGCCTTAGAAAAGCAACACAGTGGCTGCAAACAAGTTGGAGTATGACTGAAAACACAAAGTGGTCCAGGAAACCTCACAAAACCTGGTCATTCCATGCTTCTCGCAACCATCTGCCACTGCACTGCTGCAGTATACACACAAACACTCCCTCCATCATGACTGATACTATTGCTGGAGAGCAGACAAATAATGTTACATAATTTCTGTTCCCAAAGACCAACAACAGAATATCAACAAAAGTTACACACTACAGCTTTAACTGTGATAGCCACAACAGTCGGAAGAAAATGTATCTCTGACAACTATACTGAGTGACATCACATGGAAATAGAGTGTGTTATCCACCTGATGTACAACAGATTCTGCCATCAAGATCAGACAACACCATCGGTTAGTTTGGCGTGAATGTGAAATTGGAGAGCAATCCTATTATTGAGAGCTAATAAAAGAAGGACAAGCCCAGATGGAACCTGAATCGGACCAAACAAGAGAGTGTGTTCTTTCACATGGCGGCTATTTTTATCTGTGACGTCCAACGGTGAGCAGGGGATAGCTTTATTTTCCTGATGGCGCTCGTGCTGTTCGACTGGAGTCAGCACCTCTGGTTCAGATCACATGGATTACAGGGCCAAGAATGAACAATATGCAGCAGGTTCTGGCATGGACAAACGTCAGCACTGCCAGCACGCTTCATCCATCCATGATGGCAGCCTGTCTATCATACATACTCTGTAGTAGGCCTGCACCTTCCTTACACATCACCAAAGCAAAGATTACTTTTGGAGACACAATACTGCAACCAGTGCTGTGCAATGCTCAGCCACATGAAACGTACACGTACACAAACGTGCTGCTGTGGCTTTGCTCGCTTCAGCACCACGGACAGCTCCCTGTTTTCCTGGAGACAGCACACCAGTGCCACAAAACCAATGAGCTCTTACTGAAAACGACTCACTGCAGACCTTGCTGCCTCGGGGGTGAAATGTCATGTGACTTCAGTGAAGTTCTCTCTGTCCCTCCTTCCCTCTGTTTCTCCCCCTCTCTCTCTCACCCTTGCTTTTGCCACAGTTGTCAAATGGATTGAACACAAAGATACACATCGAAGCCAGCCAAATTAGTGCACCAACTCTGCAGCACTATTTGACCATTACCATCTCCTTCACATCAGTGCTACATAATCTGGTGCCTACATTCCCTGTGCTCCCCTGTGTTCTCATTATCTGACATTTATAGGATGCCTTTTTTTTTGCTGTTCAGCACCAAACAAATTCTCTGAGTATGTATTAAAAACAAACAACTCTGCCTTTCATACAAAAGAGAAATATATTCTTGCTGGAATTTTTGGATTCTTATTTAGTATTATTTTTGTGATTTTGTGAAACTATTTTCATGGTTTACGAAGTTTTTCTTTTTAAAAGTTGGTTATTTTCTTTGTCAATTCAATAATGAAACAGTCTACTGGCCTGGAGGAAGATGTTGAAGAAGTAAATGAGAATTTATTATTAACAGGAAAGGTTGAAAAAACAAAATGTAAAGTTTAGACTTTTTGAAATATTCAAAATAAACATGTGTGTCAAGAAGGGCTGCAACAATTATTATTATTACAAGTACCTATTTATAATACTAAGTTGAGTTGACACTGGTACATATAAGTTCATTACTGGCAATGATATTGCATTATTACATATATGATGTGAATATTTTAATTTTTCAACTGAAAATATTTGGTGTGTGAACAAACAAAGCATTTAAGGACATCTTTTTTTTTTTTTTTGTTTTGAGAGACACTGATTGACATTTTTTTTTACCATTTTCCTACATTTTAAACCAAACAGCTACTCACCTAATCAAAAAAATAGTTACTATTGTGAAAAGAACAGTTATTTGCAGACCTAGATTTCAGAAGGGTTTTATTAAAGGCCCAGAATATTCAGCACCTTAACTGAGATAATTGAGTCTCAGTTTAGTCAGTTTTTATTATCGTATTCGTATGTTCTACATGACATTTTGTTCTCAGGCACAGAAACTGTGCTAACTAACGCTGATCTCCTCGTCTCTGCATCAACACCTGCTCGCTCCTTGAGATGCCTCGTTTCTTGGATCAAATGACTCCTACAGATCATATGAGATGGAAAGATGACTGGAGAAGCTGTGAAGGGGGGAGGATAAATCACTATGATCATAACAAATGAACCAATGTGTTTATTTATCTTTTTTTTTTACAAGAACCCTTTAGTCTCCTGTTTTCAGTATATGATCCTGGATGATGCTCGCTTATTATTAACCTGACATTTATCTCATGTGGCTTCATCTTGTGTGTGACATTTATTCATCTTGACAGTCTTAATTGGGTGTGTTATTGTTACCAGTTTCATGCTAGAGTGTGAACATACTGTATGTGAATGCAGCTTTGACATGTAGCAGCAGCCTTTATGCACAGCAGTTAAAAGAGAAACCAGTGGGTTTCTTGATGTAAGGAGATAGAAGTCATAAAATATGGATCTAAATGGCCTGCTGCTGTATCTATATATCACATTATACAATATATATAGTAAATCCTGCAGGAATGGAAAAAAAAATCGTTATGATCTTAATTTGACATTGAGAATAAATCTGTGGGCAATGGACGCTTGACAGATTATGTCTTGATGTACCATGTAATTGTTTCTATAGAACATTGTAAACCCTATTTTCTCATTTAAAATCAGAATTACTCACAGTTAAATCAATGTTTTGTGAAGGTCTATTACATATAATACAAATTCATAATCTACTGATTGCTGAAACACAAATTTTTGTATTATAAAAACAATTTTAAAACATGCAGTAGTTCTTTATTTCAGCCACATTGCTTTCATATATGCTCAAGTATTTCTTATCAAGGTTACATGAAGAATGTCGAGTATAAATGTGGCTCTGTCAATACATTTTTTTTCCCTCTATGAGAGCATGCAGGGTTACATCTAAACACTTTCTGAAGTTAAAGCTGACAGTGATGATTAATTGACAGGTTGATTGACAACTCAAACACCAGAGACTGGCATCACAGTCAGAAGTCACCTACAAACTGGAATACATCGCTCCTCACTTTTCCAGTAGTAGCAGAAATACACTTGAAAGATTTTCAGATGTCATACTATCAGTCATTCCTTCTCAAACTCGATTGGATTTGCTGCGACAAATTAGCAACTCTGTCAGGAATCCGTCAAAAAAAGGAGTGCATTGCGGAGGAGTTTAAAGGTGGTATATAAATGTGAAACACAAGCTACCAGTTAACACATTGGCAGTAGGGCCCCATTTAACTCTTTAATAACTGCTTATTTATTTATTTCTGTTAATTTTCAAAAACAATAAATAAAAAAATCCCTATATACTCTGAATATAAAAGATAAAAGAACCTCTAAACTCTTAGTGGTAAACCAAAAAGGGCGCAGGCTGAAGCTGATTAGGGTTTCAGTGTACCAATTTCAACTTCAATAATTCTGATATTTATTTTATAAATATGTAAGAGATCATTTAATGGCATCAAGCCATTTTTTTAACTGTCTGAAGTTCTTCCTGCACTATATGCAGCGATTGTTAAAAATACAGGAGTAATTAAAATACACCACAGTAACTTTGAAATTTAAAATATGTAACTGAAATAAAAGATGAACATAAATGGTGCAAGTACTGAACCATTTCTGTGAGTGGTTATACATATAGTTAAACACACTTTATGTCATTTCTGCTGCCATGAAGCTCTCAGTCTACATTATAAAAGAAGACCCAGGTTGATGACATCATGAAACAGCCGGTCCACTGCAAATTGCAATGAGTAATTGTGAATACTTAGTGACAAATACACACACTAAAATAAAAAAAAATAAAAAATAAAAAAGACAAAACTAAATGAATAGTTTCTTTCACACTCTTATGTTTCATATGGAGTTGGTCCCAGACGTTACCGCTGTCATACGGTAGTATACAAATGTGGTTGTGCATGTGCTGTGTGCTTTATGGTGGACAGGGAGGTAACAGCACTCATGTCAGCAAAATGTCATTACTCACTCACTTACTAAACCTCTACCTATTTATCCTCCACAAAATATTAGTCAAACAAAAATAAAATGCACTGATGCCTCCCAGGCATAAATATGATCATAATGTTATACACTGATGATACTTCATTCAAACAGAAAAGCAAAAACACACTCAGGTAATTTTTAGATTGTTTTGAAATAGAAATGACAAGTGTTTTAAAACCACATCCCACCTTTTAGGATCAGAGCATCAGTGGGAGAGGCGATGCTCAGACATGCACCCTGCAGGCCACATTTCAGATGTCATTTCAAAAGCCGTGATTGTCCGATTGATGTTTGTTTTGCTGTAACATCCACATCATCAACATCAACATGTCACGAGGCTGCAATGAAAGCAGACATAATGCTTGCTGCTACTTCTTTTTATGTCTCACTTCAAAGTCCCTGTACATGTATTCTTGCAGTAGACCACAGGTACAAAACAGAAAAGGGTTTATCCTTTCGTAAAAGAGAGAGAGAAAAGAGAGACTGGTTTGAAAGTGTAGCACAGCATGACACTCACTCTCTTACTACCATTCAAACCTGGAAGTGGCCATTCTCTGCTCATGCACAGAACGTTGACCGCAGCTGCTTTTTTTTTCTTCTTCTTCTTCTTCTTTTTAAGATTGTCATCTCTTTAACCTCCGTGTTGACCAGGGGAGAAAGCTGGCATGATTGAACATGACTGACTGACAGAGATAGATGACACAAAGCTGACAGCAAAGAGAGACATAATGGGAGGAAAAGAGCTTGTTTCTTTTCAATAGGCAGTTTCAGGTTTCAATTTTTCAGTTTCAACATTGCTGTACCCCTTGTCGTCTCCCTCTGTCTTTATATTTTGTTATTTCTTCTATTTCTCATATTTGTGCATGAATGGCCTGCTCACAAGGAGCTAGGCTGAGGAAAAGTGGCCTGCATGATTCACCAAAAGGACATGTTTTGCTGGTTAAGAGCCTTTCACCGATATCAACTTGTACTACGAGAGTGTGCTGCACTCCCATTAGTCGAGGGTAGGTTGGCACAACATCCAACAGGGATGTCGTACAAATCTGCCCTGTTCTCCAGACAGAGATAATCCCTACTGATCTCTTTCCTATACCCCCTCTCGTTCTTCCCCACCCACCAAACAATGTAGAGTCACACAAAAACAGAATGACTGGGGGAAATGCACAGATTGAGGAAAGACAGAGTGTGAAATATGGACAAAACATACCAAAATCAGCCTGGCCCACGATGTTACAAATGCTCACTGTGCTGCCATGATTCACATGATATGCAGGACAGGATTAAGCAGTAATCACTGGGGTTTGGCTGTCCTCGCGAGGGAGAAACTAAATCCCTACTCTCCCATCAGCATTTGAGCCCTCTGCTGGCTTCTCTAATGTATCAACCTGCATCGCTGGCAGTCTCCTAACAATACCGCGATACAGTATATTGAGGAGGATTTAAAGACACTTCTAGGAAGAATCCGGAGGCCCTTTATTTGATATATGCAGTGCATTGGGCCGGGTATCAAAGAGCCTTTACCTCTTTAAACCTATATGTGCATATTTACATGAAACTATTTTCATTTGACAGGAAATAAAGTGCTTATACTTATTTTTTTTTATACAATTACAATATATACAAGGAAGGGTAGGGACTGGGATATGCAGCTGCAACATGCAACTTTAACAATAAATGCTGCACAGTTTTTTCACAAGGTTCCTTTAATCATAATTTATGAGCATTTGCAGATTACAGCTGCCATAAGGCACCACTAACAAAAAGCAGACCACCAGAAATGATACAACATATCACTGCAGGCAGCAATACAGATGCCAAGTGCAATAAAACACCTAAGAAGAAGAAGAAGAAGATCCTATAAATAAAGAGAGAATGGGGGCAGTAATGCAACACTACAGATGCTAAGTGCTCTAAAACACAACCTCCAGCAACTAATTAACTAACTTTCAGTTACAAGTTAATTTTAAAAAAAATTTAATTTCCCAAAAATATAATTGGACCAGTTGCTTTACAAACTATATCATGTACATACAGTGTTTTATATGGGTTACCTATTTTATGCAACACTATATCCTCATCATAAATCATACTGGATGGATGTGCAAATGCGACAAAATGGCCACCATGGTCTATTTATAACATTTAATATATTATGTATCATGTTGCATTATGCACTCGCTCAATAGTAAATGTCCAGTCACTTTAATAATTAACACAGCAGGAAAAAAAACAATAATAAAATATGTCATGGTATATATTCCAGGGTTTTGTCAATACTAATCATTGGCATCTGGTGTACAGCTGCTGCTAAAATGCACTTATGGCTCTGTCTGGACGTTTTATCCTGTCAGATGTGGGCAAATATTTTACTTCTCCTGTAATTTAATTCTGTTCTATAAGTGCGTGGTTGAATGAACTTGGAGCATCTCCAGTAAAAGTAGTTTTATTACTGTGATTTGGCCTCTCTAGTTTCTCTCTTTCTGCATCCACTGCTGAGTATTTACTAAGGGATTGGTTGTGCTCACCGTTCTTCCCAGCTGTGCAATATGATGCAGTGCAGGACAGTGAGAGTCAGACAGAACAATCTGTTTGTTTTTGCTGGACACTGAAAGCACACAGCAGCAAAGTGGGCACTGCAAATACCCAGTGAGAGAGTGCAGGTGTTCATACATTATTTTGGGGGGGGGGATGCTGCAAACTGAGGGCAAACCCTATGAAAAATCAAAGTGAGGAAGGACATATCCAGGCTACAGTTATTCAGGATGTTATGTTTTGTTTTTAAAATTTTAATGTGCTCTTTTTTTATTAATTGTTCATCCAATCCAATCTAATCCAACTTTATTTATAAAGTACTTTCCTTCAACAGCAGCTGAAGGAAGACAGAACAGTAAAACACCGTAGGGTGCACACATATGCACAATATATACATACATATATATACTCACACATACTATCTCTCCCTCTCTCTCTCTCTCTCCCTCTCTCATTCACACACACCTACATATATACACAAACAAGACATAAAAACAATAACAACTGGTAAAATCAATGTCTCATACTGGGTTGAAAGCCAAAGAGTAAAAATGGGTCTTAAGATGCTTTTTAAAAACAGACAGAGAAGGAGCCTGTCTAATATGGAAAGGAAGATCGTTCCACAATCTAGGTGCAGCAACAGAAAAAGCTCTGTCCCCTCTGAGCTTCCGATTAGACTTAGGTATCTGTAGGAGCAGCTGATCAGCTGACCTCAGAGACCGGACAGGAGTATACGGATGAAGCAGCTCTGTGAGGTATGGCGTGGCAAGACCATTTAAGGATTTAAAAGCAAATAGAAGAATTTTAAAATGAACTCTAAAGTGCACAGGCAGCCAGTGAAGTTAGGCTAAAATGGGAGTTATATGTTCCCTCTTTTATGTTCCAGTTAAAAGACGCGCAGCAGCATTTTGAACAAGCTGAAGACGTGACAGGGACGACTGGCCGACTCCAACGTAAAATGCATTGCAGTAATCCAGGCGAGATGTAATAAAGTCATGGATTACTGACTCAAAGTGCTGTTTTGAGAGCTGTTCATGGCTACTCATTGCAGTTTGCTGCCCTTTCTGCAGCTTTCTCCAAAAAAGTGCAAATGCAAAGGGGAACCAAATGAGACAACAATTCCCGTGATCCCATGTTGTTTCCCCACATAATCACAGTAGGTCTTTTGTTATGGTTTTGAATGAGAGACCCCTGGAGGCACTTAACTAAACATAACCTACAACTCATTAAACCCCTCATGTTTTTACCTCACATATAGATAGCAATGTGCACATTTTAGCTTTTAAAACTCAGCTGACATTTGACCCGCAGCCGCTCAAAAAGGTTTCTGGGCCAGGACAGCTGGTGGACCCCCTCCCTAATGACGTTGGTTTAATCCCTGATCCCTCAACTTTCAATCCTTAGCTGTCAGACTCCCCTCTAAACCCCCCAGTCACTTTAATATTTCTATTCCTCACTCTGATGATACTGTTTTTCCCTCCTTCATGCCAGTGCCTGCTATTTATGAGAAATCTCTACCTTGTTCTTCTCCTTGAACTCCACAGAGCCTCTCACAACCTTATTGCTGTCTTTACCCAGTGGGGTGCCGCAACCCTGAAGCCTAGCAATATAGTCATCAAATCTCCGAATTTACACTCATTTGAGAAGTATTGTCTGTACTGTGAAGAACAAACATCAAAAAAAGGTTATTGTGATTTACATTTACATATAAAATCAGCTGATACTGACCTTTATTGTGATAAATATTCAATAAAATGTATTATGTTTTTTTTTTCTCCTTCGGAAATGAGGGCTACAGGGATATCGAGCAATTCATTGGCTATAAGCGTTTTTCACACTTTCTTTATTCTTTTAAAATCCACTATAGCTCTACAGCAAACTGCCCTTAGCTCTACAGCAAACTGCTGTGAATGAGAAGTGTTTTGAATGGTCGGCCAACATAAATGACTTGGCTTGACTTGTTGACTTGGCACAAGCACAGAAACAAATGTTCACTTTGCTCAGCAAATATAAAAAAAAGCCTTTTTAATAACTATACATAGTGACTTGATTTTTGATTTGTACGTTTTGGATTTTTTTATAAACCCTGCAGAAGAAATATGCACCATCTGCTACTTTTGTTTAGTAATAGGAGTCGCTTTCTTTAACAAGAAAGCCATCCTTTGTGGCTTTCTTGTTAAAATGATTCTGATTCCAAATCTATTTTTAATATCACATCATTTCTACTGCAGCACACATCTGAAATGGAAGCAAGCGGGAGTCCATCTTGCATAACAAGATCAGACAAATGACTTAGGTCCTTAGTTTATGCGCCCTGCCCTCCAATTCACATTACAGACTCATGTGAGTGGATTTGATAACTTGGAGAATTAATGCTTTTTGCTGCACTGTGCCATTTTCAAAATGACACCAAAATAACAGGGCAGAGAAAAAAATCTGAACGGCTGTGAGAGGTACTGCATCCTTTGTGCAGGGAAATTTCATTTGTGCCACTCTGTCATCCTCTGTCTCCTGTGACATACCTGTTGGCTCCAAAGGTGTGGGAAAGGGCTGAAACACGACAATCAGAGCAGAAAGACAACAATCGGGAGTGAAACAACCACAAGCTAAAAGCTCTTGTGATTATAGTGGTGCAACGCACACACAGACTAGTGTAAGCCACGGGATAAAAACACCATTCCTTTTTTATTTGTGAATTCATTTTCTTCTTTGACCTTGAGAGAGTGCTGCGTCTCATTTCATCACATCATTAAAAAAAGGTGCAGGACCTGTAGGCAAGCACCAGGGGGGTTTAAGCCAGGGGTTGGGGGTAGAAGACTCAATTTTTGTCTTCCATCTATCATTCAAAGAGTGGGTTGAGCTCTCTATCTGTTTTAGTCAGTACTTGGAGGGAATAATGAGAGAGAATGGAGAGCAAAAGTGGGGCTCAGCATGTGGAGAAACACATGAGACCGCGCAGCTTAGAGAGCTGAGGCCCTTTCAGAACTGTTGGAGGGTACCACTGACAAGGGAAAAGCAATCGTTTCAACAGATGTGGTAATCCCAGCTGTATGACAGCATCTAGGACGGTGGAACCATTGGCCAGGCTTTTAAAGCAACAATACTTTAACAAGCAATTGCTCTCATAGTTATCCTTCTACTGTCAAGTGCATGCAGATGTTCTGTGTAATGTCATGTGCTCTGGAATTGTAAGCAGGTGCCATCCTGGACTCATTGATGCCTTCGTCATTCACATGGACACATTTCTGTGTATTATTTTAACTTGCCCGACTCATGACATCTGCCATATGCAGCTCGGCTCCCAACATGTAAATTCCATTGTCAATGCACATTTTCACTTTCCATTTCTCATTTTTTGGAGGTTTAAAGTCAGTAAGTTCTTCCATTTATGACATGCGCTCTATTTCTTTTTGTCCCATTTCTGCTCTGACTACATTCCCCTGCTGCCATCACTCAAGCTGAACTTAAATTTTTTTATCTTGCTAAATCTTCCTACATTTCGTCTTAGTATGGCCTTCTATAAGGAGCAGCAAATAAGACAGACAGAGTATGGCTCCCACAGTCTTTTCAAGATTCTACTGTCAGTCACTCTCATTACTATCCCACTGTGAGAGGAAGGCTACTCCGTGTGACATTGTGAATCACAATCTGGCAGGCAAAGCACTGTAGGACAAGCAGGGGCTCCTTCCACTGAGCCAGGTGACAGTACTTCATTCTCTTACATAGGTGCTACTGCAAAATGAATGCATAAATAATGGAATTATTACTCTTGAGGGTTCACAATTTTCACCATGTGTCACTATATATATCAACTTTTACTTGCCCTTTCCATTTCCAGTTAAACTCTATTATATGATATTCACATATTATTAATGCATACAACTTAAAGCTGCAGTAGGCAGGATCAGTAGTTGGAGAAAATGTGGATTAATCCACAGGTTGTTAAAATACTCACATTTTGGGATTCATCTGATTTAAAGTACACCCCCCAGTGACTATAGTCCTGGGATTTGCTTTTTGTAGATATAGTAGTTTAATTCCTTTGTGTCATGTGCTTACATGTCTGCTTCCTTGCCTTTTCTTCTTTACTTCCCTCATTTGTGTTTTTGTTCCTTAATTGTTGATTCTTCTTTGGGTGTTGTTTTACTTTTTGTTGGCTCTTCTCCACAATTTCAGCAGCTTGATTTGTCTGTGTGTTAATTGACTTTTTTTGTTGTATCACTCCAGTTTTGTATTTTAGGGTCCTTTCTTGTCAAGATCTTAAAGCTAAAACCCAGTATTTTCTGTCTTAAACATATTATGATGATGTAAAAACTGATTGCACATTGTAATATGACAGAAAAAGGGACAAGCTCTATACGGGATGCCTATTTTGACAAAACACACAACACTAATTCTGACCAAACAAGAGCCAGCTTTTTTTTTTTTTTGCTTCTTTTACAACTTAAGTGCAGCACCACACTCTTACAAAAAATTATAGCCTCAAAAAAGGTTTGAGGAACAACAAAAAAAGAAAAACATAAAATCCTCTGTGATCCAAAAAGCACTGAACATTAAATAAATGCTTCACTAAGCACAGGCTGTAAAGAGAGACACACGCCATTGATGTAATGTGAGAAGAATATGAGTAAGGACTGCACATGCTTGCTATGCTGCAGTGATAATATCAGATGTAAGCACTCATTTTAAGCAGAAGAAGGGAAAAAAAGAGAAAATCATGTGAAAGAAGCAGCAGAATTTTAAGTGGCGTGTTGTCAGCTGTTTATCTCTTCTTTTATGGAAGTAAAATGATAAATACACAGTTGGAGCATTATGTTATGGTTGCAGCTAGGTGATAAATTCATCAGCACAGGTGTGATTTTAACAGCTTAGCCATTTAAAACATATAAAACAACTGTATTAAACTTGTATCGGCAGACACTCATATTTGTGCTATCAGTATCTGTCATGAAAACGTGGCATCAGGCCATCCCTAAAAATCTATTGTTCGAAATTTGACGATGCTGAGTGATTACAGTGAATCAATTACACTGACGTGTCTCGACATTTTTATTGATCAAGCCTTGAGCAGAGACTTCCTTTCCTTAATGCAGTCTCTGACCTTCCCATTCAGGTGCACAAGAAAATCAACTCTGTCAACACTTTGCACATTGCATTATAGTAACAATGTGGTAATGGTATGCTAACAGTTCTGTAACACGGAAGTAATATTATTTTGACACCATCTGATTTCTTCAATAAAGACCCAGTAATGACATGTGAGAGGATGGATTTCAACTTTATACTATTGCAATTATCAAGTTTAAACATTTTGTGTGAAGATATTACACTGGTGGTGGCCTAGAGTAATGCTTATTACCAAGGTATTACTTATATATTACATTGTAAAAAGTATTGCATTGGTGTAATTCTTCTTATTACCACATGTAATTACAAAATTATTACTTTGCCTTCATTATGCATGGGATCATGTGAAAGAAGGATGTGGCTCTTGACAAAAAGAAAATTGTAAAAAAAGAAAGGGTTAAACATGTTAAAGGGGTTACAGCAACTTGTGCTTCACAAGCTTACATATCTTCCTGTCATTGTTCATTGTCTTATGCCCTTATAGCCTCAGAGAGACTGTATTACTTTGGCTCATCATTGCCCTGGCATTATTAAAGCCCAACATGGCATCAGCTGTCTGTGTTTGTTACATCTTCACTGGTAAAAGCAGTGAGAGGTAGAGGGAACAAAGAAGAGTGGAGATGACATGCAGAGAGAGACCTATTGTGTGTGTCTGCTTTGCATTGTGGTTTGAAGTGCGACAGATAACCAGGAACCATGCGAGCAAAATTGGCAATAATGCCACCTGCTGTCAAAAGAATAGGCCATTATGAAAAATATGCTGTCCCGCTGCACTGGCTTACACGTAATAAGCTGCAACCTGACACGCCATCTGATCTGAAATGTGCGTGTGATAACACGTTCGCAGCGAGGCACTTGTTCACCATCAAAAAATGATGGGAAACTCTGAACCTTGTGTTTTGAGTGTGGCACGAACACACACGACAGCGAATTTAAATTTCTAATGTAATTTGAACCAATTTTTAAACTCTGCCATGCAGTATGTACACTTGCAGCTGAGGGACAACTCTTCGCTGTTTCTTATCCAGATAAGTGAGAGGAGTGCACGCCCCCAGAAGAACATATTATAAAAAGTAAAATTAAGAAAAATCAAAGTCTAATTAATGTTTTCTGAAAGACTGCATTTTGATTGGTGAAAAGCTCTTTTTCTGCAAGGTAGCCAATATAAATACTTTTTACTGTATAGGTTTAACCAAAATGTAATTTCTTTTCTCTGTGTGGGTGAGTTGGAGCGGGTGATCTCTTCCCACATTTCAAAGCAATTTCACTTTTGAGTCACTTCTTCACTTATTCCTTCCACTAACAGGATTTTGGGCCCTGCATTATAACCACACAAAGCCTGTCAAGAAAATGGTATCAAAGGATCTTTGACTGGTCTGAACTGATTAGAGCTGAAGAACCTCCCAGTTAATGAAGCAGCATTCACCTCCACAGCCTCATAACCTGACAAATAAAGAAATTGGTATGTATGCCAGTATGAGTTCATGGAAAGGTTATTATGTGGGAGTGCACATTGTTATTATTATTTTTTTTTTTGTT
Source organism: Brachirus orientalis (assembly GCA_016785285.1). Taxonomy (NCBI): domain Eukaryota; kingdom Metazoa; phylum Chordata; class Actinopteri; order Pleuronectiformes; family Soleidae; genus Brachirus; species Brachirus orientalis. The sequence goes on from JAFBJR010000401.1 coordinate 1,140,626, forward strand.
ATCTCTGCACATGTTGTTTATCTTTTCTGTTCCTTCAGTTCAGAATAAAAACTGCATCATGCACATTATGTTACTGTAGATAAAATGCCAAATGTTAAGTGTTATGCAGATGCCCAAGACATCACAAGGCACTAAATAACCGAGTGAAATTTATAGCCAAACAGCACAGCTGATTTCACAATATGGCTGGCAAATGTGGAAAAAAAAACTCGACATAGATATAGTACCAGTGTATAGATATGGAAAATAAATGAATTCAAGATTACCACATGACCTACTCTGAAGGACGAAGGATCAAGAACAATAATGATAACCAAAGGGAGCAAATGTGTGTGACAAAGCCTTTGTGTGACTCGATAAATTGTGACAATCAAGTTCACATTTGAACTTTTTGAAGGCAGCAGTGAATCAACAAAACAAAACAAAAAATGATTGTATGTCTTCCCAGTGTGACAATGATAAAGATGCCTTAAAGACACTGAAGAGTCCAATTTTACAGTTTAGATCTACGGTCAACATAACTAAGCAACAGTTTTCAATTTATCAGGACCAATTTCCTTCAAATCAACCACTGTGATATTGAGACTCGGCACTCCACATTCCAGAATATGCTAAATGTGTAAAAGTGATTTTGCAAATGCTGTCTTTGAATGAAGTGAAATACAGTCACTGTCAACAAACCCTCCCTTATCTCCACCTCTGAAATGGTTTTCTAAAACCTCACTTTATTGTGCTCTGTGTGATTGGAAAGTGAAGACTGAATGTACAAGAAAATAAGGGTTTAATACTCTTTGAATGCAATAGTGGGATACAGAGAGAAATTGCTCTTTTTAACCATCAAGCTCACAAACTACATCAGGGGTGTAACACTGTATGAAGAGTAAGGTTGCCACTTTCTTGCATAAAAAGAAGTTGCAGTTGGGTCTCTGCACCTCAGGGTCACAAACACCACAGCCTCAGTAATAAATCAAGGGTCAGGTGGCAACCCTAATGGTGAGCCAATACAACCACATCATTCATTCTGTGATTGATGATTACTTTGCTTGGGATTACATGATTTGCTCAGGGTAATGTTGAAAACTGCAAATCTCCATTCTGTAAAACCGCTGCAGTTCATTAAATGTCACTCTTTGGCTCTTCCTAAGCATATACACTGTGTTTGGTCATGATGAGGGAAAGAAAAGTAAAGTTACCTCATCCTCAACAATCAAACAACAACAAAAAGACACGGTTAAATAGTCACTATGGTGTGTTTTATGTCTTTACAGCCAGAGATGTACGCCAACACTCTCTGTAACAAAGCATAGCTAATCCTGAATTAGTTATGCTAGGGCAACTGACTGGGTCGCAGATTCTGATGAATAGGGTAATAACCTGTCTTTAAATCAATGACTGTTGTAATTAAAGTGGACCACTTTAATCAGATCAAGGAGGGGGAGCGTCCATGCAGCCAAGCATGCACCATCTTTGTTCAACCCCTTGTAATTTTTTTACATCCACTCTCCCCGTCCAAGAAGGTTTTCTGATTTAACCTCCATAAGTCAGTTATTTTTGTTTTTTAATTCGAACACAACATCAACATGGCGCAACATAACACAACAGAGTTATAACCCCATTTTCAGTCGACTCTGAAATATCTGTATTATTATATCTGTAATATGCTGTATCTGCTTCCCATGTGTGCTTGTGGTGTGGTAGAAGCTATGAGACCGGTAAGGAGATCTTGTAATGCTAATATTGTGCATGTACTGAATTTAAACGAGCACTGAAAAGGCCCTCTCCTGCACTATCTTGTGAGGTGCATAATAATAGTGCATTTACACTGACCCCATTGACAGCCTTCAAACCTGAAAAAAGGCAAAGAAGATCATCCAACATTAAACACAGTTGGCAAGGACTAATGCCAATAGTCAATTAAGGTTGTTAATTCTGGATTAGCTTCACTCGTCATGCTTTTAATGTTTCTTTGGGGTTTTTGTGAAGTGTCAAGTTGGGATTTGTATTTTTTTTTAACAAACTGCTCATTTAGGTTTACTTTTACAATACAGCTTGTGAATATTTGCTTGTTCTCTTCTTAGAAATGAATGAAATTGAAAGGAAGTGTTATTTCCTGTGCTATTTGTTTTTCCCATTGCCAAAGGAAGGTTCTGTCCCAAACTCAGTGGCGTTTGTTGGACAAGTTGTACCACCTGATGAACTTATATGGGTCTTGGCACTGACTTTGTATGTAATCACACTGCAGGAAATACTGTATTTACTTTATGCTTGGTGAGAAAACACTATCAGAGCTTTGCACAGAAAAATAAAAAGTGTCTTCACTGGAGAGTATACACACAGAAGACTTATGATCTATATGTGTATGTTGAAATAGTTAAAACCTTGCTGTGACCAACTGCTTGATGTCACTTTCAAATATTTCAAGGAACACTTTTGGGAAATACTTGTTATTTAAAAGTCCACTTTGCAACATATTGCTTTAGAAGATGTTGGAATATTCCCTAAATGTATAGCAGAGTACTGAGATCTGGAGCAGTATCTTGTTATCAGGCATCTGTTTTGGTGGTTGGTAGTGGTTTACCATGGTAACATGAATGCAAAACAACACAATACCTTTCAGTATTAGCAGACAGAAGCTTAAAAGTGTCCAACTTTAGCAACATGCACACAATTGTGTTTGCTTTGGTTTGAAATGCTAAGACTCAGTTTTACATGTGACCATGTTCTTGTAGTTGTTACCTCTATAGGACCCTTTCTAGCACAAACATTGGCCTTGTCAAGACCAGCAGTCCCCATGGAGACCAAAGCCCAGTTGTAATGAGGCAGAAAAACTGGTTAAGTTTAGGGCTAACATTTGAATTGTGGTTAAAGTTAAGTTTAAGCAGTCACTGGTTATGGTTAAGATCAGTGTATAGGTTTGTTAGGCTGTCCAAATGAATGGAAGTCAATGCAAGGCCTTAACTGCTTAAACAAGTGTGTATGTGTATGTGTGTGTTTGTGCTGCCCAAACCTGCTTACATAAGACATGAGAATGGTTTCTCAGATCCTGACAAAAAAGCACAATTCCCTAAAAATGTCCACTTACTCCTTAAAGGTGATTCTGTACTTGTTTGTTTATACAGAAACTGACATTACCTGAGTAATGCCAGACTTTAAAAAACTACTTTGAATTGGTCCTACTGCAAATAAAACTTGCAGTGTCCTGGAGACATGTTATGAATGAGGCTGACTTTGGAGGTGGCAGGAAAATCGTCAGAGAGCTGGAGACAGAGGAGTGAGGCAGGTTTGGGACCAGGTGCAGCAGTACAATACAGAGTTGTGGTAATGGTGTGTTCACTGCTCATGCTCTAGGCACTGTCTACTCTACAACACAGGTAATGAGTCTGCTCTCTAATTTACTCACCTCCAGCCATCTTAACAATTTATGAGATGGCCTGGATGTTTGTCTAACGTGTGGACAAAATTCACCTTGTATTTACAGGAGAGGCAGTGCTTCGTGCTTTGTTTGGGTTTTTTTTTAGCCTTTGCAGGCAAAACTTGCTTTTGGGTTTATAGCGTCTAAGAGTGAGTGAGTGAGTGAGTGGGAGGCAGTGCAGAGTACATATATACAAAAGAGGGAGAAAAGGGAGCTAAGTGCCAAAATGTGTTTTACTGTATCTGTGTGGTCTTTAAACTTTAAAAAGTGCCTGCTGGATCAGTTACGTGCAGGAGATGACAGCCGTGGAGAGAAAACCTGAGATTGTTTTGGTGTAAACTGGAATTCTTTGTAAAAACAACAACATTCTTTATGTTATGTTTTCTTCTCTTTTCTTTCCATTTTTGTTTATGTGTGTTGCTGTGTAAAATCCTCAAGGCCAGCAAAATCACAGGGCAAACATGGATGAGGTGTTTCTCCCCAAACTCTAGCGGACGTTTTGGTAATAAAGCTTTAGCTTTATACCCAGAGGCAGAGTAGGGCAGCGAGTTTCAGACTGAGAGATTAAAATGATACAGGATGGCCCAGTGATGTACTGAGAGGAGGTGTGTTTGGATCTATTGCTGCTAAGTGCTAAGTCACTGTCCAGTTCCATTTAGTTATGTCATTTCATGTCTCTATTTGGTCAGAGTCACAATCCATGTGTTTAGAGACATGTGCTAATTGTAACATGGACTTTTCACATCATCCTATGCTTAGTTAGAGCTTGGTGGGACCTGACAGATACAAATTTGGACAAATATTTTTTTTTTTTAGTTTTGCATTTACATGAGCCAGTCTGAATATACAGTATGTGCACCACAAGGTATGTGTATATGTAGTATGTGCAGCACAGTATTAGGTTTGTAAAACCTGGAGCTGAGATGTGAAAAAAATCCCCCCACAAATTGGAAAAGCATCCTTATACCCACTCACTCACTCACTCATTTTCTACCGCTTTATTCACTCAGGGTCGCGGGGGGGCGCTGGTGCCCAACCAGGGTACACAATGGACAGGTCGCCAGTCCATCACAGGGCGCATCCTTATACTCCTTCCTGTGAAATACTTACTTGTTAGAGTAAGCTTTTGTTCATAGCCCCTCATGTATGAAGTGGATAAAAGATCCACACCTCACTGCCATATTACTATGCCAGCTGTACAGTAGCCATTACCTACTAAGCCAGCAAGATCACCCAAGCAAGTCAGTACTGTGCTAATGTGATTAAAACACACTGGATGAGGCTTTTACCTGTCTGACTCCATTATATGACTGCATTCATTAACATGTCACAGGAAATACAATCAGCGGCCACTTTATTAGGCACACAGGATGCTTAATTAAGTAGCAAACAGTGTGGCTTTCTGTTCAATGTTTGACATTTTTTGCCAAGGGCACTGTCACTCACTGGATAATTTCTCTTTTTGAGACTATTATCTGTCAACACAAGAGATGATTATGTGTTAAAAAAAAAAAAAAAAAAAAAAAAAATCCCAGTAGATGAGCGGTTGCTAAAAAAACCAAGAACAGCCCATCTGGTACCAACATCCATGTCAATTAAATCAACTTTTCTGCTCACCTGCTCTGTGTGAACCTCAGCAGCTTGACATGATCATGTTTACATGCCCAAATGCACTGGGTTACTTCCATGTCATTGGGTGATTAGATATCGTCAAGTGAACCTAATAAAATGAGGGTGCGATCAAGTGTCTCATTCATCCTCTAACAAGTATTGTTCAGTGTAAAACAGACTGTATACGCACACTGCCACAAACAGAGCTGCAAACAAACAGTACAATCTCAGATCTGCGTTTGCGCCCACACAGAATAATTGTCAATAATCTCAACAAAACACAACACAAGTGGAACAACAAAGCCATGAACCAACACACACAGTGCTACAGCCACAGACATTGTACACAAGGGGGACTCCAACTGTGTGTGCTCCCTCCCTCTCAATCATGCCACACTGATTTTAAGGACCTCCTGCTTGGGAGCATTTTATTTCATGCAATTACGTCTGAAAGCAGAGCTTATTTCTGCCAGGCTCGAGACACAACTGGGTACACATTTTGTTCCTGCTGCATTATCAATATCATGATGGATCAGTGTTAGAGAGAGTTATTTTTCAAGTGGAAGGTTGTAGGACAGCTCCACTAGTCTAAGGTCTAATGTGCCCTGGGGCAAGACACTGAACCCCATGATTCTCAGCATGTAAATGGGTATGAACGATGTGTGACACAAACTGCTGCATGAATGTTTCAGTGAATGGCAAAACTGTAGTGTAAAGCAGCCTTGAGTAGTTGTCAAGACTAGAAAAGCACTGTATACTGTAAAATACAGAGCATTTACAAAGGCAGTATCAAGTCATGTGACTTACAGTATGCCAGTCATGAAACACAGAAAACATTAATAGGACAGACATGTTCCCCTGAATGTCTCCAGTGTTTACAGATCCAATCACAAAAGACACTCCGTCCACTGACACCAAGTGTTTGCTCATTGTGTGAATTGAGTTTCTCTTTTTCTGTATAACAGTGTAAGGTCTCAATGTCTTGAGAAAATGTATACTATGTTGTGATTTGGCGCTTTACAAAAATAAGATTACAGGTGTGTGAGCTCAAATTTTACGTGGAATCATAATTAATAATTAGTCAATTTTAAAATTAGATTCCCTGTATCACACCATCCTTTCCACAAAAACATACTGCAATGTCTTTTTAACACTAACAATTCACTGCATGGTCTCATGTGCTCTGCTGCTTGATATGACATGTCAATTAGTTGCACACTGGGGATGTGATAATGCAAGGTTTTATCACACATTGTGATTTTAAAAAAGCTTGTAATGGCAAATTTATAATATTTTCTTGAAGTACCTTTATTTTCTTGTTTGTGTCAGTTTTTCAACGTGGTAAAATTTTCCTTTATGTAAATTATTAGCAACTCACATGAGTGACTGTCAAATGTTTCTACCTTTTCAACATACAGTTTGATGGATTTATTTTTTTCTTGTTTGGTCAAAAAAAAAAAAGATAAGGATTAAGATAAGCATGGAAACCGGCTTGAGGTTATGTGAGGAAGTTTGCTGGTGCCCACATATGTACAGCTCATTGCTCACAGAATACAAGCAAACACAAATGAAGGCAATTTCCTGGTGAGAAATCACTGCTTCAAAAATGAGATCGAGTATGTGCAGAACACTAGGCTGAAGTGGACCTTCATTAAAGAATCAACAGAATCAGGGGCATGAAATGTGAAGCAGCTTTTCACAGACATAGAATTCAGTATGATCTGGGCCTGACAACCTCTCCATCTACCTTTAGATGGACAGTTCATATAACACATGAAACACAAAGAAAGCAACAATCCATTCAATGTCCATGCTCGGTGAAACATTTACAGTAGTTTGCAGAAAAGTACAATGTCAATGACCGGCTCTCCAAGGTGTATGTAAGTCACAATGTGTCATTTAATCCAATGTATGACAGTGACCTCTGTTCAAAAATGAAAGAAATGCCCTTTTCATGAAGTATTGAGTATTAACGACACAGACCATGTGGTACAAACCCACAGAGCCGGGCTCTAAGACAACGAAAAAAGTTGGACAAAACAACTTTCTGCAGTTGAGTGATAATATTATTTGCCCCTGCAGCTGTTATGTGCAGTGTCATGCAGGCCTGGAGTTTGAATGTGTTACTTGCCCTTGTCAGGCCACATGAAAGAAAGCTTGGGGTGATATTTTCACGTGTCGCTGAACAAACAGATCAACCCGGTTGTGAAACATATCTTTATTTTCCTACCGTGGAATATATGTATATAGATATAGATATATAGTTTGTATTTTCACACGAATCAAGCATTGATTACTGTTCAATTCTTTACTTTTTTTTACTTTTAAAAGAAAAGCATTATATTGCACCAGTACACTTGTACCAAAATCAAAATCATCAGTTTTGTGGTCACACCTCTGCATGGTCTCTGAAAACTTCCCCCACAGCAATCCAGAACCCCCGTAGCCCTGCTACACTGCTTATATCCTCCAACTGTGCATTCTCTCACTTTCCTGTCTCAAAAAAAAAAACAAAAAACTGTCTGCTAAAAGGCTTTTCACCAGAGCAGTACAGAGAGCAAAACCATCCCCTAGAATACACAAGGGGTGGTTGTTTAGTGCATTTAAATCATCCTCCTAATGTCTGTTTGTTCTCACTTGCAGTTTGTACTGCTCTGACCTGATTGTTCCAGTCCCTTTACTCTTGGAAAAGAAAGAGACATGATGGTGAACACAAAAAAGCTGGAGTTCATATTTTATTTAAAAATATCCGGCAGTTGTGGATATGTAAGAAGAAGAAAAAATAAAAATACAAAATAATGTCAAATTTGGATTCTCTGCAACACTTGTTTATCTGTTACCTCCAAATCCCGCTTCTCTTCTTAGGTGTTACTTTGAAAAAAAAAAAAAAAAAAAAAAAAAAAAAAGAAAAAAAGGGGGAAAAAAAAAAAAAAAAAAAAAACAGAAAAACAGGGTGTTTGGATTTTCATGGCTCCAGCCTATAAATGCTGTGATGTGTGTTCAACACAGAGAACAACACATCACTAGACTGTCAACATACACACAGGCACGCACACACACACACATGCACACACAAACCTCACTCAACCTTTTAGCTGTCTTAGAAGAAACTCTTTTTTTTTTAGTTTTTTGGACAGGTGGAGGTGGTGGTGCACGTAGAGGCTCTATGTAGATTCAGTACAGTGGAGAACTGATTGACTGCAGAAACAGAGGCAGCTGTTGCTGAATCTCCAGATAAAAAGTGCAGTGAGCTCTCTCAAAATTCTCCTTCCGAGACCTCGTTTGACATTTGGATGAGTTTCTGTATTTCTACACTTGCTCCTAAAGTTAACCATGGGCAAAGACTGATTCCCTGCCTTTTAACTTAAATTACAAAGCAACAGAAGAATAGCACTTGGAGGGAGTGAAACTAATTTTCATTCCGCTCTCCTTTAGTTTACTTTTCCAGCAGTCCATGCTGTAGTATCAAATCTAACCCCTAAACCATCTCACACTTATCTTTCTGTAAAAAATGTATTCACAGGAGATTATAGCTGAGGAAAAGGAAAAAAAGAAATTAAATTATTGCCATGTGAACCGTATTAATTTGTGTAATCTCTATTTGAATTAATATCCAACTGACGCTTCAATCATCTGAGCTATAGTAAACTGTGTTTATGTAAGCTGCCAGTGCTCGTCACTACAATTTTCCAAAGAAGGGATACTCAAGCATGATTGCTAGAGAAATACTGACTGTTAAATCTCATCTCCTGGTCATTAAATACCAACGTTTAGGGATGGAGCTTCTCTGTCCTAAGCCTCTCCCATCAGATAAACTAGGAGAGAAGCACAGGCTTCATACGCAACAGATGACCAGGGAAAATCTCTCAATCCCTCACACTCTTAACCAATGTTGACATGTGTTTTACTGCATTTACTGTTCTACTCCATTTTAGGAGCCATTCACATGCAGCATGTTTTGCACAAACAAATACAAATGCTGTGGGGGGAATACATTGGTGGTTATCCATTTCATGTGTTTTGATTATCCTTTTTTTTATTTATTCATTTAATTTTTTTTTCAAAGAATGATAGGTCAATGAATTCAGTTAGGCTATGACAACTCCGGTCATTTTTGTAGCTCCTAGGTTTTGGTTGCTTAGTAACAAAAGAAATGCAACCGCAAAAGCATTTCATGGGCCCTGCTTTCAAAATAAAGGTAACAGAGTATAAAGAAAATACACAACTCTTGTTCTCTACCTGTGCATCTCATGTCAGAAATTATGTTTAATCAATAACAAAAATATTTTCGCGTATATATATATATATATATGGCATTAAAGGTTCAGTGTGTAAGGTTTAGGAGAAACTATTTCCACTTCGCAGAAATGAAACAGAAATAAATCTACTGATTCTTTCTTGACTGCATGGAACTGTACGATCACACCTTGACCAACACATAAAATAACACAGGCAAGCTTTAACTAAACTCTTTACAGCCTCTGTTCTCGTTAAGTAGAATGAGAAACAAGCATCAAAGTTTATGTGCAGATGTCGTGTGGTGATTACAACACAAATAGAGGAGTAACAGCCAAGTGCTGTGGCTCAGTTAAGGCCACGGATAATTATATGTTGTTACTGACATTAAGATACTTGTTGTGTATTCACTGCATGTGTGAGCCTCGCTTAAACAGCGGGTGGAAGAGCAGCTTCCACTGGGAGTGATAGAGTTAAGATGGATCAGGGCTCATTAGCATATACACAGCTGAGCTGTGGTCCCCATGTGTTAACGGGCATGGACAACGATGTCTCTGTGGTTCAGCTGGGACTGCTGATAATGTGCTATACGCTATCGTTCAGCGGCACAGGCAGAGTCTGCTTCACCCAAGTTTCACTGACAACACTGCAAAACCATTCCATTAATAATGGTATATTGTATTAAGTCCTAAAATGACTTTGGCATGTCAGCAGAGACTACGGGAACATGTTAAATTGAAATACTGCCTTTACAATGTGTCACAATGGTGCAGCCATTTTGAACCCTAAATCAATGTATTGACTGACTCCATGTTGCCTATTAGAGTCCACTCATATGTGTTGTACTTTACTGTTTACATTTCTCTAAATGGGAATATAATTTACAAAATTAACATAATGATCTACTGAACAAGCCTCAAAACTGGTGATGGAGACCATTAAATGTTTACTAATGTTATTATTAGGCTAATTTTCCAACAGACTTCTCTTCACAGAGGCATCTTTTTTGCAACCAACTGTCACCCCCTGGTTGCTATTCAATATTATTACTTCCTGACTGATGGTCTATGGGTGCAGGCAGTTTATTCACAATTTAAATTTACTTTTGCGGCCCACAAGCCACCCAAAAATGCAGCTCACAGCACTTGGGCACTGGGGTTGTCAGCAGAGTTATTCAAACATAGTGAACTGCAGCTGTAGTTTGCAAAAGCCTGACATTATTGAATCCAAAAAGCCTCACTACCCCTCTCAAAATATCTCTATATGGGAAGAAGGAAAAACAAGCAGAGGTTTCCAAGTTCAAGAAGGTTAAGACAGATGCTGGCCAGGAAGGCAATTAAGTTTGGAAATTTCCACAAAATGTTTTATGTTTTCAAAGTCTGTATATAGTCACCTCATCTCTTAACTGAGGGAGACTTTTTAATATGACAACATTAGTGGGTAGACACAATTTCTGAATGGCAATGGGAAAACGAGGTCATTAGCATTATCAGCAGATGAGTTTGTCTTTCTGTTTTCCCCCCTGTGAGTCACCTGTGATGTCACGATAGTGTCATAAATCAAAAGGGCAGAATTAGAAAACTCAACAGAAGAAAGAGACCAGAGGCAATGTAAACAGTGATTACATGATTATTTCTTATCTTTCACTTCAGTCCCTCTCTCAAAGTCAAAAGGCGATTGAATGATTTTGGAACTCGGCTCAAACACACAATGGACAAGGTGCAGAGTCGGTGTGTAGACTAAAGTAGAAGAAAAAATAAGTATATTCACCAAGGTGTTACTTTTCCATTATTGGTCGTCAGAGCACGAATCAGCAATTTAATAGGTACACATGAGACCTGATAAAGTGGCAGTGGTGCTGGTGTGGTCTTCTGATGCTGCTATCCATCTGCTTTCAGGTTTAGTGTGTTCTGAGATGGTCTTTTGCATACACTGGTTGTAACATGTGGTTATCTGAGTTATTTTTAATAATCTCAAACCATTCTAGCTATTCTCCTCTGACCTCTGGCATCAATGAGGCATATTTACACAGACAACTGCCACTTGCTACATATTTTGTCTTTTATGGACTATTCTCTTTAAACCCTAGAGATGGTTATGCTAGAAAATCCCAGTAGATTAGCAATTTCTAAAATACTCAGACCAGCCCATGTGAGGCCAACAAACAAAGTCGCTTAAATCACCCTTTCTCATCATTCTGCTGCTCAATCTGAAATTCAGCCGGTTATCTTATCTACACGCCTACATGCATTGGGTTGCTGCCATGTGACTGTCTGAGTTGAACAGGTGTACCTAATAATGAGGCAAGCAAGTATAAACCTATTCCAACATCAGTTGACCAGGAGTGGGTGCTAATTATTTTCTTATTATAGAAAAAAAGAGGGGATTAGTGTGTTTTTTTTTTACCCAGACAGAAGATTGTATGTAAGCCAGAGTGATGATTTGAAAATTCTTTAAGCTACCAATTACATTTGGTTGGGGCCATGGTGATTCACTTGACATGGTGCTTGCTCATGCCGGTGCATTAACAGAATAAGGTATTTTGTCTACCAATTAGTCAATGACCCTTGAGAAAAAAGCCGCAGCCACTCTGCCCTTCAGTGTTCCAGTGACAAACGATGCAGCCACCAACCAAGACCAGCCAAACGCAACATTCATTTGGGCTTGTCCACAGGCAAATGGAGGACATGACACTTTCTGATTACTTTATATTGACTCTTCTCTTTTGGCCCGGAGAGATGGAGGCCAAAGAGGCCACTCTAACAAAATAAAAAGCTACACTCCAGGGCTGACTGGTGGACACAGCATTTACAGCAGGAATTGTTAGTTAAACCATATGAAAGGTAACTCTCTCTAAATGGGTTTCATCTCTGTCTGGAAGGGACTTGTGATTTGTCGCCTAATTCTCACCGGCTAGATAAAGACCAAGTAGAGGTACAGATGGCACCAGCATGAAGAAACCGTCTGCTTTATATTGAAGCTGTAATTCAGTCTTAAAAATTATACTGGTGCAGTAAAGAGTTGCAACTCTAGAGATCATTTCTGCTGTAAGCACATCAAAAAAAAAAGTCTTGTTACAGTTGTTAACTCTGTTTTATCTTACATGTGCAATTTCTCACCCTGTTTACAGTATATACACACTCATCTTATAGTGCAAACATGATTGTATTTTTTTCTTCCATTTTCCATTACTTACATTTTTAATGTCTAGTTTACATTGCTTACTATTATGTCTGCTTTTTGGTATATGTGTCGATGGAACAATGCTAATTTCACACTGTGGGACTAGTAAGAGATTGAATGATCTTATCTGAAAACCTCTATAATCACTCATGGATCAGGAAGTAGAGGTCATCTTGTCACCAAAAGGTTGGTGATGTGATCCCCAGCTTGTCTAGCATCCCTGCCAAAGAGTCCTCCATCCTGGTAGGACAAGTATGGAAAATGTTTTTTAAATAAAACTACCTTGTCTTGTGGGATAAAGCGCTTAAACCAGCTATCAAGACTAAGCTGCTGTATAAACACTGATCATTCATGACATTTGCAAGTGCATGACTCGGACTAAAATCAGAGCCTTTTTAGGTCGAGTGTCATAATCATTGCTAATGCTATAAATTAGTGTATATGTTATTTGGATGAGGACATTATACAATATTTTATTTGCTAAACGTAACAAGAAAAAGCTGACCAAATGTGCTGCATACAAGTGACTATATAATCACGCCTATATAATCAGACATGAGGCTTGGCAATAATTCAGTGACAATAATTATCACCTTAAATTCTTATTCAGTAGCAATTAAACAAGAGTCCTATAAATATCAATATCATTACACTATGTGAGATAACACATTTTATTGCTTCGAATGTTTTTTAACTCAGAAATGTTATTTTCCTGTTTAACAAGTATTTCTTGTTTTCTATCCATAAGTAACATTCCAACCATCATTAATTGCTTTCTTTAACTGGTTTCTGTGATTATATATTCAGTTTGTGTGAATGCGATGATAGAAATGTCTCTTTAAAGCATGTAGCCAGTTTTTGGCCTTTATGTCACATTGGATAATCACTTCCAATATGTTCATCTAGTGATTTTGGGCTAATATTGGACCAATATCGGTTTAAAAAACAGAAGATGTTTTCTACTGTGAGAGGGTTTGGCATTTGGTAAAAGGCAGCGGTTGGCTGCACATAATATGCCATAATAAGAAACAGTAAAGAAAAAAATGTATGTCCACACAACCAGACTTAACGCACCATAGTAGGCAGGATTAAGTCTGTGGGGCCTCAATATTCCTTGACATGCATCACTCCACCTTTGATTACGGCATATCTAACCTTGTGACTTAACAATACTTTGATCAGACTGGGCCCTAAGATGGTGGATGTCTGCACCCACTCTGACTGACATACACTGCCTCTACCACACTAAATTATAGATTATGCCATGTGTGTGTATTGAATAGAGGAGTCTATAAAGTATTGGCTAAAGCTGTGAGGGGACATGAGCAAAGAACATTTTCTCGACCCTGCATGGAAATTAGCCTCCAACTCAGAACCTACTGGAGTTCATATGTACTTCACCTAGAGGATTTCTGTCAAATCTACAATCTTTTTATAAACAAAACAAATAGTCTTTTTGTTTACCTCCTGCATGTACATTATTTGACTGCAGCACTGCCAGGTTATGCACTAAAAAAAAATCATACTGCCACTATACATTTCTACACAGCAGAGAAATGTGTAAACTTACATTTCACGTCTTGGCATTGTAAATGTCTTGCTGCTCCCTTTCTGAACATGTACTACACAGTACATACTACATTTGTTTTACTTTATTTTCATATCTCATAGCTTCAGTTGTGCATACACACATTATATACTGTAAATACAGTAGTATTTCCTGGTACAACGCTTTCTTTTTCCTGCAAGCAGACTGTGAAAGGTGAAGACAAGACATTATAGACAAATGTGCCAGCTGTTAAATACACCTATTCTCAGCTCTGTAAATCCTGCAAATGGCTGCCCAAGTTCCAACAAGTATCAAACAGAATTCACTAGAATTAGCAGAGACTTTTATGGCTCCACGCTGAAATAAACACAAATGAATACTCAACAGGCCTTGAAAAACACACGCTTCTGTATCTACTATCACCTTTGGCCAACAGAAGCCCATAAACTTTTTGCCTTTATCTCAACGCAGCTACAGAAAGGGGAAAACTAAATGTAACAAGTGTAGGAAAGATATACCAGTGCAATTAAGAGAAAAGGGACGACACTGAGAGAAAATCTTCTAACATCTGGGTTACATAATGTTACAAGTTAATTTTACCTCAGGCAACCTTCTGCCATACACAGTACAAATGACAGCAGTAATCCTTGACTGACTGCAGTGCTGCTCTATTTAAAACTTCACTTTAAAGGGCTTTATTTCCTTTGTTTTGGGTGCATTCTAATTAATCATGAATTTTCACTTTATGCTAAAAGCCCATGTTGGGCTTGTTTGGCTTTTAACATGGCAGAGCGTTAACGGATGTCAGGACTTGGTTGCATTGTGAGTGGAAATCAGCGACAGTGATGGAAAGCTTGTGTGAAAAACCATCATGCTACTGTTAAAAACAAATGCTATTATAGACAGATTGACCTAGTTAACATCCTCTGGGGCATGTATGTCCAGAGTTTATTGACCTCTGAGTCTCAAGAGGAAATGTATAAAAATCATCTGCCATTGGAGAGATTAATTGTCTTATTTAGTTGCATATGTTTGATCACCCTGCCACTCTCAAGCCAAATGTGTGGGTGGTTTGGCTGAAATAAATCAAGAGAAAAATTGGTTTCTTTAAAAAGTATGCAGAATTATTCACAGCGGTTCACCCTAGAGGTCAGCTTCATCCCATTACAACGATAACAGGATTTGAATAGGTGTTTATTAAAATGTCTAAGCGGAGGAACACTTTGGAAACGAAGACAAAAGCTACAGAAACACAAACTAAAGGATGCATATTCAATTCAAAAGTGATATCTTATTTGCACCTTTTATAATGTATCAGGTAATTCAACAAAATGTTTGATATGTGATTGATGGTTTAGGCCACATTTAAAGCTATAGTGTGTAACTTAATATAAACAAATGTGTGTTACATTTCAACCATTGTCAAATTATTCCACACAATGCTGATTAAGCCTATCAGCTCCCAATGATTCTCTGTTTCTCAGTATAGCAGTGGTTTGGTTTTGTGTCTGTGGACACACAGATCACTCTGTCCATGATTATGGAGGGAAGTCAGAGGCTACCCCAGTGACACCAGCAGTTTTGTGGTGACAGAAGTTACACACTGGACGATCATTAATTTCCCTGTTTTTGAATCCAGAAGGGATTTTCTTTGTATTTATTAAAAAATAAAGTGAACATTGTTAAGATGAATCAGACATTTTTCCGTAAAGGCATTGAGGGTTTATTTGAGTAATTGAGAAAACTATCAGTGATTTAATCAATAATGAAAACTATTCTTGAATGCATCATATATTATCTTTAATGTTTAATCAGTTTAGACTTTTTCCTGTATCTGTTCCTGACACTAATCCATTTTGATTACAGAGCAAGAAGAAAATGATGTTCTCTGTGTTTGTTTAGGTTTTATTAAAATAATACAACTTTACAGTCCCCAGTGTTAATTATCGCTTTGTTGAATATTTTACTCACCCAAATAGTTTTTCAACTGTGGCACATGCATTATGCAATAACCATGGGTAGCGGCAGTAACAGCTCACTGCTGTGCTCCAATATTGTACTGCATGCAGCTTACATTACAGGACATTCATATCATGGCATTATAAGCCTGCTTTTCAATATGAATGGTCTCATTCTATTCTCCCACTAAATGCACATTTCATTAGATATTTATTATGTGAATAGTAACTATAAACTGTGAGTAAACCTGACAAATAAAATGGAAATAGAATCACCATTTATGACAAATGATTTCCCATAAGGGGGCTTTTACATTGTTAGTCAGTGTAGCTTTATATTTCAAGTCATTATGGTTTTTGTTGTTTGGAACAGTAAATAGAAAAGAGGGGCAATAGACTGTAGAGACATTGCTGTCTCTTCTCTACATGTCAGTGGAATACGTTTACCCATTCAGTGTCTCTTGTCCATAAAAAATCGTGATTGCAGATTGTGTCATTTGTTGTTATTTGGTAAATGCATCATAAGGGGATTTTCCATAAGCCTGTTTTTATGCTTATTTCTCTTTACACATAAAAAAGAATGGAAGCAGACAATTCAAACAAATCTTTTCTGATTTGTTTTTTGAAAATCATTTTCAAAATTCTGTTAAAATCAGCGATGCATTTTAATGGATCTGGGCTACAGAAAGCAACGTACGCATGTACGCACCACTTGTTTATGTGTGATGGTAGACGTGACTGATGCCTCCTGGTGGAGGCAGTTTTTTGAAGTTACCAGCAGTGTCTAACTGTGTTACATTAAGTGATGCAAACAAAGCGTCCACCACTGTTAGGGGCACTCCGTTTGACTAATACACCAGCAATTGAGAAAATGGTGTTGGACAGTGTCCTCTTTGCACTTTCATGCAAAATACGTGATTTGAGTGGCTAACGACTGCTGCGACAATGCAATTGCACAAAAGTATGATGCAGCCCCATTCAGAGTGATTAATTTGTGTTTCAGATGAAGCATCCTTGGTGTGTTTCAACCAAGTCTTCACTGTTGATTTTTTAACTGTGGCAGTAGTAGAGGGAGATATGTGACCCTTTTAGTGTTGAAAAAGACCAAATGAATAATTAATTCTGGATCATGCAGATGAGGGCTGATGGCCTGATGACTGCTACAGCAAAGTGAACCAATTAATCTGAGTCATACACCATGAATTCAACAGGCTTTGTCTCTCTCTCATCACAAAGACACACACTCAAGGTCATTGTGAGCTAAACAACAAATAAATCCTTAGTCTTCAAAGTATTGATCTGGACCAGTTTAAACTGCATTCTGCCATTTTACTGAACTGGTTCTGTGAATGTTCAATGTGAATGCATATGCAGAACCACATCACACATTTTCTAAAGTCAAAACTTTATCCATATTAGCTTCATTACATATACCAGAACATGTTTTTTGCTTTTCTTTTCTTTTTACTTCTACATAATCTTTGTAATCGAGTTTCACTGACGGTCATTACTGTAACAGTGTTGCAGGGGCACGGCGGCCATTTTGAGTGAAAGTCTGGCATCTGTCGTGCAGAGATTAAGCAAGATCAGAAATTGATGCTTTCAATCTAGGGTTCATGAGGGGATGAAATGACCTCCCCCGATAGAACCTTTAGCTCCCTCACACATGGAGTCTTTATGCCCGTAGCCCTACATCACATCCAATCCTCTCTCTCTCTCTCTCACACTCTCTCTCACTCTCTCTCTCTCCTCCCTGGAGTAACACAGATAGAGGAGTTCATTGTGTTTCCAAAAGGCCTGTGCAGACAAGAAACTGTAAATACACCAGGTTTAGTTCTTCTCCCCAAAAAAGCTTGTATTTTTTTTCCCCCTCCACTGGAATGCTAAAAATGTGACAAGAAATTTGTTACATGCAAGACACAACTGTGATGCATTATTTATACTTGACATGCCAAACTAGTCACAAAGGCCACAGACAGCTCATGTTGCTTAACCAAAAATAAAAAATAATATCATATATATATCTCTGTATTTCAATAAACCAGTATATCATGTATAGTGGTACAAAAAAAATACATGAATCTTGAATTAAAATACTGTTATTTATTGACAGATGTCCTTCTTTACACAGTACTATTCTAATCATTGTCTGTAGTGGTTTGACTAAAATGAGGGTGATGCAATTCTAGGTTATAATAAAAAACCAAAATGTCCCTGTAAGACTACAACAATCCACAACAAATCCTCCAAAAACAATAACATTCAAATTTAATTCTGTACAGATGTCATCTTTAAAATGGTTTGCAGAAAGGTAAAATAATTTTTTTACCAGGTTGCACATGCAAAAGAGTTTCCCATTTATCCTGATGCACAGATTACACTTGAAATATGTCAAAACTATCCATTCATCCATGAAATGAAAGCTGAGAAGTATCACTGCTTGAAACCTGATATTTGCAGTTAAAATTGTGTTGCTGCAATGTAAAACAGATGAGAGCATAGTGGTGCTCCTGGTGCGTTAGCATCTTGGCTGCTAATTCTCTACAAAAATATCCATGATAACTTCAAAAGAATTGTTATTCCAGGAAGGGTAACTCATTTTAATAAGCAGTATATGTAGCTACACAAACAAAGTGAGTCTGCTTCTTTCTGCCCTGCAAAAAGAGCCAGCTGCAGAGCTGCTATACTGTAAAGCTACAAAGGATCAGTGTCTTTCTCAAAGATGCTTAAGCAGGCCGAATGCACAAGCTTAAACCCTGATCCCCCATCTGAGAGATGGTCTCCCTTTTACTGTGGCCACCTCCAAACGCATGCATCAGGACTGGCAACTGTGACTTCAGGCTAACTGATAATTCTGCTGCTGCTTTTCAAAGGGAAGGTTTCTTCTTTATTATTATTATTATTTGTGTGTGTGTGTGTTCCTGTACTTGTTGCAGAGTGAGGACATTTTGACAAAGTGAGGACATTTTGGCTGGTCTTCACTTTTTTTTTTTACCCCTTAAAAATGCTTTTTTTAGGGTTAAGACCTGGTTTTAGGGTTAGGGTTAGAATTGGGTTTAGGTTAGGGTTATTGTTAGGCATCTAGATATGATAGTTAAGCTTAGGGAATGTATTATGTCTATAAGGTCCTTACGTGTGTGTAGTGCAGTGAGGTTTTCTTGTAAATGTACAAGTATACATTTTAACACGAAACCAGAATTTTTATATTGTACTGCATTGAATAAATTGTGTAAAGCCGTCCACTCAAAACCTTTTATATGGCAACCCACTTGAGAAAAAGTCAAACCATCCAATTCATGATATAGCATATGTTGTGACAAGAGCAAGTTTATGAATAATATAACATTTCTGCTCATTTTTACTGCAATTTCTGTAACACTTGGTATTATTTTGAAAATAAAAAAGCAGTCGCTTTCACAGTAGTTGAATTAAATTATGAATCAAGGGTTTTACTGCATTCATTTTGCTTAAATCATAAACAAAGAAATCTGATGAAAAAGCATGGAAAGAAATAATTTGGCAATCCTAATAAATCTCTCACAACTCTCCTGTGGTTCCTGCCCTAGTCTTTGGGAATGTTTTATTATAGTAAACCTAATACATATGGAAATTGTAAGTGTATGTGTTTTAAAATGACTAAAAAGAACTAAAAAGATTATATGTATACTGTTGTGCAGTGCAATCTATAGCAGTCTCTATAGAGGACTAAAAAAAGAGTCTTACAGTATTCAACAGTGTAAGGTGAGCTGGATGGTAAGATGATCTACCTGCACTTTCACTGAAATAAAAAGCATGAACTTAACACTACATATGGATTTAATTAATCTAATGACTAAGTCTGTGACCCTCTGCTGCATATTGCTAACCATCTTTTCTCCCCATATCACACTTAATCTCTTTTTTAAAGGCAAAAAAGCCAAAAAATATATTTAAACTTAAATAAATTGGCATATGTTTTATAGCCACATAATCACTATACAGCATTCAAAACATGTGCAAACTTATTCATTTCTTAGTAGCTCTGGCTCTGCTGCCCAAGTGAGATTTTTATTTTTAATATCAGTTATTATTATTTGGATATTCTCTGCTCTTATTTTTAACTAATATTGTATTTATTTTACCGTTTATTATTTTATTGCATAT
Source organism: Brachirus orientalis (assembly GCA_016785285.1). Taxonomy (NCBI): domain Eukaryota; kingdom Metazoa; phylum Chordata; class Actinopteri; order Pleuronectiformes; family Soleidae; genus Brachirus; species Brachirus orientalis. The sequence goes on from JAFBJR010000401.1 coordinate 1,160,718, forward strand.
TTTTGCTGCTGTAACGAATGAATTCTTCAATAAACTCAAATCTTCTCTGATCTAATGTGATGTAAAAAACTGATTTGTGAAATTACTTATGGGATTTTTATTTATTTATTTATTTCACTGCTACATCTGTGGGTGCAAACAAAAGAACTCCTATACTTCCTTCTTATAAGGTGTCATTGTACAATAAAGTAATCTGGTGCCTAAACTAGACAGGATTTTTTGTTTTATTTAGCATTATTGATTAATAATTCCATAATAACCTTTCAGCACAATGTGAATCAAGTGATCTGTTAGAGAGCAACACCTATGCATCTCCTCTATGCTCTTTTTACAGCCTAACTACTAAAATTAGCTGTTCCACTAAACATGTGTCAGTTATCAGCAGAGAGTTACAGAGATGGAGAGACTGCCTCAGATCATCAGTCACGTATGAAACAAGTGTTTGTGTCTGTGCTCATCAGATGAGAGGAGCTCAGCAATTAACTTTTTCTGATCCTGCCTAATGCAGCTTTAATTTGTCTGTAATTAGAAAATGTCATTGCTATGCACCCCGATGGTATATACTGTACAGTATGAGCAGTGACTAAAAAGATTCAACTACTGCAGGAGTTCAATATATTGCTGAACAGACAGTTTCATTTTCCTTTAAAGTGCACTTCACATATATCTTCAATTTGCTGCAGTGTTCTTTGTCATTATTGCTGAAGTGGTTTTTATTATCATAGGATCATGGCTATTACTTAAATGTTGATTGTGCAGATGGCTAATCTACTCTCGTCGTCTCTCTTGCAGCATCATCAGCTGACCTGCACTTTGGTCGGCTGGCGAACAGATAATCTCTCCGTGAGTCTCTTTATCTCCGTCTTAAAACTCTTAAATCTGTTGACAGTCAACATGACACATTTCTTCTGTTTGACATTTTCTTGGATATTGCCAACAACTAAAAAAAAAAAAAGAAAAGAAATGCACCAGCGGAACAAAACACTTCTACTTTCGCTTCAGGTGGTGCATTTTTTTGTGGTGTTATTTGTTCTAGGAAAGTTCCACTTGACATATTTGTCTAGACCTCCTGCTGATGCAAGCTGTCGATCGCTGAATGCCTTAAAGCACTTTTATCCTGGTGAGTGTTTTCATCATTCTATTTCCTCTCCAGGAACATGTGAATGTTGCCCTTATTCATACGCAAATGTAATGTAGATTTCTGATCTGTGTGGACAGAACAACAAACAGGAGGGTAAATTTAGCTCATTGCCTAATCAGTTCATGCCACCATCCTCTAAATGTATTTTGCAGCCAGTGATCGGAACAATTGAGAAGGAAGCCTGTAAATTGTTTGTGGGCTTAGTTCAGTCACACTCTTTGTGCAACATATACATACGGAGGGTTTCATCCAGCAAGTCCAGCACCCTGTAAGCCACGGTACATGACGAAACAACTAAGAATACATCAAGAAGATGGCCCCCAATGAGGACCTGCTAAGAGAATGTCTCAGGCAGCAGAAACCCAGCAGAGAGGAGGAGCCAGAGGGGCAAACATGGAAAGACAAGCCCCTACATGACATGTTCCATCATCATTGAAGAAGGTGGGTGATATCGGTAAAACATACCAATGGCTGGAGAAAGCTGGACTGAAAGACAGCACAGAGGCACTCGTCATGACTGCACAGGAGCAGATCCTAAGCACTAGATCAATAGAGGCTGGGGTCTACAATACCAGACAGGACTCCAAGTGTAGACTGTGTAAAGATGTCCCTGAGACAGTTCAGTACATCACAGCAGGGTGTAAGATGCAGGCTGGGAAGGCGTACATGGAACGCCACAACCAAGTGGCTATAATAGTGGACAGGAACATCTGCACCGGGTTTGGATTGGAGATGCCAGGATCAAGATGGAAGACGCCTACAAAGGTGGTTGAGAATGACAGGGCTAAGATCCTATGGGACTTCCAGATCCAGACAGACAAACTAGTGAGATGGCTGATCAACCGGACATAGTGGTTGATGATTAACAGTGGAAAAGGGCAGTGGTGATAGGTGTGGCAATCCCAAGTGACAGCAACATAAAGAAGAAGGCAAGTGTGGTCCCAGTGGTGATAGGAGCCCTAGGGGCTGTAAGCCTCATACTGGGAGAGTGGCTCTAAAAGATTTCAGGAAAAACAACTGACTTCTCTATCCAGAAGAGCACAGTCCTAGAAACAGCTATGCTACTAAGCAGAATCCTTCAGCTCCCAGGCGTCTGGTAGAGGACTATGTGGGCAAGTAGGGATATACAGAACATTAAATACTGCATATAATATATTTCTTCACCGAACATATATACAACAAAATAAACAACCAGGAAAACTTGGCAAAACAGAGACAAAAAAAAAACAATCTGATATATCAATACCCATATCCAAACCTTAGATTACTATCATTACCGATGTCTTTCCACTGTCCACATGACAGTGGTGGATATCTCTCTTTACAGCATGTTGCTTGTGCTTAGTGAAGCATATTACACCAGTATTACCCAGTATTGTGCCAACACCTGCTGTATACTCAGTATTGTAACAGCTCATCCCTAATGGCTGCTGCCATTCTCTCCACAAGTTTCCACATATGCATACCTATATCAAATGTATACCTGGATCACACCTGATTTTTGGAGGCAGAGAATGAAAAACCTCATACATAATAAGTTTTTCTCTAAGCATCTCCTCCCATGTTGAAACAGCAGTTGTTTTTGTAAAAACGACATGAATTAAGAAGCAAATTTTCTGAAAATGAACGAATCATTTAAGCATATCCTAGAAAGTGATGTCTGAAGGCCACACACAGGGTTATCTCCAATTAGCTGGTTCAGCTCTCATCACACTGAAGTTATTATTATAGAAAATACAATTGAAATGGCCCTAATGGCTTTGATTTGCTACTCAGTCAGGAAGCCATTTCATATTATTGGGTAGAACAACAACAAGAGGCCTAATGGATACAGAATGAATTAAGCCAAAGTATACTGTTGGTCAGTGTTATTTATGCACATGCGACAACATACTCGTATGGTAGGACCATATTATAATAATCTCTGTAGTATCAAATCAAATCTATTTTATTTGTATGGTCCACGTTCACAAATCATATTTTGCACAAGAGAGCATAAGGATGCATGTATATGTATATCCAAAGCTAAGAGTCATCATTAGATGGAGGCTATTTAAGAAACTGCACATGAACACAGGTGGTTACAGTTATTCTAGCTAATTACACCTCTGCTCAAGATCATGTTCACTTCAGTCATATCAAGCATTTTGATAGTGAGAATATAGCTTTGATACTTTGATACAATTTTCCTCACAGAAACACATTCATCAAACTTTTATTATTTATGTCTCAGCTCACCACACAAGTTTGTGGGGAAAAAAATATCCATTATCGACTGAGTAAGCTCATAAATGTGTTACTAGTCAGTGACTGTCTAATAACTGGGGTCATGTTCCCATGCTGTGTGTGAAGTTATCAGTCACCTGGTGTCAAGAGAATGCAACAGAATACTGGCAAAACTCAAGCCATGTGGCATGGATGGAACCGCTTCACAGACTTGAATTGACCATCAAAAGCTCCAGTGGTAGAAAGGTCCAGTGGGGGCAAGACCCCAGCACGCAGACGGCATGAAGGCCCGGAGGAACGGTGATATTCTGTGCGCATTCAGTTTGTTAATCATGCTATTTACCCAGATTTGCAGGTTTAGTGTAGCCCACACAAAATTATATGGTTCACTGCACCACAAGGTGCACTTACTTTGAGTGTGCCATTGAGGAGATCGAAGGCTAAAGGAGATAACATCAGCATCTGCCCACTGTAAAACAACTATTATTTCTTTGTTTTTGTTTTTTTACTTGATGTACAAAATGTGGGTCAAAATAAAAGCACAGATGGGGAGCTTCTACACAAAAAACAATTAACAGTTAATATATTTGATAAGCACTGTAAAACAACATAATGACCCAGAATATCTACAGACGTTGTACCAGATATTTATACATGGTGTGTAGTTAAGTTTTCATGAACACAGGTGTATTTAATTCCATTTGTGCTGACTTTACATTCTGTTTATGTATATGAGCCAGTATTGGAGGGGAAAAAAGGCAGTGAGGGAAATTTTCAGTCAGTCAGCACACACACACATTCACAGCCCAATCGGGACATCTAATGAGCAAAAATACCACCTGTGTGGGTGCCCCACAGGTGCGCCAGGCCTTTAACTTGATTACATACATAAATGTGTGTGGGTGTAAAGAAGGCAATTATGGAGATCAGCTGATGCTGATATTGAGGGTGTCACTGATTTTCTTCCAGCTTTAACTAAGGCACTGTGCAAAAGTCTTAGTCAAATTTAGAAAATGTAGAAAATATTCTTATAAAAATTATTCTACAGGCTAAAGTCTTTATTATTGCCTCCGTTCACACTTGAACAATATCATGACTCTGGCTTTTTAAAACATAAATGTATCTACACTGTAACACCTGTATTTATTGTGAAAAAGGTCAATTATAACCACTATTATTTTTTTAAGATCACAAGCATAATGTTTAAGACCAACTTTCAATCACATCATTCCACTCGAAATGTCAAACATCACAGAATTTGAGAGACAGAAAATCATAATTTGCATCAGCAAGGCCACTCTCAAAGGAAAATCAACCAACACGTACACTGGATAATAAAGGTGTGGTATTCAAGCTGTTGTAAAGGCATTTCTGACTTTCCCCCTGGAAAGTGCCTGATTGGTCAAGGCTTTTTTTTTTCGTACAAATGATCCAAAGGCTTCTGCTAATGAGAAATCGGCTGATAAAATACTGACAGTCATGGAGTCATGACCCAAATATTATAGCGACAGAACGGGATCAAAATTAGCCAGAAATAAAAGGTTAAAGGTTAAATCTAAAGAAAAACTATGGCAGTTGCTGAATGAAGCCCAGTAAGATAAATTCAAGGTAGTCTCCCCAAAGAAGTTCAAGGTCTGCAAAGTACCAAAGGAGGTACATATTCCCTATATTTTCTGGTTGCATCTATAATAAAGACACTGACAAATAAATATGAATGTCATTAAAATTTTGCCAAAACAGTAACACTGGTCGAGACTGAACACTTTTGCCAAGTAGTGTATAAGCTATGAGCTCCATTTGTGCTCCTCTCCTCTATTGCCTTCTACTCTGTGACCAGTGAATCAATCAAGGTCCACCATTACAGAGTAGGTTCCAATCCGCTAGACGCAGCAACAAAGAGGGAGACAGCTTCGAGATCACAGCTGATACTTGAAGGTTTTATTTAACCGAAGATCACTTGTTGAACCTGTCTATTGACTGGTCACAAAATGTTCGGATGACTGGACTTTGAATTTAATTTGAAAGGCTGGTTAAAGACAGTGACTGTACAAAGCCACTGACTGCCCCAGCATAAAAGTACAAAATGTGGGTGTTGCCTTATTCCCATTTCTCCGTGATTAAATCAGAATCATTCCATGTGAGTTAGTCTGACACACATCTCATACTTTTCCACTTTCTCTTAATCAACAAGCCTTTAGTAGTCTTGCAATATTAAAGCTTGAAAAGATACTGCACCTGTTTCCTTTTACAAAACACACAGAGCATAGACTCCATTTAAAGGCCTCAGCTCGAAATGCTTCCTCATATCACTTCTACTCTTTCAGAATTGAGAAGATTGTCATTCTCCATAAGTGTTACTTTCACTAAGTCACAGTCTGTGACGCACGCAATAGATCTATCATCAGTATTGAAGCAGAAAGTGTAATCAGTCACTGTCAGGTAGAGACACATGAACTTTTGATATAATTTTCCAAACAGCACTTTTTTAAACACTAAACTGTTATTATTGCATTCATCCAACATCCTCTGCATACTCAAATAAATGAAAAAAATATAACTGGGTGACAAAATGGTAAATGGTAGTAAAGAGCAGCTTCAAATTAAATTTATTTTTGTGCAAACAAAACAGTAACTTACAGTGTTACTATGACTTTGAGTGGCTAACTATCAAAATTCAAATGGTCCAGTGTGTCTAATGGTGAGAATGCAAATGGCACTCCACTCCTCCACTCACCCATCGGCTTAACTATGTATGTAAACACAGTTTCACAACTCTCACTCTCTCTGCCATTTTCCTATTTGCTCTTTGTTGGTTTTTGCATAAGGTTTATGTAGGTGGATTCACCATCTTTTGTGTAGAAACTCAAGATGGCTCCTTCATAAGCCATCCCCTTATCTTAAGTACATATAAAAGTACAGAGGACTGTCTCTGGAAAAATGTACATCACTACAATTAACATCAACTATTATTGTTCAAAAAAAGCATCGGAAAAGGTCATTAATTAACAAATTTTTGTAGCACTTTCTTTGTATTTTATTGTAATGTGTCTGTATTTCAGTTCAGTTTGTTTACCAATTGCTCTTTTTTTCCCTTCTTAAAATTAATTTCGTATTATTTAATTGTGACACTGTGAAAACAGCCATTGTTGTTTTTTTTGGCTTCCAACCTCTCCTGAGCAATGTTAAAACTTTGAATCTGCTTTCACTGGTTTTGTATATGTACAAATAAACTAAAGTAAAAGACTTTTCCAAAGGCTATGAAATCAAAACTTTTTCAAACCAAGTATACGCTTAAATAAATGTACTTAATCATACAATTTGTGCACATAAAGTGTTACACTCTGGATCTTTAAAGTCAGTAAAATGCTAGAGTTGGTTATTTACTCAAAAAAAAGTAAAATTGCAATACTGTAATAAACACAGGGAGTATTTTGTCTGGCTGAAGCATCCAGAAGTTAGCAAATGAGTAGTGGAAAAAATTAAAATTTCAGCAACAGACAAAGACTTCCAGGGTTTAGGGGTTGATGACAGGCTCAACAGTAGACGATGGGATGTATAAGTTGTATTTTGTCTTTGTTTAGTTGCCTGGTGCTACCTTTTCCTAGACCCTAGCTTTAACATGAGTGATTTCATTTACTTCCATTTGTGGCAGTTTATTGTGCACATATGGATCAATGGGCCCATTCTCATGTAAACGAGGAATAATACCTCACACCCTGGTTTCATATCTGCCACTTTGCAAGGGGAAATGACTAAAAGAATAAGAGAGTAGCAATAACATGAGAGAGAAACACATCAGTCAATGCAGCAGCAACAGCAGCCCTGCGACACATTACTTCAGCAAAAACAAGCCCTGAGACAACAAACCAGGTGACAGGTGATACGGCGCTGCAACAAGAGTAATTCATGTCCCTTAAAATGAGGCTCGAAAGACACTGAGGATATCCCACTTGGTCAATAAGATTCATGCGCTCATCTCTATCTTCTTCATTTCTCCCACCTTTCGTGTGTAGGAGGAGCTGCGTACATGGAAGTGAAAAAGCAAATATTATCATGCTGCGATCCACCACCACAAAGCGCAAACTGTCCAATCTTTCAAAAAAATGAATAGGAACAAGAAAGGATTTTTTTTTTTATTCTAAGGTGCGTATTACTTTCCTGACAGAGTATTTTAGTATTTTATAGTAAAGATAAATGGTTGTTTGTTTGGTTATATGGTCAAGTGGAAAAATGCTGCTGACAGGCAGGAGTAGAGGCCAGGGGCAATTAAGACCTTGCCTGCCCAAATCGGATCACTTTTAGCAAACCAGTGAGGATGCCTTTCTAAAGGTCAAGCCATCACTTGTAGGAGAACAAACATTCACCACTAAAATCATTGCTTTGTGCAAAGTTATTGTGCTCTCGGATCCTTGTCTGACACGTTTCATGCTTTTGTTTGTAAACCAAATTGCACCAGTGAAAAGAGGGAAATGACACATTAGCGTGAACACGGGGGAACACTGTACTGTGTGTGCCCACTTAACTATGAATGAATAGTTAATATGGCTCATTAATAAGGATGGCATCCAACCTCTACGGTTTCAAGCAATGCTGTGGCTGGTCAGGCAGAGACAGAGGAAAAGCTTTATTCCACATTATTCAGGACTGAGACAGCCATGGATCTTGAAAGCCTGCTGTTGTCTTTATTCCAACCATGAATCCATGGAGGTTGGATTACACTAGGGATGCCAAGTGAGTGTAACTGGTCAAGAAGAAACTTGAGAAAGTGTGTTTGAAATTTAGCCATTAGTCTTTTCATAGGTACAGTCTCAGCATGACTGTTGAACAACCTGAATGTTACTACCTGGTGAGATTACAGACCAAGTCGGTGCCAAGGTGTGAGCAAACATGAATATTGCATCTGACGTGCCTTAGAATGTGTTTTATTCATGTTACTGGCGAAAGAAATGCAAGTAAACAAATAATCCAGTGAATGCAACCAGACAAATCATATTTTGTCTTAACCAATGTAAAACAGTATAATTCAACATATACTGTATATTTCCCATTAAAATTGTTTTGTTAATTTCACTAAAACCATGTATTTACTGTCTTGAAAGAGTGTTTTTATTACCCCACTGGAGAAGTGTCTACTAGTGCTGTGTTTCCCAACCCCTCGTCCTTGGGGAACACTGTCCTGCGTTTTAGATGTTGCCCTGCTCCAACAAACCAGGACAGTGTTCCCCAAGGACCACAGTTGGGAAACACAGTACTAGAGTAATATACTCTTTCAAAAAAAAGTCTTTCACCGTTTCCCTTTGACATTTTTTTTCCATGATGTTTTAAATAAATGTCCCTAAAAATAATCTAGCATTCACACATACAATCTAGCATTGCATCTGAAGTATTATTTTCAGACAGCCAAAAAAAAAAATTTACCTCTGATGCTTTCAAATGAACCTGAACTTTTAGGATTACACAATCCTATAATGTAGTTAAGACTGAATAAATTAGTGCCATTATTCGTTCCTCACCTGAAGGCATGAAGCTGTGTGAAACTGTATAAAATTGTAATGTAGAGCAGTTCCATCATCATCCCAGAGAGTCTTATATTTAAAACCACTCTTTCAGAGTGGTGATAGATTAATCCTTCCCACGTCTATGCAAGGCTTTGAAGTCAATAAGACAATCAAGCTCCTTGAGTCACAAGTATAAACCATAGAAAATAAAAGCAAGCACAGGTACTCACTTTTATCAGCTGATTTTTTAAAGAAGACTAAATGTGCTAGTTTTAGTCTTTTTGGACAAATCTCATGCAGAGGGTGACTTCACAGCATGAGTCGATTTCAATGGAGCTAACACAACATCTTCAAAGTAAAAAAAAAAATGTTGGCATTAATGTATATTGAACTTGGCTTGTACTTGTCCTTTTTTTTAATTCATTAAAGAAGGTTAACGCCATGAATTGGAATCCAAAGGTGCTTTGAAGTACAGTATGTCATTTATAACATGCCCTTTATTTAAGACAAGAACTTTCAATCGAAACAGCAGGAAAACAATGAGAGCATGACAGAAAACACTGATCATTTCACATCCCAGTGTTAATAAGATCAAAGATATTGACATGGTGCCCGAGAGCCTCAGAGATCCTCACCGCCCTGAATGTGGGGCAGCAGTAATCTGTCTTTGAATTCACTCCATGGTGATAGCTGAGAAACTAGTATAGCATGTGGTCCCGGGAGGTGCGAGAGGTTAATGAACATGCGCTTTCACATAAAAATGCGCAGCAGTTCGTTAGAAATGAGTTGTAATTCACACATGCACACAGCAATCAAAGTAGAGGAGAAAAAGTATTTTAACAAAATCGTCATCATAGGCGCCCACCCCCTCCATAAACCTTACATGGAGTGTTAAGAAATCGGCCCTGAAGGTGAGATGAAGTGGGATCAGAGTGGTACTGTATTTCTGGCCCTGCGAGATAAAAATAATGCTGTTATGCAACTATATGTACTGTAAATGGCAGTGCTGAGTGGCGAACTGTTGTAACTCTAACGGCTTCACAACACTTATCATTATGCCGACTTTAAGTTAATTCCATTTCTCATTTATTCCACACCTTTCACTCCTTGGAACTGAGCTGAAAGGCACTTGAAATCTAGATCTTTGAAATGTCATCACCTAAGCAGACACATTAGTTTTTGCCTGAGCCTCAAAACTGGCACACAAACAAACAAAAAAAATGTTGTCAGTTGTTATTTTATCACGACCATGGACTATTATTATTTTTGAGTGTGTCTGCAGCAAGGCAGAGACATGTCAGAAAACATCTGCAAACCCTGGGAATAGTGTACTAGGAATAATGCTATGTAAAACAGACTACGAAGTTTTGTTGTGGTTAATGTAGCTGCACAGGATGCTATGTTTCCTTGGATTCTGTTAAATCTCTTAACCCTCTGTCTGAAGTTTGACCATGAGAGATCTTAATTTTAAAGAGCTGTTTAGCCCTTAGACTTCACCCTAACCTGATACCTCAGCAGCAATCAGGACACTCTACCTCTAAACGTGAATGTGGGAAATGGAGGGGTAGTACTAAATGGGTGAAATGATGAGTGTTGAGGACAATTTCAAAAATAAAAGAGGGGGGAAGGGAGATTCTCTAAGCTGTTGGGGGAGGGTGTTTCAGAGGGTGCAGCCAGCAATGGAAAAGAGCCATGTTCCCCCCAGGTTCAGTGCTTGGGGAAGGTGAGCGGTTGAGAAACATGGCTAGGTTGCAGGTTGGAGCATAGGGGCACAGAGGGTCAGAGAGACAGGTCGTGGGCTAAATTATGGAAAAGCCTTGTAGGTGATAAGGAGAATTTTGAATCCTTTTCTGTATTGGATAGGGAAGTTGATGGAGGTTTTTAAGACCCAAGGTGTCGTACTGTAGTGTCTGGAGCAGGAGTGGGTGAGTAGACTGAGTTGCCATGCACAAGAGAACTCCCTCGGTGGCAGAGAGATAACCTGCATCATCAGACTTTTGTACGTATTCCCTTGTCTTGCAAATTAACTGTTGTTTTCGCTTCATTTTATCATCTTTATGTGCCGCGCGAGTTATATAATGGCATACTTAAGAACAAAAATAGTTTGTTGTTTTGATGGATACAAACACATTTACACCGAGCTATTTTTCCACACAGCTACAAAAAAGTCATTAGGAGATTCAGCAAGCCCTTTAAATGGCCTGATGTAATGTCTTGGCTTTTAGTCGCCTTGTAGATGATGTTATGTGCCGTTACAGGCAGCACTGTGTAGTGTCATGTGGCGTCTAGGGCAAACAACCTTCTTTAATGTGTCACAGGCTAAAGCAATGTCCAGAATGATGAGTCTGGTTGCAGAGGAGCACGGCTAATATTACATCACATCCCCATCCCTCTGGAATATTAATCCTGTCCAAGTGGGAAGCACAGAGAATATGAATACAATGGGACATGAGTGATTTACAACCATCGGGAATGAACAGTGAAGAAAGGGATCAAAGGAACTCAACAGAGTGAAAAAAAGCCCATTTTAGAAATCAGCAATGCAAGACACTGGTAGCTCTTTCAGGATTTAAATCTATTGGTCACAGAAAAGGAGAAACAAGGTTCACTGATATAGTCACAATAAGAGTGCAGATCAATAGCAGCCACAGAATTAGGAGCAGCACACACTGCAGACAGCTATCGCATGAAGCAAGCATGTTCCAAAATCATCTCATATTCAGATTTGAGTGAATCCTCTTTCAGGTCCTAACAGCTCTGTAATGATGAGGCTTGAACGGGCTCATAACCCATGTAAGCACCTGCTGCAATCACTGGACTATTACCATTACCACACCACAGTCCTAATGGCTGCCCCCTCTGCCATCATTATGAAATTGGCTCCAAATGCACCAATGAATGCAGCTAATGTGGTCACAACTTCCTCACACAAAGTCTACAGTCTGCTGTCATTGTAGTGAGCTAACACGGGGGCTTAGTGGACACAGATAATTATGCTTCTGCTCACCTTGACTGCCAAAATTCTGAAACCGCCGTGCACGTCAACCCAGTCGCCAGGATCATATGTCACCATTGTACATTTATGCAAACCAAAGATGTGTGTGAGCTCACATGTTTGAACCAAAATTATTGGATTTATTTACAGATATGCGTACATAGCCCTTGTGGCATGTATAAAGAAATGAGGGCAGAAATCACCATTCTGGTTATGACTGTGGTCTTGCATAAACAAGCAACAGGTTAGGGTTGGAGTAGGTTGGAGCATGTGCTGATATTAAAACCCAATGGGACGTCCTCCATAGCATCGATAAAAACACACAGAGCCGCAACATTAAACCACACCTGAATGTTTTCACCTCATCTACCTGCAACAAGGCATTCAAAGTTTGTTCTGTTGACTGCAGATTGCTTGGTGGTGAAAGGCAATGATGCATGCTACCTCCAACATGTCCATCCCTTCCTCCATCTCCTGGTGAAAATTTTCCCCAAAAGCCCCTTTTGGTGATGATAAAAACACAAATAAACATCTGCCAACATCTGGCTTCTACCTGCAATGGGAGTGGATACAATGGGCATTCACTCACAGGTCAAATGCCTTCACAACAGACGTGAATATTTATCTTCTCTTGCCCCCAAACACCAATAATGTAAGCAAAATACTCATTGGTATGAGTCACTTTTTCATCTCTTATTTTGGCAGACTGGTCCTAGAGTCTACACTACGTTGCACCTTTTCCAGCCTGTCCTCATGATATGTACAGTTCAAGCATCAATTTTAAAACATTCAGTTACTGCTAAGAGACTTACTGGAGGAAAAGAAACACAAAGGCAAACTCCTCTATATTGACAAATGAGTTGGTCACATTTTTTTTAGGTTTGCTTGTATTTAAAACACATTCATTTTGGTGTTAAAATAAACTAAGACAAGTTGATATGACAAAGAGGTTGCCCAATATTATTTTAGTCTATGGTAAATGCTAATTTCAGAAATTAGGGAAGCTGATTGCTAATATATGACTCCGGGGTCTAATATGTTTGGCTGATTTTTTTCCTCCAAATGATTAACTATAACAGTTTAATAATAGCAAATGATACATAATCTTGCTTAATTTACATAAACAGTTATTGAAAAGCACTTATGGTCTCTCTCCTATTTGCATTTTGTGTCCACACTTTAGTGCACTTGTATATTTAAAATTTTAAACTGTAGAAATGAAATATTAAATACATTATCAGAAAACTAAAGTTATAGTCAGGTTTCCGAAAGGAAGGTTGCGTAAGCCTATATAATCTATCAGATGATGCTGATTAGAAAATGGCAAAAGTTGTCCTAGTTTTTCACGGTATAAATGTAACATCTCCAGTAGTTTGTAGAAAAGTAAAATCGCTACATTTTTCTGGGAGACTTGTGGGAGCTGTTTCTGTTGCCAATGGACGGCTGTTGATTCTCTGAGAGCACATTGCTCTTTCTCTTCCCATCTTGTTAAAGATTAATCACTGTTCCCAGGATGTGTGGCACAGACATATCAGGTGACATCCTCTCACTAAAGAGCAATTTAACAGTAAACTCACACCACACGGGCACAATTACAGGTGCATCTACTCCTGGATTAGACAATATGCAACCAGCCTTTATTTACAAGGCTGTGGAATAAAAACAGCATCTGATGTGGAAAGATTCAATTTAAAGGCTCCAGGTGGGACTGCCCTGACTCACCACTCCGATTGACATCATTCATTTTGCATTTACTTTGAGGAACTGGAATATTATTGACTTGCTGCAAGAAAGTGGCAGAAAAAAACAGAGAAATAGGCACAATGTTTCTCTTTCTACCCCGCTGCCCCCAAGGCTTGACAATAATGACGTGTAAAGGATGAATTAAAGCACGCTGATTTGGCTTGTGAAATCTGCTTGGTCCACTGCACTGATGTGTTTTGGCATTTTCTGTATTTGCAGCACCATATGTCACATTGTGTCAGTAACATAAGACTCTTGGAAACTCTTTGCCTCACATCTGCACATAAACTCTGGACACTCTGGAGAGTTTGCTTATATGCATCATTGCCGCTCTGTGCATCACAATTACATAACATTTCTCAGTAGCAGCCCAAATTCAGTAATAACATTGCTTTTGGTATTAAAATAGGAGGGCTGGGAAGAAAAAGAGTCAGTTTTATTTACTGTTTAATGACTGCATTTAATGTGTATGTTAATGAAGATTTAAACATGTTTGTGTTCATTATGGATATTATATATATAATTTGAATTTAATAGCTCTGCTTTTCTCTCACTCAACCACACCCTCAACAGCTTTGTCTGTCAACAACCTGGTTTCTTCTGCTAATGCAGAGAAGGAGCACTTGTTTTGATGCAGCTAATGTCCCAAAATGAAACTGTGACAGATTCTCCGTCATTTAGAAATGAGTTAATCTATAGGTGTGACATGTCTATATTTTTGGAATTATGTTTTTATTTTATTTACCTAAGAATAAACACAATAAGTCCCTTTTTTCCTAGTGTATCTTATGTTTCTGTCTTACAGTATGCCGTACCCTCCCCACTGCCTCGGATATAAAGCCAGCATGCTAAAAAGCCTTGTCAATTTGCCACTCGGGTGAAAGGCGGCAACATCAATATAAAACAAACCCCTCAAGTGCATTTGCAATCTAGTCCACGTCCATGAACACACTAATGACATATACACGGGCATGTTTACTCAGCATACAAGGTCACACTGAACATACAAGCAAGGACATAACTGTCCAGTTTCACATATAGTGGAAAAATCAGTGCGCAACAAAAAGGATGTTCAGGAATGTCATGAATTAGTAGAACATCAAGTAAATTGACTTCCGTCATTCCATCTGAATGAGCAGTTTAAAATCACTCTCACATTTCCTTGTCATTATAATTAGTAGGGCTGCAGCTATTGAATATTTTGGTAATCGAGTATTCTTTCAAATATTCCATCGATTCATCGAGTAATCGGATAAAACATTCTAAAAAGAATCCGTGTGAAACATGAGCTTTAAATTTAATTAAACAAGGCTTCAAGGCAGAGGAAATTCCTCGATCATTTTGTAATCCAGTTACTCGAGTTACTCCAGGAATCATTGCAGCCCTAATAATTAGTTATGTGCTATCACATAAGTAAGTACAGTGGCAACATCCATACAGATACAGCTGTATGGATGTTGCCATGTCCTTTGTCTTTGTCCATGTATTAAGTGAAAATCATGTACATTTTTCAGGATTTCAGATAAAAAGGGACCACCTCAAGTTATCAGCAGACTTTCAAAGTAAGAGAGATTGCCTCAGGCCATCTGTTCGGTATGAAATAGGCATTTATAGTAAGTCCATCCTCTCTGAATAAGACAAACTCATAACCATGGTGATCTCACACTTCACAATCAGCTATTTTTTGCACTGCAGCTTTAATCAAGTCAATAGAATGGGCGTGTACTGTACTGGCACACCTACCTCATACAAAGAACTTGACCTTGACTAACATTTGTAGAGGCTTGGTTATTTTGGGAAGAGTCCATGTTGGCTTTCCCTTCCCCTTTCTGAACGTGGGCCTAGAAACTGATCCCATGTGCCTGTTATTACGCTTGTGTCATTTAAAAATCACAATCCCCGCTGGTTGGTGGGCATAAAAACGGCTTTTCCTCCACCTCCATCATACCTCTCTCTACAATCCTCTTGTGAGAACATGCACACAAGCACAAACGCACACATACACACTGCTAATGCAGCAGTGGCATCTGGTCCTTTCAGCATGACTTCACTCAAGAATCTTTACTTGAGGCCAGCAAAGGCCACCGTGGGTGGAAATGGGTGCTGTCACGCACGTCTAAAAATCTGATCCCATCTATATGTGTTTAAACATTCATACACAACCATTAGCTGGCAGTAAGTAGGCTTTTAAAGGGTCTGACAAAGGAGGAGTTGCTGAGGTCAGTCTGGGAAGTCAAGGCAAGTCTGTGTCTTTTTTTGTTTTTTTTCCAGAGAGGATCAAATTCAGTTTGACTCTCTGTCAGTTAGCAGATCACACCTTCCCTTTCATTCTCAGAAAACCTGTAATTTCACATTATTTCCATACCATTCCCTTCCATGACTTGAGTGATGGCTTCAGTTTGCTCACGTCAGTCAAGGATTTCACATTCACCATCATGTTATTAATGTACGTCTTCCATCATTCTTTTCCATCATTATATTACAAAGATAAAAGAAAAATCTGATAATATCTTCACTAAAAATACACTGACAAGAAGACAGTCAACAAGTCTTTGTGATAAATGTATTCTCTTATGAATAAATTGAGAAATTCCTATTGTTTACTTGTGTGTAATCTACTGCTTTTCTTGTATCAGTTAGTACCAGATCCAGTCTTTTATTTTTATTTTTTTAAAGAATGAAAGGATAAAAGTAGAATACAATATTTTAAACAACTTACAACAACTTTAAGTTCAAAGATTTAAATTATCCATGACTTACCAATGATGGACAAATCAGAGTAAATATGAATGCAATACTTCATCTTGCCTCTTTTTCTCAGACCTTTAAGACCAATTTAACCTTAAACGACTCTATCAATTTTTGCTGTTAATTGATTTAATTTATTGGTGTTTTGAATTATTATTCACAACAAATCAATTCACTGAGCAAGTATTTACAACCGGCGACAATGATTCAGTCTACAACAATTAATTTTTTAATTGATTTACAATCATGTTCTATATTAATTTCCAGCTATTTCGGTCTTTGATGAGTTTTTTTTTTTATTTAATTTTGTATATATATATATATATATATATATATATACACAACTGTTGTGGACAAAACAAGATATTTCAGGACGTCAACATTTTGAGGTTTGGGAAATATCAATTAACATTTTCTGACATTTTATTGTCCACTACTAATTAATTAATCAGTAAAGTAATCCACAGATGACTTGATAAGGGAAATTATGATGGTTTGGAGCCCTAATTAAGATATAAATAAATAAACACATTCCAGTTTTCAATCACCCATAACACCAAAACATTAGATGAAATATTTGGAATATAAAAAATTCTCATAAAACATTCAAACTGTTCAGTTATTACAGTACAAACTGTCTCTGTTATGTGGCACTTGGTGTTTACCCCCCATATCACACATTTAATCATTCATTTATTGCTATTTTCAGTAGAGATGTCACTGATTCCTCACTCCCCGTAGAAGCTATAGCAGTTTTTCTGGTTCCCATCAACTAGAGTAGATAGAGTATGTGAAACCATATTCTGATATATGACGGCTAATAAGATTAAAGGCTCTCTTTCAGTTAGTGTTCAATTCATAGTGCAGTGCAGTGGACAGTATGAGCTGTCACGTGGCTATAATCTTTCCATTGTAAGGTTGGGTTACTGCTGCAATACACCACCAAAATCCTCTCAGGCTTGTTCATTTATACTTTAGCTGATATTCTGGGACAAGCTTTAATCCCAACACTGCCAGAATTTATAGGTAAATAATTAGTGTTAGGACAGCTGTGGATCAGGAGGTAGAGAGGATCAGTCACTAAACAGGAAGCTTGCGGTTCGATCCCCAACTCCTCTAGTCCACATGTGTCCTAGGACAAGAGGCTGAACCCCAAATTGACCGTGACGGCTGTGACAGCAATGAGTGATTGGAGCGAGATAGAAAACGCACTCCATGTTGTTGTACTGTGAAATTGTGTGAATGGA
The DNA here is from genome assembly GCA_016785285.1 of Brachirus orientalis. NCBI lineage: Eukaryota > Metazoa > Chordata > Actinopteri > Pleuronectiformes > Soleidae > Brachirus > Brachirus orientalis. The sequence continues at coordinate 1,178,316 of JAFBJR010000401.1, forward strand.
TGAATGGTAAAACTGTGGTGGTTGATAAGACAAGGAAAGTGCTACAAAAACACATATGACTTAATTATTTGCCAATGAAAACCGTCTTTGCAAAGAAGAGAGAAAGCAGCAGCTTTCCTGGCATTATTGATCAATATTCTTACACAGTAATCTTTCAGCATGACTACTAAATATGTAGCATTACTATAGGGTTTGACCAACCAGATCAGACACTGCTATCAGATGATCCAATACACACACTCTCCATACAAGTCCATTCAAATCAGCACACAATTGTCTACAACTGAAGGAAACCTAACAAATAAATAGGTATGACACGAGATCACGTTTTCTTGCCTGATACTGATATGACGTGCTTGTGTACCTACTCATACCAATGTCAGTGCGATGCAGTTGTTTTCACATCTTTTAAAATACCAGGCTGTCAACTACACAGTACTGCCGATGTATTTAGCACCTAGCCATCAACAGCCATTCCGAAAACACTCCAACCATGTAAAGATTCTGCTCACATAACTAAGTAATAAACAACCCACATTTCTACATAACAGAATGTATGCTCCCACCCCCCCTAATATTCAAACCCAGCATTTCTGACCATTATCAGAGCCCATTCGGTTCAATCCTCATCAATATCAGTAGAGTGTTTCAGAGATGGAGAAGCTGCCTTGGGTTATTTGTCCACAAATCTATTTGTTCTTTATGGTCTTACACTATTCTATTTAACAATGTCTCTGTTGTAGTGCCGGTACAGGTGAGCTCATTCAGGAATTAGGTGAATTTAGCCTCTGGTCTCAGGGAGGTGCATGTAATTTAACTTAGAGAGGCATGTCAGCACACACATACAACAATTCAGCTGAACTGATGAATGCCTGTAGTGCCTGAAGGTCACATTCAATAATGAATTCAGCAGACTAGTGACAATTGTACACACAGAGACTGTTCAGGAACGCACACACACATGCGCACACAAACATTCACAGAGTACGTGTGTGTCCCTGGACTCCCTTCACTCCCTTCACTCCAGTGCGATGATGATTGGGTCTCTCCACTGGACTGACTCCACTCCTGCTCTACCATTCCACTCAGCACAGTGAGAAATCACGTAGCCAGTCTGGCACTATTACAGAGTAATTGGCCTTTTAAAGAGGGGCTCCACCATGTGAAACACTGTAACTGAGAATGATACCCTCATTGCTCCATTGTCCCATTTTGTCCTCTAACCCTTCCCGCACTCACATTTCCCTTCCTTTCTGGCTTCACCTCTTGTTTTCTCTCATCTCAATCTTTCTTTCTTTCTCTCTTTCTATCTCTCTCGCGTTTTCCTGATGACCAGCTGCTCTTGGTGTGTCTCTGCCTCTCAACATTGTGTTTCTGTTGCACCTCGTCTTCTGCTGACTCTTGCCTTGACCTCTAAAAGCACCTCAACTTGCGTTATTTTGTGAGACATAATGTATTCCCTTGTCCCCAGTCTGAGCCTTAACCAAATGTTTAACCTAAACCCTTAACCTAATTCTAACCCTAAAGTCAGGTATTAACCCTTAAAAAGCTCTTTAATGTAGAGTCTAATATATATATATACTGTATATATGTATATACATATATACAGTATGTGTCGCTTTAACACTTGACATTGGGCAAGCCTGTCACTTGGTGGTTATTTGAGGCTAGCAGAGCTTCTGTGTTGTGATGTCTATCAAGTTGGGCGCAGTTTGCCCAACAAAATCACAGTCAGTTGAGGGAGTGTCCTAGTCTGAGAGCTGTGGTTGGGCTGACTAGTGCACGCAAACAAAATGAAGCAACTGACACACAGTGTAGATCAGCAGCTTGATGCTGCTTCATTCTTTGTTGTACTTGTAATCAGGTTATTTGTAACGTTGTCAATGATTTAAAAGTATTAATTAGGAATTATAAATGAGATGGTCTAACTGTTTACCAACATCCTATTACCGCTTACTAATACATCTACTGTTGTGAGAGCAAAAAGGAGTCACATTGCAAACCATAAACTACACATTAAAGTACATCTGGGCTCATTATACAGCAACCGATAAATTACTCTTGCCCCATTTATCTCATGTGTTGTAAATGTCATTAATAATGTAGAAAGTATTAAAATATAATTAACCTAATCATGAAGCATTTTAAAATATTTTTTTATGGGTAGAACTGGGCTTTTCTTCAAAAGGTTGGGGAATTAAACACAGTCAAACTGAACATTAACATGAAGACAAACCTAAAGATAAAACTAGACTTTAAGATGATTAGTGTCTAGATCAGGGCTGCCCAGATTCAAAACTGAATTCTGTGGATGGGCCAAAAGCAAACGTTCACATTACGTTACTTTACAGTTTATTGAAATGTGTCATATTTTAATGTAAGATTATCAGTAAATTCAAACATTTAAAGCCAAGGTCCAATGTGTGTAAGTAGGAATGTAGACTAAATATAAAATTTAATTAATTATAAATTAACTAAAAATATGTATTGAGCAATAAGACATGCCCTTTTAACACTGTGCCTTTTAAGCAATTTGAAAGAAGATGGATGGTCCAACCCAGAGGGAATTTACTTAAGACTGAATATGAAATTACATTGAGTAGGGAATCGGACACTCCGAACTGAGGTAAATGTAATGAGGACGATTGTTGTATTCTTTTAAAACTCCCACTCTCTGTCTACAGATAAGGCACACTGACCAGGAATTGATATCAGTGAAAAAAAAAAAATTCCAACTGTTGAATCACATCACAGACACTATAAATCTCTGATTCAAAATTAAGTTAGCACCTTACTGTCAAGTTCCACTGGCTTGTAAAATCATCCTGACTTCTTTGTCATTATGTACATTATCTCAACTGTTGTGGCAAACATTTAATTGCAGAAAATATCAGCTTTATTATTAAGTGTCTTCCACATTGGTCTTTTTCTTGTGTGGTCATACACAGTGTTGGGCTCTACTGAAAAATATGTATTAACCATCAAACCTTTAAATATAAACAAGAGTATTGAAGGGTATGAAACATATACACACTGGGGAAAAAATAATTTTGCCTTTAAAAATCCCATTTCTTTGGTAATGATGTGATTATAACGCTAAACATAAAAATGTCATTCATATACATACATTTAGTATTTTTCTATTACCAGAGACACAACATAAATATGAGTTTAAGTTAAGGCTGATAAAAGCATCTCCATTATATGAACTATAGGAAAATACAGGCTGTGTGACACGCAAGCAAGAAAAAGTCATATTTAATAAAAATTATTGAAAAACCTGTACCTTCGTTGACACCCATGGTCTCTTTTATTTTATGTGTATTTATGTAGCTATTCATTTATTCAAAATCCTTCATTGGAATTTCTTATACTTCCTCTTTAATAATGCATGCTGCCTGTCCTCTTGTTTTCTTCATCTGTCCTGTCTTTGCTTGACGCTGCTGTCTGGTAGGTTTTACTGTCCCTGTGTGTCTCCTCCTCAGTTTTTGATTTTGCTTTGTTTTACTGACACTTTCAAAACTTTGGTTTCAGAGGACACTATAGAAATATTCATAATATTGTTATTAATCCCCTACCATCAGATTTCAGCGTAACAAGTGATCTTTAGACAGGGTAACTGTGTTCTATTCTTCTTCTTGTTATTATTCTTATTACTATCGTACATTTTATTTAGGATTCTTCACATTAACTGTTACTAGGAAAGTAATTTGTGTGTTACTGTCCATCAGAGGTCAAAGAAATGGCCGGGCTCATGGAGGGAGCTGTGAAAGAACTAGATAAGGTGGGAGCAGATAGAGAGAGAGAGGGGAGAAATGGAGGGTTGGTGAGTGGGGGTTTCAAACACGTCAGCACATTAGCACACTGTTTGGCTTGGAGAGAGGCAAAAGACCTCTAGGGAGATGAAGTACAGGGGTGTGCCTGTAAGGGAGGAAGAGATAGAGAGAGAAAGAGAGATTGGGGGAGACAGAGCAGAAGAGAGAGAGAGAACCTATGTTTTTATGTGTGAGTGAGAGAGTGAGTGTCTTGCTGTGTCTTAGGTGGGTAAATCTGAGCTCATCTGAGCTCATAAGCATGTGACATGCAGCTGTGGAAGTGAGGAAGGAGAGGAAATCACTCTCTGACGAACAGCCTCGGGCCCTGGGAGGAGCAGTAGACGAAGAATGACATCTTAAATAGTATGCATCAACTGAAAACCATGAAAAGAAAAGAGGGGGAAAAAAGGGAATGAATGAAACCTGCCTGCCCAGGTGCCTGATTGAGAATGCACTGCAGAGTCAGGGTTGGCTCGGGCAACCATGAGATCTCCCTCAGGAGGTTTAGTGGGCCACAAGGAGATGGTGCCAGGGGTCTGAGGTCTGACCCAAGATACGCTGCAGGGATTGCATTTCCCCTGCAGGACCAGAGGCTACACAAACCCTTCAGATTGTCACTGAAAATTGGCATGTAAGGACGTCTCCACCTGCCATGTTGTCATGGTGACCCTGACCTGCCTATGCAGTCACATAATGGATGGGTGTTCACTGTGATACAGTGGAGAGGTTGTTGAAATAAGACAATCTTGGTTCTAACACGTCTTTTGAGCTCCCATGTCATTGTGTGTTCTTTTACAACAGCCAAATGTGGCTTCATTAGGTTTGTCATGCTCGGCTTGGTGGACAGTAGGGAAGGCACAAACTAAGGGATTCGTCCACACCGATATCAGTCAATACAGTCATTTTAGATGAGTTACCTATGAAGCTAGTAACAACACATTTGTGCCATTTCACATAACTTCAAAGACATAATTCTTCAACAAATATTCTTCTCCCATAATGAGGCAATAAACAGCTCACAACATGACTCGGCTAAAATGGTGTTGCTGATTTTTATTTCAATTTTTACAGTCTGTGCATAGTGAGGCATATAATATATGGGAGTTTTGGATCGTATTGGATTTTACATTTTTATCTGTCCGATATGCAGTCCAGTGATTTTGAACAATATCGGGCCAATAGTGAGTATCACCAGTTGTGCAAGGGCGAATGAGGGAACCTCTTTGTTTTCAGTCATACTCCAATCCGTAGTCTTCACGCCTTATACTGTCTTGACATAAAATAAACGACTTCCTTTGTGTAGCAGGGAAATGTTGCCAAACGCTGCAAGATCAAAACACCGCTATACTGAGCTGATAGGCTTAATCAGCATTATGTCCATCTATTTGACAACAGTTTGAATATAGCAGACATCTGTTTTAATGCCACCACTCTTCAGCATGTGTCAGTCCTGCAATATGTCAAATAAAGCTTTGCCGGGAAAAAAAATAAAAGGATCCACTGAACTTCAATGCTAGAGTGCTTTTATTCCACATTAATGACATATTTGACACATACAGACATTAAAACTAGAGTGAAAAATCATTTTCATGCTCTGCTTTCTTTGTGAAAAGCTTACAGCTTGCACAATAAAGAAGTGAGAGTTCTATTCCTAAACAGAGCAACACTGCCTAAGTCTCAGCATGTTGTCATAAATGAAATCTTAAGATGTTCCATGATGCAGGTGTGCTGCTAACAGATCCAGTCTGACCCACAGACTTCAACATATTTGGTAGAACTGCTGAATTTCCATGATCTTTTGGCAATAATTCTTCTGTCACACCATAGTTGCTGTGCCCACACATTGTACAAATAAAGAAACTGCTCCGACAGAGAAAGCCTCTAATGCATATATTTTGTTTCCAAAATGTTCCAGCCTGCAGACAAGTATTTTTATCCCCTCCTCTTAATACACCAATGCATCAGTCTTTCTTTCTAGCATTTGTTTTGACAAAACTGTAATGGACTACAGCATTAGAAAAAGATCTATGAACATCAATGTCATTAAGTTAGGAAATAAGATGCTATGGATTTTTTTTTTCTCCATCACTCTAAAATGTTGGCGCATAGTCCATGAATCTCTCTAGACTTGCCCTATGACACAGACTGTGTGCAGATGCATTCATGGAGCTCCTCTATTTGGCCTGATTATACACATGTGGAGAGGGTTGTCTCGCCTAATCTTCTCAGGCTGGATTTACCAGCAGCAGACATGGAGGAGACCTATATATGCAAGCTGCAATATATGATGTGTCCAGTCTTTAGACTTAAGCCAGGATAGATGCCACTGGATCAAACAGAAAACGGTGATCAAAACATTGGCCGTCTGCTATGTCTCCCAGAGGCTGATTTCACGGTAAAGACATGAGTAAACAAAGGGAGAGAATAAAGTATCTCATTCAAGGTGACACATACTGAGGACAAAACATGTTATCAAAGCCAGGGAGTAAGAGGTCAGCTGCAAGGTTTCAGTCCAAGGGCAACGGCACCAAGAGAGACAGACACACTATTAATTTTGAGTTTTCGTTTCATGATCCGCCACTTCCTGTCACAGTGAGAAGACACAGAAGCATATGAGGAGGAGGAGGAGAATGGTTTGGGGGGAGGTGGAACCTACACACCCATGCTTCTACCCAGAGAGGAGGACAGAGAGAGAGAGAGAGAGAGAGAGAGAGAGAGAGAACAAGAGACAATTCAGGGCCACTCCTCAGAGCCAGAGAGAGAAAGAAAGTAAGAGCAAGAGAGCACTAATACATTTTCATCTGAAATATAAAAGCCTCTGCATTAATCTGTCTTCCCTCTCCCCGGGGGGCTGGAGAAGCCTCTGTCTGTCCTAGAGTTCCCAGCTAAAGGACAGAGACTAGCTGTCTCACCTCCTCTCTCTCTCCCTCTCTCTCTCTCTCTCTCTCTCTCTCTCTCTTTCAGCTGGCACCAGCTCTTCTCCTCTCCTTTCATAATGGTCAGTGAAGTGCTTGTGTGTGGGAGTGGGCCATGTGCTGAGGTCTTCTGAACATCACTCTAGACTGCAGGCACTGTCTGGCTAAATTTAAAAGCAACAGAATACAATACAATATTTCCCCCAGACAAGTATCAGAGACAAGGAGCAGATTGTGATAATTTGCAGTCATTTCTCAAGGAAATATTTTATGATTTCATCTTTAACTGAAAGAGTAGCTTGATGAACAGTTTATTTAAACACCAGGGAATAGTTTACACTGTGATGAGAACTTGCTCTGCCACTGCAGACAGGACACTATTCTAAAATATATAATACCATTTGGTGAGCTATGAGGGACCTTTTTGAAAGAAAAATACTTTTATACTACTACTACTACTAATACATTTAAATAATTTTAAATCACTAAAGTAGAATCGCTGATAAATACCTTGCAACCCAGACCTGCTTTGCAGCTGTCGGACAAACACATGTATGTCAAAATAATTTTGACATTCAGGTAAACAAAAGGAAGTAATAATAGATAAAAATATAAAACATATACAAGTTCATAGAAATAAGAGTGCATTAACATTTAGAATATGAGTAAATAAAAATTAAATGCAGTTGAATAAATATGTCAATTTTACAATTTGGAACATGTTATAGACTAAAATATCTCATAAATTTGCAAAGAAATAGTCAGTCAATGATTTTAAAAAAGGTATGTTGTATCTGTAAATAATTAATCATATTTCCCTAATTGATACATCAAAGCTGTATTGGTAACGTGAACCTTACAAGTACAAACTGCAGGCAGCTGGTCAGTTTTTTAACATCATCATTATAGTTAGTTTATATTGAGTTGTCTCTCTCTGCCAAATATTCAAACCTACCAAAACCTCAGAGCTTTTAACACCTCCTCTAAATGTTCTGCTGGCACCACATGAAGCTGGTGACACCCTTTTTGCCTTTTATCTAGGCCAACAGATCCACAGCTGGACCCAACTAGGCCTGTTATCTCCTTCTTTTCTGTCTACGCACATACACACACACGCAAGTGTGGACACAAAGAATATCCATGGTGTATACACACACACACACAGACACACACACCAGCTGTTGAGGATTACCAGAAAACAAGTGAATGTCTATTTTTACAGTGTTTAAAGGCCCTGAATGTGACCCAAAACAAAAGCAATAAAGCATGGTGATTATTCCATATAATCTATAATGCTGTATGCTTTACTTCAGATATGCACAACTGAGTACAAATAGAAGGAAAATACTTGTCCTGAATTTAGATCGATGGCAGGTAATGTTTTTTAGTCAAAAATTAACGATTTTAATACAGAAACAAATAAATATACGAGGATTATGTCCTGCTGCTGTGCATCACTGAAGCCCTCAGCCTTATTGTCCAGGCAAGAGTTGACCTCTAGAGGCAACAGTTGTTGTTTTGGATTCCCTGTACACTTTTTATACTCCATTGATCAGTGTGAGACATGAGAATAAAGTTTTTAGATAATCTATACTAACAAATTAAAAAGCCAATCCTCTATATTTGTTTTTGTTTTGCTCTCCACTTTGATCATTTACCTGCAAACAACCAAAGCCTGTTCAAACATGACTGGTGTGATTACAAATGGAAAATAAAGGAGAACACTAACATGGTAAAAACTTCATAAAACTCAAACGTATTGGATATTCCCATCCAATTCCATGTCCAGAATATTGTCCTTTGCTTACAGATTCTGCACATTCACACACACAATCTGTTAAAAGGGATTATTCCACTGTTTATCTGCAAAATAAAAACCCTTTTTAAAACCCTCTAACAAATCATGCAATATGCCTTTATTTTCTTATCTGGCCAAGTCTGAATGTGGCCACTCAGAGAAATGCAGCTTCTTTTGATTAAGACACTTTCCACTTCTGGTAAAACAGGAAATCTGTCTGTGCTCAACTTCATCTATTTCAACTCTCATCCATACACTGACTCTCACTCACTCATTTTCTACCGTTTTATCCACTAAGGGTCGCGGGGGGCGCTGGTGCCTATCTCCAGCTAACATAGGGCGAGAGGCAGGGTTACATTGACTCTCCTCCCCCCAAAATATTCCTTTGAAGATACTCCGATATGTTCCCTACACTCACACAAACAAACATGATGAAATTATTTATTATTACTCTTCCTATTAGTCATGTTAGGCCTGTCTGTGATGCCTCCTCTGCTGCCTCACTTGAGTGAAGCTCAGGTTGTCATAACAGGTGATTATGACAACCTGTTAATCTGCCTTCTACACTGCAGAACCCAAAATACTTACTTTTTGTACTTTGTTGTTTTGAGTTTCAAGGTAAAACTCACCCCCAACATCTGGATTTTGGGTTAAAAGCAAAAGGAGAGCTCCAAAACACGCTACACAAATTCAGAGGGAGTGTAGTCCTTTTGTAAAACAGACAGTTAAGGAGTACCAACATGCAAAACAGTCACTCGGGTACTGAGCAGAGGCTTTAAAGCTTAAGTCACTATGTGGGAAGGAGAGGGTGAAACCATGTGAGTGAGCCAACCTTACCACTGCTTTCCCACAACTGCAATAAAATATTCCATCACATCCCTGAAGCATCCCTGACTCCAGCTGAGATCAAAGAGTATACTTGGAGACTGACTGAAGAGAGCATATTAGTGCCTACAACAGCAGTGTCTCATTGAGTCCCATCATTCCATCCCATTAACAGCTGTCAAGGGGGAAAAATGGAATATATGGAATATATATATATATATATATATATATATATATATATATATAGAGCTGGATGTAGCCATTTCCTCTGTAAGTACTGACACATAATAGGAGGCATATTAAAAGCTCCTATACAGAAATACGACACTGACACACTGGAGTTCTTTAATGAAAACATGACAATAACATGAAAACATGACAATAACATAGGCAGCTAGGCTTTGGTGAGTTATTTGACTAAAAGATTGATCTGTTAATAGCTGCCGGAGTGGAATCTATCTTATATGAACTTTAAGGCATTATTATTTGCAGTAGTACCACCTTCGCCAATATGCATCATTTCTGCTATACTGTATACCCAGTGTTGAAAAGATCAAAACACACTCCACCCCTCGCTCTCATTTTAGTCCTTTCAGGCTGTCTGTGACAGGTGTTTTATAGGGAGGAGCGCTGTTGTTGTGGATGTCCCATCAATGATTCAATGCAGCACACATCAGATGGAAGGAAGAGACAGAGAGATGTCTCTGCCTGGATGTTCAGGGGGAACTTTCAATATATAATTCACCGTGTTGTCTGATGGGCTGAGGGAGAATGTGATAGATGCTCTTTCAGTCAAGTAAAGATCAGTGTTTCAAAACCACGGATCTCTTAAGGCCACTTTGGGCATGAACTGCACTGCCACGTGTCCTTTTTACGAATGTTTGATCCTTACACTGCAAAACTAGAACTTCAGCTCTTAAACACCCTGACACACAAAGACACGCACCATAAATTCACACTTTTAGACAAAAATAATTAACAGCTTGTTCCTCTTAGAAGCACAGCGGGCTACTTACGGAGACATTGCACTTAAGCTGACATGTCATTAGTTTTCCATGTGTGCTATGAGTTAATAAAAACATCCACTGCACTTAAATCCAAAGCTAAAATAATAATTCATAATGCAAAGCATGGAGGCTGATGAATGCGTTTACTCCCCAGACTTGCCCCATAACAATTACTGATCCACTCACTATACACAGTAACCATGTAGTATTTTCTGCTTCTATCTACTCACAGAGAAGTGAGCTTAATGTGGTGAAATGACATGAAACTAGAAGCACTCAGAGAGTACAGACCTCCGCCAGAAATGATGAAGAGTCCTTCAAAAAATTCCTGGATCCAGGCAGCGATCCGGATCACCACTAAAATCTAATCATTGGTTCCTTGACTCATTACATACCTTTCCTGAAAATGTCATTAAAATCCGTACGTAACTTTTTCAGTTATTTTGCTAATAGACAGACAGACAGACCAACCAACAGTAGTGAAAACATAACATCTTTGGCAGAAGTAATGAATGTCTTCTCTGTCTTTTTTTTTTTTTTTTTTTTTTAAAAAAGCACTGACCAGGATACACAGTGTCTTTGTGTTTGTGTTAATCAGCAAGCAATGAATGTCTTCTCTGTCTTTTTTTTTTTTTTTTTTTTTAAATAAAAGCACTGACCAGGATACACAGTGTCTTTGTGTTTGTGTTAATCAGCAAGCTTGGCCAACAAATCCTAAGAACAAACCCATGTAAGATGGCAGATTAGTGGAATATGAAAAACACAGTGCATTGAGCTTCGGCAAGGGCTTTTGTCTTGTTATCTTAGGGAGTGAGTTGACATTATCCCCATGGACAAGGTTTTACCATGCATGGATTACTGCCTGAGACAAGCTGTGCATGGCCCCCCCTCCAGGAAAACAAGCATGAGAAGACATCACATGAGTACCATTTTCATCTCACTCAACTCTGTTCATCAATGCCATGACTGGTTGCAGTTGAAAATTCAACAGTGTTTGGAAATAACATCTCCTGTAACATCACAAGGATTATTATACCATCTTCCAAATTTATATCAAAGTATCTGCCAAGCAAGTACTCCAAAAACACAAATAAGGTGTTGCTTTATGTCAAACACCAGGTAGAAAGTAGGACTGACCAAAAACATGATTTCAAACAACACAGTAAGCCAGAAGCTGGGTGTAAGATACAGCCCTATATTATACAGTGTTCATACATTGTTGTGAATGATTTAACTAATCCACGCTGTCCTCATCATGCTCACTGTGTCATGAGTATATGACTGACATTAAATTAGATTGTTCACAAGAGGGTCCTATAATATTCTTATATGAATTGTTACTTGTAATTACTTTTAATGCACTTTTGTCTTTGTATTCTCATCCTCGTGTTAGAATATAGTGTAGGCAGTATGTCCACAGTATGTCACGTAGATGTTCCATCATAAAATAAATTATATTGCAAATTAAATACCAATCATAATCACAATGATATTTTCTCCAAATGATTTAGCCTTAGATAGAACTACAGGCTTCCAACACCACAGTGTATTTATACATGGCAGCCATTATGTAAATAATGTATCTTAAGTGTCTATGACATAAAAATCAAGCAAATACTGAGGTAAAAGGTGGCATCAAGAAACTTATATGTTGAATGATTCTAAAAAGGAGAACCAAAGCATGAACATATTACCATTTAAAGGACTAGATAAAAGCAGACAAAAATAGATATCTTTCAAGCGGCCTCACTGAGGCTGCCTACACAACAGCCTTTGGGATATCATTTCACAGTTTAGGAGTTTTGTAAGATCTAAGAAATACACAGAGTGGGTAATCTGCCTTATAGTGGAAAAACATAAAACAACCCTGAGTCTGCTCAGAACCTCAGCCACTTAAAGCTTCATCTATAATCAAAAGTACTTAAAAGTTGGTTTCTAATGATACATGAAGCCAGTGCTCTTCAAAAGTCACTTCTGCATGGTATCATAGTTCAGTTTGTTTAGCACAAGAGTCAAGCAGCATAAATAGTAAAAACAGTGACTGAAGCATGTTTTGTGTCATAAAAAGGAATAATGTAAAACAACTTTGGACCATATACTGTATGTAGACATAACTTAATGGTGATATTAAAACAATCTAACGCTATAAGAATTTTAAATTATTTTATATTTTAAATGTAATATTTTAAATTGTAAATTTTAGACCATTGTCTGAGACACTGTTAATTCATGATAAGATACATACTGTACAGAGCTCTGGTATATGACCTCACTAAACCTGATCACACAACGTTTGGAATCAAAGCAATTTAATTTTGACAAGAAGCTGCATTTTTCAACGACAAAGACATACTGTATATATCAACAACGTAAACAAGGTGAGGCAACTCATATCTGTACCAACTGGATTTATAAAGAGTGAAGATGGAGGATAGCTGTTGTATCCCAGGATGGCAAGACAGTCAAGGACAAGCAAAGATGCGAGCATTTTGCTTTCAGTGCAATGTCTTCGCATTCTCCAGAGTAGGACAAGGGCAAGTTTATCAGAAAGTTGAAGATGTTATAATGCTGCAGGTCTGGAATAATGTCCGCTCCGGCCTTTTCCATAATCGCAAAAAAAACCCAGGGGCATTACAAGGGTCAGTTATGTTCAGTCTCTCAGGTTCAGTGATATTTTGCTGAAACTATGAATTAAAGTGTACAGTGAACTCTGACAGCTTCACTGGCAGAAAGTTTTCCTGCCAACATGGTGGTGTAAACAAACTCAGTTACATGATGAGTTGAACTTTATTATGTGGTCTATGATAAAGAAAATATCACAATACAGTGATTTTGTGATACTCTATGCATTAGAAGACACTCATACAAAGATACATGATGATATCTAAGAACACAAAGTGTCTCTGAAAAGCTAAACATTTGGATTGGGATAGATTCTTTTCACTGCTGTGTTCTTTATGGCCACTTAAGTTTGGTTGATGTTACCCTTTATTCCAGTGGTATGCACCACTGCTAACATTGCTGAATCAAACTAGCTGGAAATCTACAGCAAGCTTTAAATCAAGATTAATCTGTCTATTATTTTAGATACATAGATTAAGTGTTGGGTCTCTTAATGTCAGAAAATGGTGAAACATGTTCATCATTTTTTTCTCAAACATCTCATTTTGTCCACAAACCAAAGATATTCAGTTTAACGTCATTGCCGTGCACATGAACTAGAACATAATCAGTTAAAATGCTGAAATAAAAAGAAAGTTAAAAAACAGATTAAAATTTTTGGGAGTTAATTTGGTAGTTGATTACCAAGCCCCATCAATATTTTATTGCGGGGTGAGTCTACCATTTAAACTGATTAATCTAATGGGATGTGTTTCTTCTTTTTTGGCAAAAATGCCTTCTTTAGGTAGCACAGTATCTCCCGAATGCACTGACTCACTATCACTAATGCAAAATGCCACAAAGCTTCAGAAAACAGCAGATGTGTGCAACTAATTTAAACCACAATCATACAAATATATGAATGGAAATTATAATTAGTATGTTAATGGAAATTATTATATACAGTAAGGCCCTGAGCTGTCATGGAAAACAATGACTGAGAATGTTCTGTCTGTGTAGGTTTAGTACAATTTTAAGACATTCAGAGACAAAAATGGCATGATATTAGTATATTACTGTTGTATCACAATCTAATAGGGAAAAATGAATCACGCTTCCATCTCTTGCCATACACTTGTAAGATAAGGCTCTCTCTCTCATTGGCTGACATTCACACTGTCAGCAATATGAGATGAATGAAGGAACCCCACAAAGAGCTGAAATGAAGAGGGAGGCAAGACAGTGCCTCAAAGTGGAGGACAGGAGAATACAGAGAACAGAAAGGAGAAACTAAGTATAGAAGGCATGAATGATTGTGGGAGAGGGACAAAGGTGACCTCCATCTAACCAGCTCCACCTCCACGCACCACAACAAGCCTCTCCATCTCAAGCAGGGCACCATGGCATACTCCCCGTCACTGGGGGTGGCGGCAGGCCACAATTTGCAGTGAATCAATCCAACTGCTGCAGCCTCCGCAAATCAACACATTTCCTGCAGGCTCGTCATGATCCCAGATGCTATGTGCGAAGAGGGGCTAGTGAGAAATCGTGTTCCACATGCTGCGTTTACCTCAGCTTGAAGTCGTGACTTAAATATCGCTCTATGCTTCAATAATGGAGATTTAGATATGGATAAGTTTGGATGAATTGATGCAACACTGTCTGAATAACAAGTTACAACTGGGGGCTTGTTATGCCAACTAGATAAGAGCAAGTGCTGAAGTAGAAATGTGGCAGAGATGAAAAAACTGAAGACAATTTTACCATTAAAGTTCCACTTTAGTGAATGTATTTATTCAGGATTCTATCGACAAAATATCTGAAACTACTGTATATTTTATAACTGTATTAACAGCTGAAAAAAAAATAAATAAAAAATCCCTTAAACAGGGAAAAGGTTTTCATTTATGAAGTTGGCCATGTTTGTACAGTATCCTAGAGTATAATAAAATTAAACAGCAGCTTTTGTGTTTCCTGAAGGTCTCTGCAGTTTCTCATACACAGTACATAGCAAAAGTATTCCTACTCACTTGTTATTTATATATATATGTTTGGTTTCCTTAATCTTAGATTAGGCATCTTATATGTACATTGGGCAAGGGCCTTGATTTACAGAGGCAGCCATCTTGAACTGCAAAAGCATGCACTTTCGCTTTTGGAAGTGCATGCTTGAAGTTCGCTTACACGTTCGGGAAAAGGAGATGGAGCCCTACATTTGTTACAATCTGCACCTTCACCATTAGATGTCACTAATTCTTACACACTGGACCTTTAAAATGTTGCTTTAAAGTAATTGTGAGTCATTATGTTTTTTTAGGGTGGTAAAGGACAGCTTTGGACAGTCATGATGGCTATAATTCCTTCAAAAATGGGACCATATACTATGTATCTCACTAAGAATGCAAAAGGAAGAATGCAAACTCACAAATTTACTTACACCTGGCAGTGTGATTGTGTCACTACTTGTGGTCCCTTGGACAGAAAGAATTGGTTGTTATTAGATTCATCAGCATCCCAACAGACGCCCTTTCCCCCTGCCACCACCCCCACCCCTCATTCTTCTTCTTTCCACGTTATTCGTTTGCAAATTGATAACGGAACCAGAGACCCCACAGGGTCCGTAATTCAATATTGGGATCTAACAGTCTGAGATCAGATATGATGGACTGTAATCCTCTCCGCACAGCCACATGCACAACTCTATCTGTACCCCTTGAGCTGTCAGCGAGTCAATGTGTTCTCCACACATGGATGAATGAACGAACAAATGCAAGCATGAGTGACGGATTGAATGGCAGCCTGGTGCTTTTGAGGGTTAGAAAAGAACCAGGCCAATACTGAGTATCCAACTGCTGAGAAACAAACGGTAGCCTTGTGGCTAAGTAGGCATGACAGCTATGTGATTAACATGACTGAGTTTGTGAGTACTCCTCCAGCACACACACACACTCCAAAGCAAAATAAAGTTGGTGTTTAAAATTACCCTCCATTCTCCATTTCTTCCCATTTAAAAAGGTACAATGCGGGGGAGTCATGGAGACAATAATCATCTTGCTGTTTACTTTCAATAAGGATAATTTCTTTCCTCAGGGCAAGAACACCTTTATTTCTCTGTGGGACTATTACTAACCATTATCTCTGTGAGTGGGGGCTATTTTGCTGTATTATGAGAGGTGATAAGTAGACAGGGGAAAAAAAGCTAAATAAGAATCCAAAGGTTTTATAAGTAATGTGTACATAGATATTACATAATTATATGAAAGCTCAGTTACTGTATATACCTTTGTTCACTGCAAAATAAAATCCTATACCATGTTTCTGCCATTAGACCACTAAGCATGGGACATCTCAAGCACCTCATAAAAGAGAGACATCATCAATTATTCACACTTCCGGCAATGTACATTCCACGTTTCTCTTCCCATACATTAATATTTCAGCCAGCGCATCCCCACCCTGTCTTCCCCTCTCCCTGCCACCTCCCGGTGGACATTTTGTCTACATAAATCACACAGTGACATTAAGAAGCTCTAAGATGGCCTCAGTTAGTACTTATAGCAGGTGAGCTTCTGCTCTGCCAATCTATGATCCATTACAATGATGTTATTTTCACTTATAGGCCTGTATATATTGCATATATTACACTGAAAGTAATGGACACCAATTTTGTAACTTCAGACAGACCTGATTGGATAATAAATCATGTTTCAAACTGAGCGATTGAGAGCAGTGGGAGTTGTCTTTTTTTCTCCTGAGGATGAAATCCAAAATCACTGAGAAATTGTTTTTTTTAACATAATTCCCTCAGGAAGGATTTGATCCAAGGCTTTTTAGAACCCAATAATCTTTGTTTGCTTTTGGTCATTAAAGGTTAAAGTTAGAGGCAGGGTTAGGGTAAAGGCTGTGGTTGTGGTTAGGGTCAGCCAATCTCACTGAAGAAGAAGTGAAATGTACACACCCTGAGAGGAAGTGTTGAGGCTCCACTCAAGGATTAAATGTCCCTTGTATGACTGGACTGCAAGGCCAACATGACATATTTTGGCCGCGGTTTCACCTTGAGGTGTCCAAACCTTTCACACCGCCAAATAAATACTGGACAAACAGCATAGACTGAAGCAACTAGCAATAATGTCACTCTCAATAAATATGGCAGCCGATTATTATTAGCATATGAAAAAGCTGAGCATAATTTCTTAAAAGTAGACATCCTCACATTGTTTATGCCAAATAAATCCTACAGACACAGATAAAGAATGTTTGTTTTTTGAAAGAATAATAGATTAATTGATTATGATTATGAAAATAACTGATGAAATTCAAAGTAGTAAATATTATCTTTATGCCCAAAATATTTTTACACACACACCTAAATAGCATACAACATAGTATATAACATACTAAACAGTAATAACCTCTACTAATTTACATAGCCTGCTAATTCAGTTCTGCATAAGATACATCATGTAGACAGTGTGGTGACAGGACTGAAGTGAAATACTTAAAAAATTCAAATATGGTTAATACCTTGGGGGCAATCTGCATAAAAATGAGGGATAATAATAGAAAGAGAAGAATGGTCGGAAGTCTATGCCTACCTCACAGGTAGATCAGTACTCATGGAGGATGTTCCCCTGGTTTCTGACAGTCTTTGCTCCAATAAAGTCTTTTTTATTCACAACACTCCATTTCTGTCCTCTGTCCTTCCTGCTCCCTCCCTCATTCTCTCTTTCACTTGTCTTTCTTACTCGAGGCTCTCCTCATCTCTCTGTCCCATTGATTCTCTGAGGTTCAGTGGGTAGAGCGTAGCACTAGAAATGGAAAGGGCACGGGATCAATTCCCACAAAATTTCCAAGCATTCTTCCTCCTGTCACTCTAGGATAATTTGTCTGCAAGTCCCCCCCCCCCCCCCCCCCCCCCCCCCCCCCCCATCCCCCCCCCACTGAATACACTGATGTGTCCTGCCTTATAATTGGCACCCATCAGTGTCAACTGTCTCTGCTGGCTAGATGTTCAGCGTCAGCACTTCAGAACGGTGCACAGCAATTTATAAATGCAATGAACCTCGGTTGCACGAACATAAAAAGTGGAAAATGGGAATCAGAGGTTTTTTCATATTATGTTTGTATCTACATGTACCACTGGCAAATGAAGCCAGTTGGCACACAGGGGATTTACATGTCTGACACTTGACATTATTTAACATCTTCATATTCATCAGGAAAAAAATACTTTGATATTCACTGGGGAACCACGAGGAACAAAAGGAAGTATGACACATGACTCTGGGTGCTAAATGTAGCATCATGGTTATCTTTTGTGGTCAACAACAACAAGGCTGTAGATCATGAAAAGAACAAGAAATTAAGCAGCTTGAGATTAAACATTCCTTAATAACTTTTGGCCCACAGAGATGGAAGGTGAGGCGTTCACAGCTCACCTCCCAACTAAGAAGACATAGTAATTGTAAATCAGTGCACCTGCACACTGGCACTGTCCAGATACAGCCCTGCTTGGGCCATGCAGCCACAATGAACAAGCAGAGCATGTCTCAGGAGAGACAGAGGAACCTCAGAGGCACACTGGTAAAAGTGTGCCTGACCTCCCCAGAGAGAGAGAGGATCATTGGATTTATATCTTTGTTTTTAATCCCCCTTACACACTCCACTGCTCCTACAGTACTAGTTCGTGCAAGCTTCAAATACAGTGGGGAAAAAAAAAGATTATAAGGGGCTTCCATGATAGGAAAAAACATGTCAATTTTATGTGACATTAGAGACACCGTCTATGACACTGTATTTTCTTTTCTGTTTGGTAGAACACAAACATGTGGCTTTGCTTTTGAATTCATAACTGTACGTGGCTACATCTTATGCAGAATGCCTTTTCATTACAGAACAGTATTCGGTTTATTTCTCACAAAGCAATCACAGTTTCTGTTTCTTCACCTGCCAATGCCATTTTCAAGAAGTGGCTCAGAGAAGTCATGTTAAAAGACAAGTGTGTAAGAAATAGTGACATCTCATCATGGGATTGCAGCACAGCAGACAAATTTGATGGCGGAACTTGATGACATAAATTGTCAAGTAATATGGCTAAGATGTGTGATGGACTGGTGTCCTGTCCAGGATGGATCCCCCCCTTTTGCCCTATGTCAGCTGGGATTGCTCCAGTGACCCATGACCCTCATATAGTCGATAAAGCTATAGACAATGTTTGGATATACCATCAAAATTAATTATTTTACAATAATAAGTGATAGAAAAAAATGTTCTACACAGTGGACCATGTACAAAGTCCTCTCAACAGACTGTTCTTAAATGAAGAACTAAATAAAAAAGAGCAGGCAGATGAATTAAACCCATAGGGGAGAAGGACAACAACACTTTTCATCTAATTTAATGCCTTCAGTGCACAACTGTTCTGATTAAATAGCTGTTGTTTCAGTCGGTTGATTTACAGCCGCCTTGACAGCTGTGTCACTTTCCTTGTATTTTTCCTGATGACCAGAGTGAGTTCTGCCCATAAAGCTGCTGACTGACTCAGTTGGGAGGGAAAAAAAAAAAAAACGGCCACTGAGAATAACGTGTAGACCACAAAACCTTTGAATGGCTTGACAAACATTTAAATGAGGCTGAAGATTCAGAAGGCTGGTGAGATGTGCAGGGAATTACAAGCACACTAAACTAAGGACAAATTGTCACAAGCAAGGACAGAGAATGGGATGGGACCTGAGCCAAACACGGTGTTCCATGATTTTCTAACAGATATGTACTGTGCACTGCTGCTCCTTTTGTCGGCCTACTCCTGAGCCAGTGGGGTTTGCATGTAAAGGAGTAGAGCTGGATACATGATAGCCTCAAAAAAAGTAGATGACAGATTAATAAATACTGGCGCACAAGTGCTACATGGTTGTGTTTGTGCTCCCAAGTGTGCCAGTTCTATATCTATCCATACTCATGAGTGTGAGCTGAGGAGCTAACGCGTAACAGAAGACAGAAAGAATGAAGGCAAAGCAAAAATAGATGAAAGAATGAAAATGACGCCAAGTGAAGACACAATAACCCACAGCTAAATATGGAGAGATAGGCAGAAAAACAAGACAAAGGAGTAGGTAAAAGAAGTCATTATCCCCAAATGACAAAGCTTGTCTTTCTTCCAGGACACGTAGATATAGTTGGGACTTTACCAAGAAGCAGGAACAATATAGAAACATGCGGATTGGGGAACAACAATGTGTTTGCAGTTGGGCTTATCGGTAACCCAAGACTTCACCGGAAGCCATCTTTTGCAGAACGTTTCATCATCATCTGAGCCTTTTTTCCTGAGTCACTACAATTTAAACTCTCAACTCTATGCACTACAACAGTGAGCTCAGTATGTCCTGGCTACAGAAGAAACTGCATTCACAAAAATCCATGACAACTGTCAGGAGCTGCACAATTATCTCCTAAATAAACAACTTTGTAACATGATTAGGTGTAATATCCAAATTGAAAGACCGACAATAAAAAAAAACAAAGATCAGTTATGCCAATAATGAAGGGCAATATCAACTTATTGGGAGTTGATGTCACATTATGATGCATGGTGCAGGTCTGTGAGCCTAAGAAAAAGCTGTTACTCTTAAGAATGCTGTTTTAGTGTTATGCACATCATACATTACATGAATGTTGTACACAAGGGCTGTGTGAATAAATACTGCCGGCAGCGGTGTGAAGAGACTTCATGTAATATCCAATAAAGAGGATATGCTAACCCATGGCAACAGTGTCAATACTAGGCAGAGGGGAGAACAACATAGCAGCATGGAGTAATAACAGAGCAGGAGTCCACAGTGAACACTTAGAAATAATTTCTAGTCATATGATCTAAAGTTGAGTATCTAAGGGACATAAGGGAATGTAAATAATTCATGAATTCTGGAAGAGACAACACATGAAAGGTGAAAAAAGTCTTTAATTTGTAAATGCACTAAGCAGTGTTTGTTAAAATGTTAATACAAGAACTGATCCAACAATAATTGTAATTTGAAACAACACTACTTGCAGTTTGCAAGTAGTATTGCTCATATTTTATGCCAAATAAACATTTTATTTTCAAGTCCTCATCCTTGCATTAATATTTTGCACAAAATATGTTGATGGTGTCATATTTTTAAAATTTTGATTTCAGTTTGAGGATTTGCTTTTTATTAACTGAAGGCAGATTTATTATTTATGCTTTAACTTTTAAAGATGATGCCCATTTTAGTCCACAATACAAACATGTCGTTCATGATGTTCACACAAGGGGGCTGCCCACATTGGCAGCTTTCAGCTGTTCGGTGGCCTTTTTGTCAAGTGACATAACTTACTTTGGAGCATTGGATTATGCTGTGTACTTCTGTACCTTTGTCATAGTTGAAACCCAAGCATTGTTGAGAGAATACAACCTGAAAACCAACAATGTTCCTTCTCATCAGGGTAAAAATGCACAATCAAAAGTTTTATGTGCCATTACTGTGCAAGGGACTGCTAATGGTTTAATTTCCAACTGGGCTAGGTTGAAATATTTTTGTCACGGTTTGATCATGGTTTCCAAGTTGAATCAATGCCAGTGAATAATGGAGAGAGTAATAAGTTGACCGGAACTGCTGTCCAAACATATGATCCACCAGAGACATGGAGACAAGGTTTTATTTTACATATTAAAGTTGTGTCATTGCCCTGCAGAGCACTTTACTAGTCATAAAGACATAGTACATCCATTCACTGGATACCATTGCTATGACATGTTGATCAAAGCACCTGTTTATCCCTGGATTCTTCAAACTAAAGGTGAATGTATCATGTAACGGAAATTATTCTGTGCCCAAGGGGGAGTATTAAATCACAACCTGAAAAAATATCTGAAATTCAAAATGGAGCACCCTGACTTTGAGAAGAAGAAATAAACTATATTCTACATTGCCATATCCATATCTCATAATTACACTTGCATCCTGCACTGCCTACGTCTGAAAAAAATATCCTGCGATGTTAAAAACATGTCCCTTGTGGAATGAATAATCAGGAAGCCTTCCTTCTTTACACAATGCTAAATATGCAAAAATTCACAGCTCCCCTGCTTTATACCCTCTATCTCCCTCAAGCCTTTTCCTCACTTAGCCCACTCCATCTGCCATCGCTCTCTATACTCACAGCTCCCACTCCTTATTCTCCTGCTTTGTTATGCTTCCCGTGCTCCCTTCCATTTCTTCCATTTCTTCTCATCCTCTTCAGCTTTATTTTCAAAGTACCCCCCCTTTGCCATTTCCTGCCTCGTCTATTTCCACTTGTCCTCTACAACCTTATTTTCATCCCTATATCTATTTTCTCCTGTGAGCCGTCTCATTTCCTCTCTCTGTGTCCCCCTGCAGTTTGAGAGCAGTACCTGCGACACTATGCTCCCAGTATCCTCTCATCTAAATGGGATGTGTGGCCTTGCTATATCTGATTCCTCTAGAAAGAAGGTAAGAGCTCACATCTCAACATCTTCGCGGCTCCCAGTTATTTGTTATCATCGTATAAATCGCTGTACTTGGTCACAACACACGTGTCACAAAGCTTCAACATCCAAAGTCAAGACAAAGCAAAATAAATTCTCCTAAATGGAGTCCTGCCTTTATGAAACTTAAGAGTGTGGAAAAAGAAAAAAACCCTCCAGAGGTAAGACTCATATCGGATTAATGCGTTAGTAAATGATAAAGACAAGAGGGATGAAAATATTGAGAATATCCCCTGATATCTGCACTAATGAATACGATTAATGTTAAGCTGCTGGAGTATACAGTTTCCATGTAGATATACAGAGAAATTATTTATTTTCACAGACCATGAGTCACAGAGCTTTTTTTTTTTTTTTTAACCCAGGCATATGTTATGTGATAACTGGTAGCTATAATGACAGACGACTATTATTTCACAGTAAAGGCCAAGAAAAGTGCTCTTCTGGAACACTCATTTCATGTTGCACCTCAGACTGCCACATACACAGACACATCTATATACAGTATATCCATCTGCAACCTGAAAAAGGGAACTTACGTGTGCGGAAGCGATGGTGTGGGCGTGTGGCTGGGCCCTTGCCTGGGCGCCCGTGACCCCAGCGCGACGTGGGTTTGACTGCAGGTACATGCTGGGAGGTGGTCGGCTGCACCTTGGCTGTGGTCTTCACAGTTGTAGTGGTTGAAGTGGATGTTGTGGTGGTGACGGTAGCAGAAGTCTGTCCTGGCTTTGTGTTGGCAGCTCCATTATGTCCGTTACCAGCAGCACTTCCTTTTTTAACAGTGCTGCGAGGGGTGACCTCCTTGCCACTAGGTGGCGGGGTGAGTCGGGTGGCGCGGGTGGTGGAAGTTGTAACCACAGTGCCGCTAATACGTGTCCCGACGCGATTGTGAAGGTGTGGGGCACGGTTTCCATCCCCATTAGCAGTGCTGCCATTGGCCGAGTGATTTGCCGGCGGCCCAATTCGAGTTCTTGGCGCGGGGGCGGTGCCGTCTGCAGCTAGCGGCGTACTCGTCAACACCACTGTTGTGGTAGAGGCAGCTGAAGTAGTGGTGGCTGTGGAAATGTCGGGCCCTTTGGGCATGGCACTGGGTTTAGAGAGAAATATAGGGTCCTGTCCAATGCTACCTTTAGGATCCACCAGGTCAGTGGGGACATAGTCTTGGACAGATCCCACCACAATCCATTTCAGCAGCATGAGACTGAGTCCCAGTCCCACGAAGCCCATTACCAGCGGCACGGCACAAAGCCAGGTCTGCTGGCGAGGCCACACAGCACAGGGGCCGCAGCGGAGAGGGCCCGGGGCTCTTGGAGATGCCTGTTCAGCCCCTGGCTCTTCCAGCGTCATGGCAGCTAGAGTGCTGGCACCAGAACGCTCACTCATCATGCTGGAAGTTTCTGTTTCTGACTATAGTATGTTCAGGGCAGGGGTGGGGTGGGACGCAGGGGTGGGTCGATGGTCAAACAGGTGACCAAATGACACAAGGGTATGAACTAGGAAGTAGTGCAAAATGAAGGCAGGGCATCTTAAGCTAGTATATGCACAGAAAAAGACTGGTCTTTGATTACTGATTACCTACATGCAAAGATTTAACACATGAACACTAAAGCACAAGCATTATAGTCATAGTCACTGTATGTAAAAGCCACCACTGATTAAAAAGCTGGCACAGTACTTGAATGCATACACAAGCAAAATAAGCCAGACTCCCTCTGGCGGACAAGCAAACACATGCACGCACGCACAGATAGACACACACACACACACACACACAAATAGGCACAAGAATATAATGGGGGGGGGGGGGGGGGGGGGGGGGGGGGGGGGGGGGGGGGGGGGGGGGGGGGGGGGGGGGGGGGGGGGGGGGGGGGGGGGGGGGGGGGGGTGCGCACCTCGCTGCCACTGTAGTCCTGCGTTACTGAAGCGATGATAAATCCCAGGACGCTTCAGTCGCTTGTTAAAAAAGCCGACGCGAAAAGGAGCAGGAGGAGATATTGATCCTCTGCGTGCTGAGCTTCACACCGGAGCTGTAAATCCATGTGTGTGTGCGCGTGAATCAACACCGACAGCACCTCCAGCAGCACTCGCGCTCAGATGGTTGATTATCGCACCGCATACGGTCCTTAGAATAATAACAACAGGAAAACACAGGGTGTTTCTTTATTCCTCTCTGATTTGTGTTGTTTCCCCCTCTTTTCTTCCCTGTGAAACCTTCTCCTTCTCTCTCTCTCGCAGGTATATCTCAAGTTTGCCTCTCACAGCCTCTTCCAGTTCCTCATTTCCTTTCCAGACCACCCTTTTGCTCCGAGCTGTTTGATAATCCAGCTGTGCCGGGTAAGAAAAAATAAATTAATTAAATAAAATAAGCACCGAAATTGAATCAAGGCAGAAAAGAGAGGGAGGTGTGGATCTCGGGCGGCGTTGATGTCCGGAGTCTCGGGCTAAATCCAGCTGGTCCTGGTCCCACCATCCGACTATGGTCTCCCGGAGTGACAGCCCGCTGTATGTGTGTGTGTGTGTGTGTGTGTGTGCGTGTGCGCGTGCCAGGCTGTCTGTCTGTGCAGTCCGTCACTGTGATGATAGATCCAACATAGGTGGGTGGGGAGAAAAAAAAAAGAGAGAAAAGGAAAAAGAGGCTGAGCTTCTGCGCTTCGTTTACCTTCGCTGCATTCCCTCAGTGGTGCAAGGCAAGCAGCAGGGAAAAAAGAGGGAGATGGAGAGAAGAGAGCGGATGGAGGGAGGGAGGAAGGGAGGGGAGGGCTGCTGCTCAGAAAAAAATGATGCGGCGGCTGTTCTTGGAGGCTGCAGACGATAGGGAGAGGGAGAGAGAGAGAGAGAGAGAGAGATGGAGGGAGGGAGAGGAGAGGAGGCTGGCTCAATCCGTGGTCTGATGTGGATTTCACGTCTCCCATCTCATCCGGCCGCCCTCAATATTCCAAAAGTCACTAGTGTAGTAGTGACTGGCCAGTGTCTCACTTCCAGACTCCCCTTCTCCACTCACCCCCCCACCCCACTCTAAGTGTGCACTCACTCCTTCATCAGACCAGAAAAAAAAAGTAAATTATAAGATAAGGAGACCAAATATTGTGTTGGATGATGGAAAAAAAAACGGCACAGGTGCCGTTGTTTAAAGCTCTGCAGCTGCAGACAGGAAGCAGAGGGAGGCAGCACACATGCAAACACACACACCACGTGGACAGAAGAGGCGCTGCCACAGACACACCCCAGAGAGGAAGGGATGGGTGAGATGGAGGAGGCGGCACGCAAGAAGAAACAAGCCAAACGCACATCAGGCTGAGGCTCATCATTTCGGAGTGAGTTAAAGCACTGACTTCAAGTTGATACCACCGTGGACCAGTGGGCAAATCCACTGTTTTTGGTTTTTACAGCTCACTGGGGACAGTGTGGTGCTTTAGGAGCACAGCCAGTACGGTTTTTAACACCATGTCACACCATGTCAGTATGATGAGAAACACTCATCAGCCCTTTTAATTTGCCAGATGGGAAATTTGGTTTAGATTCTCAAAAATACAGGTAAACATGTTCATCCAACTGCAATTGTACTAAAAGAATTTTCTGGACTGAAGACTATGAGATTATGCTCTAACAGCTTACGTAAACACTATAATATTGTGAAGTAATTGGGTGTTAAGGAGTAGACAGAAAAAGACTTAAAAAACAAAGAGCAAAAGACAAATATGAGGCAAAACTTTGAACAATTTTGTGTTGAACATTAATATATACTGCACCTTTGTTTTATTGATATAAAAGAAAATATTGTTTTTGAAACTTGTTAGTGTCTACCTATAAAGGCATATTTAAACCCAGAAAATAATGCCATCACAGTATATTTTTCTTCAATAGCAATACAACAGAAATTCAACATTCATTGATTAGGGATGGGATGATATTATAAATTTGTCACACATTGTTACAAAACAATCACTCGCAATAAGTTGATTGCGTTGATGATCCATTATCTTGATGAACATAAATGAGGCAAGACTGTTAATATTTCGTTTGAGAGGAATAAGAATGCTGTCTTGCTTGCCAATATACAGTCTTGGTCATTTATTTTTAAGTGCCTTAAAAGGGAGCCTACCAGTCACTCCATAAGCTTTCATTTAGTACAGATCTTATTTAAGATACTTGGGTTTTACTTTAAAATGTTTGCAGAATTGTTATATCCCACCTTACCTAACAATTTCTTGCCAAAATGTAAGTTTAAGTGTGTGTGGCCATTGTGCATATAATCAAATTAATGATAATGATGGCTGAGTTCCATTTAGCTTCCTCAGTTTCAGGTTGCACGCTGGCTCACTGTCACACTGTTCTGCCTAACATGAACTGAACAGAGCCAAGCTTCGAGTGATCTGCTTTTCCTGCTGAAACCTGTCAAAAAGGCTGTGCAAATGGCTATTACTGCAAATCACAATTGTTGCCTTGTACACACTTTGCAATATAACATATGTTAAAAGTTGGCTGTTTTTCTTTAGATGTGTGTTTGTTGTTAGAAGCTCAAAATCACAACGGGCCTAGTTTTCACAGCAGATATTTCTGACAGGTCACATTAGGGAAAAGCACATGTGTAAATAATCACATTACTGGTGGCTGTGTTCCATTCAGCATCCTCAGTTTTAGTACTCATTCCCTACAGTCCTGATGACTTGAATGAAGCTGGGCAATTGTTAATGGGATCACAACACCTGTGCTTTTCCTGTTAAGATATGTCAAATGTCAGTTGTGAAAAAGGCCCATTAATTAGTTTCTTCAGCTTTCACTCAGGTGCAAATATTAATCTTACATTGTCTGATATTTATTTAACCAAATTAATCAACCACTTATTTCTTTACTGTGAAAACATTTTTGGCTATAACACTAATGAAGCTTCATGCATATAAGTACTAAGTCATAAGAGTGCCTTATGTGGATGCAACAACAAGGTTGCATCAGGGTTATACAACAGGGTTATACAGTACAGTACATTAATGCACTATTGGTATATTTTTATTCTGTAAAAAAATCCAGTGTTATAACTTGTAATATCGCGGCCTACACTGCGATGCCACATATCCATTATGCCTCAATTTGGATGACGGACTGTTCAAAATTTTAGGGTACATACACAATCAAATGTTTATGTGCTGTATGTATAATTCTGACGTGTGCCATTACGTTCAACTTGTAATAATTGTGGACTAATTGATGTTATGTTATGTGCTATATGGATGTGATATTTCAATTTCCCAGCTTGGGATTAATAAAGTATCAATCAATCAATCAATCAATATGTTTTTTTTGCCCACACAGTGTCTGAAATTTATCTTCTGTAAGAACTGATCAATAATTCCAAAAGAACCTTTCAATGTATAGTTGAATGTATATTTAATGATTTGTGAGAAAATGACACTTCCGCACAGCCTCATAACTAAATCTGCTGCACCACAGGCTACAACCAATCAGAGGACAGTTCAGAGAGAGAGAGAGAGAGAGAGAGAGAGAGAGAGAGCGAGAGAGGCTTGCTAATCCAGTACTGCCAACAACTGCCCATGCTGAAAAGAAACCTTAAAAAAGGAGTGTAAAGCCTCTGCCACTCAGTTATTAGTTATGTTTGAGTGCTGGGGAATGAGCTAAAAAACATTAACCCATTGCCAGTGTTTGATCTGTGCTGTGCTGTTGTTCTCACCCCTGCATCACCGTGACGTCATGAATGCACCATGAACAAAATAAATCAGAGGCAGAAAAAAAAAAAAACACAACTCACTGGAGTAGTTTTTTTTTTTTTTTTTCTTTTGGATCATCTTCTTTGGTACCATTTTCAAACTCAGTGGTGAGTAAATGATTTTAAGTTGCAGATGAAATGAAAATAAATACCGTATCCAAACTGTAACAAGTAAGGTTTGCAAAATGACCAAATGATACACAGCTTTATGCTGATAATGAAGCCAGTATTTGCATCATTGCCGACAATGAAGCAGAAGACGAAATAATTAACCCAGGTCTTGCATTCCCATTAATGCTGACTGAAGTTAAAGTCAATAAAAGCCCACGTGCATTGCCGGATCATTTTACCCAGGAGTTAATGCTGCTTTAACACATTACCACTGGTCAAATATCAGTTTAACCCTGGGATTAAACTTGTTTTGACCACCATATAAAGGGTATAAAGGATAGAAGGACAATAAATGCAGTCAGTCAAATGTCAATATCAGCAGAGAGCTTCCGCGATCTCAAAATATGAGTATTCTAATAACTTCTGGAACAAACACAGCAATAAACTGTTTTACTAGTGTTCCTTCCTATTACACCTTTAAACAGAAAATTGGCTCTGAATTCAGCTGGATGTTGTGGAAGACGACACAGGAGGTGACACACACACAGACGTACTCTTTGGTTTCTCATTCAGTGCCGCTTCCACTGAAATAAGTAGGGTTGTGGCATTAATAAAAGCGCCATCTGCTTCTTTAGATCATGTCTCCTTTTACCTACGGAGAGAAAGTCATTGACAAGTTCAAGAAAAAAACCCATTTGTCAAGGTAAATTTACGGATATTTGCTGTATGCTGTCATAATCCTGGAAATTGATGTGTTTGTAATGTATGTGCCACCTCGGTGTGACATTGAAAGAAAGTGGGGGAAAGGGCAAACAAAGGGAGGTGAGGCAAAGTAGAGAACAAAAACAGTTAGGGAATAGCAGACTGAGGAAAATGTTTCTCATGCCAATTATATAACCAGAAACAGTTCAACATCCAACACCCCATAATCACTCTTACAAAACATCATTCATGACTGCCTCATAGCAAAAAATAGATCAATTTCAAACTCTTCATAATCTCCACATGACTCCAGAATGATTCCACCGTGAATGCATTGTTTTCACAGTTTACAACAGTTTGCCCAACCCTGAGGTTTGATTCTCGACTGATTTTCATAACTAATAGACAATGACTGAAATGCAGCCTTGTGATAACTCTATGCTTCTTCATTTTTCAGCACAGATCACATCTTTCATTATCAGCTCTGAGTCATTTGCCTGATGAGTTTGTCTGCATTGTTTACAGATTTAAGAATAGAGGTAGTGTTCTACTCTGAAGATACTTTTGAACTTGACAGGCTGTTGACAATCATTTTCCCCTCAGGAATTCGCTGTGCTCCTGTTTACCACACCATGCATTTGAAGATTCTCGGAGTGAAAAAAGTTATGGGATGACTTCCTGCAGAGTTTCTACTGTATGTTTCCCAAACTTCTTACATCGGGATCCACTGTTTTAAGATGACAAACTCCCGTGACCCAATTCACAATATAAATTGTGACAAGAGCAAATTTTAAAACATTTCTGACTATTTTTTTACTGGCATTTCTGTAACATCTAATATCTTTTTGTATTGATAAACCAATCTGTGGCTTCAGAATCAGGAATGACTGCTCTAGAGTATAAAAGTAATGGAACCAAAAAGACACTGTATGCACTTTTTTTTTTTTTTTTTTACATTTACTTACTGTACATTTCCACATTTGTTGTGCATTTCTCACCAAATCAGTCTCGTAAGTAAACACATACAAAATTGAAATCATGGCATGTGGCAGACTGACTTTTTGGAAGCAACAGCTTATTTTTACTCTAATATTTCAAATCCCCTTAGTACTACGGTCTGTGACTAGGTCAGGTGCCCCCAAATGTCCCATCTCCGTGAGTGGTGAGTGGGGATTATACTTCCACTGTCTGGAGGGAGCCATTAAGGTTACTGCCCTTGATGAATGTCCACTGGTGTCAGTTAAAGTTCATCACGTTGCTATCTCACTTATCCAGCTAGTGGAGGATTGTCACCAGAGGGATGTATAATTTTTTTCTGCGTCATTCCCCTTGGGTCTCTCCCAGTCTGATGATATTTATGGTTTTATGGATACAGCTGCAGTATAGTGTCCACTGTATCAGTATTTCTGTCGATAACATCTTCAAGAGGAGCTCCCAGGCCAGGTCTAAGTTTGAAGCTATGAGAGGATAGTTCTTTTTTGTGTTGTTATATGAAGTCTGTGCTGACTGACCTCTGTGAGCCCCCTGCACTGAGAACTATCCTGAGACATTTGAGAGACCACTTGCTCTCACTGACAACATGGCTGCCCATAAGGAAAACTGATTTAAGACACTTAAACTAAAAGCTCACCTCATAAAATCTATTCTATTTTTTTTTTTTTTTAAATTTACAATTGTTACTTTTAAACAAAATTTTGTTAGATTCAAACTATTGCTGCAACTGTATACACATAAAGGCCCCCCTCGGTAAGGTCTGATAGTATTACTTGACATTTTCAGATAAAGGAGGCAGCATGCAAATAATGTTCCATCGTTTCTTTTCATGAACACTGAAGAGGAAAGTAGAGGCTGAATAATGACATCAACAACAAAAATCAACAAAACTGATTTGTAGGTCGTCTAACAATGAGATAAAGTGGCAAAACATTCTTCATATAGTGTTTCTCTGCATATTGCATCTCGTGACTCAGCTATCATCCTGTCTCTTCCAAGACGTGTTTAAAGGGACTTTCAGTGTGACCTTAGGGACCAACTGACCAAACTACCTGACCCCAGTCAGAAGCTATGCTCTAATGACAACCTCCTTAGCATTAAATTGTCAACCACTTTTATCCTCAACTGTCTCATTTTAAAATTCTAAAATTAAAAAGTTTGGCAGCAAGCAGGCAAGTGACATTAGACCTCAGTGATATCACTGAACTCTCCTGTTCATAGCTACATTTCACAGCCTAAACTGTCTTTGCTGTGGATTCATTTAATGAACCATCTCAGCACCCCCATGGAAATGTTTGCTTTGCCAGCTGCATTCCAATGCCCCCCCCCCCCCAATACTATTACCTACTCTAGTCTTTAAGCTTACATACAGTCTATGGTAACCTTCATCAATGTATTGATTATTGCCATCTGTGTTAAATTAAAAATCAATGTCTTCTTCCGCTGCTAGTGTCTGCATTTGAGCCTTTGCAGGGAGCCACTCTTTACCACGACGAATCAGTGAAACTCCCCTGGCTGTGTGACCTTGTGCTCATACCAGGAGAGACTCATCACTCCTGTTGTCACTGAGAATACTTGGTCCTTTTCTCCAGCTTGGCAAAATGATAATATCTGTGTTCTTGGTCTTCATCCAGGCATATTCCCAGAACAAGTGCACAAGCCTGTTCAGCATCTGTGCAGCCCTCAAAAGACTTTGGGACAACAACTACGCCTTAAGCCAAAACAATTTTCACACTCTTGTTTCTTCTGCCTGAAATAAAGAAAATAAGGTGAATGTGAATGTCAGTGGATTCGTTCCAGTCAGACTAAATCGTTGAGCTAAAAGGTGAGTCCACTGATTTTGCTATCTACCCGAAATATGTAAATGCTGCTTTTCAAATGCATCAGTGTTGGGATTGTATGCTCAGAAGAACGATTTAGCTTGTGTCCTCCATTTTCATAACCAAACCACAAAAGCAGAAAACGTTCGATAAGACAAGAGACAAGAGAGTATTCAAAGTGGATATAAGGCCAAGCTGTACACAGAGCACCCTCTGTTGGACCATGTGGTCATTAGTTCACACGATCTGATTCGTTTCTAGGCCATTTGTGTTGAACTCAAAGGGGATTTTTGATTAAAGTTTGAATTTTCTTCCCCCAAATTCGAAAGATATCCATATTTTGGATAAAATTGACAGCCTTAGTAAGTGCATGTGCCGAAACCCCAACTTGTCACTGTAGAATTATGGAAACAAACAAAGCCTTCAGAGAAGACGTGGAGGTTCATATGTGTCTCTTCTGGATTTACTACTGTATAAGGTTCCACATGTTTATCATCCCTGTGTGAGTCATCTGTCCATCTCCTTATTGGAGGGCATTCTTTCCCCTTGGTGCTACTGCTTCTTACCCCTTGACCCCTTAACTCACAGTTACGTAAGAAGATGGAAATGGTTAATCGGGAGAAACCATGTTGCATTGCTTGACTGCATCACAGTTCAACACACTTGCAGAGGCCCCCATAGGTCTTGCTCACAGGGAAGTCTCCATTTGAATGTCAGATGGAATACCTGTCAGAGCAGAACGGAGGAGCGGTGGCACCTGCTGTACAGGAGAGCAGAGGATCTTGTTAGGCAACATGTCTGCAGCTGAAGAAGGGCAAGAGCTGCACTATTGAATGCCAAGTCTACATGTTCTTGACAGCCTAACCATTGAGACACGTTTTTTTTTTCTTCTGGCAAATGAACCATAGGGAATGAGCTAAAGCAGGACTGAATCCTCCCCCAGACTCGTGGTTTTTCAATGAACTATTCTTGTGACCTTTTGAACATGGGTGGGGAAGTTCAGTGGTTCTGGCCAAATGGATAAATTAGCTTTCAGGAAAATAAAGTGTTATATACAGTATATAAATATATGTGTGTGTGTGTGTGTGTGTGTATATACACACTGGACAGGTCAAAAAAAAACAAAAACCACATAAGTTTACCACCATAATAACAATGGTCCTCCTTTGGGCAATATTGTTATTTAGAAGCAAAATTACTTACAAAAATTGTAGAAATGAAGTTAGTCTGAACGCATCTTATCAGTGGGATGCAGCAGGCGGACGACATTATAGACACAGCACTAATTAAATCATTAGTCCCCAACTAGGAGCATAGCAGAAATTAGCCGTGGCTACTCCAGATTGCTGAGGCAGCCAAGTCATAAACTCACAAACGAGATCAGCTGTTCTCAACTCCTGCTGCCAAAAAAAACAGCGGACCTCCAACATGGCCACTATAGGGCATGTTCAGTTATTACTCTCCGTCTCCACTTGTGAGCCTGGCATTTTGGGGTGGGGGGGCATTTACTTAGCCCTGTTGGGGACAGCGTTCTGCATGCACAGTAAACTCAGCTTTCACTTTGCCTGTGTCAGCTGTGATACATTTCACTCATCTTGAAATTCAACACCATCCACAGAGCCACTACTTGGCTTTTGCCAGAGAGGATTGATTTTTATTCAAGTTGGGCAAGTGTGTGTGTGTGATTTGCCTCCACAGTGAGGACAGAATAGACTGACAATGAGTTTTAAAAAGGGGTTCTCCTTTGAGTTTGCTTAATATATTTTTTATGGAGGTTAAAAAACAACAGGGTTTGGCTCTGACATGGTGGATGTCATCTGTTACAGTTGTCACACTGACCCCCACAAAAAAGAAAACAACATATCCCTAATATTTCATTCAGCAAGAATTAGGATAAAATGTTTATTATTCATCCAGCATTTTGTTAAATAAAAATGTTTTTATTTGAACTTTCACAAAAAAAGAAAAACAATATTAGAATGGCCTCCCTTGAAAATGTAAAGCATGGTTGAAGTTGGATATGTTGATTTCTCTTATTCTGGGACTGAGTCCTCTTCTCTCATACTGTATGTGTTGTCCTTCATGCATCTTTTGTTTACCTTTAACACCACAAACAGCCAATACTTTGACTCTCTTTACTAGATTAGCCATCGGTTTCCCACACACAAACACAGAGCTGACCTTTAATGACTTATTGATGAGAGTTCTATCTGCTACCATGTTGTGTCTTACTCAAAAGGGAGGTATGGTCACAAGGGAGTGTAATCACTGCACGTTAAATCTCTGTTAAACTGTGAAAACAGCTATATTTCCTGGAGGTAGTATTAGCCTCTGTCCTCTACTGTGTTCCTACTGCCATTATCTTACTCCAGTGGTTAATGGAAAGAGCAATTTCCAACACAATATTTTACTTTGATACCAGAGGACTTTAAATTAAATGTCTTTAAATCTCCTGGGCCACAGTTACAAAATAAACATCAATGTTAAATGGTGACATTTTGACAGAATTGTGTAACACAATTCTTATTGGAATGAAAAATAAAACTGCAGCTACTACATTATGTGAAAAGGGACAAAAAGTAATGGGATCAAAAGATTTATTTTGTGACCTCTGTGTTTGATGGCTTTTATTTGGTTTTAATTTGACTCAAACTTACCAAACCAGATGGTCATTTCCATTTCTCAGTGAGCTAAAAACAATGGTTTTCTCTATGGGCTTTGGAGCAGGAGAGTGAGCAATTTGCTAACTTCATTTTCAGTGGGCAAAGGCTGTCTAATGACAGGAGGAAGAAGTAAACATTTTTTAAATAGACTATTAACTATAACTATTTTAAATAGTTATAGAGTTTAATAGGTGAGCCTTTTCTGACATGGCTAAAATCTGTTTGTCATTAAATATGGTGACCATGTTTTCAGTGAGAATGAGTCACTTAAAATCTGTTCATAAAGCTGCGTCTTAATAGGTACAAAAAAAAAAATAATCCTCAGTGAATAAATCATTATGGTTGAAAGTTAATCATTTTAAAGGTAATGTCAGGTTTGGATTTATAGGGCTATATAAAGGTTATTAGGTTAAAAAAAATAATCTGGTAGTGACTTTGCAGACGCTATTCTGGTTGCAGTGGTATCAGTGGCCACTGCATCATGTATATCAACAATTTGGTATCCTGATTTCCCAATGAGTATCATTAAAAAAAATCTGGTTTACCCTTGACAGCAAAGCATTAACTTTCAATTCAAGATGCAGGACAGCACCATACAAATATGCTAACAGTACTTTCCTTTTCCCTGTGAGAATAATTTTGGAAACACTAACCTTTATGTTTTATTCAAACCACTACTCAATAATGCATGGTATATTGCATGATTAGATTGGAGTGTGTGTATGTCAGAGAGAGAGAGGAAAAAGTGGCCACGGGTTTGTGTGTTATAGATTTTTTTTAATTGGCTGGAAACTCAATGACCAGATCCACACACTGAGGACATAATAGGAGAAACACAGGGATCAAAAGACGGTGGCTACATGTAATTTGTATACCATTGGACAACAGCAATAAAGAGCTCAATCTGAAGAAAATGTGTGGTCTTTTTTTAAAACATTAGCCACTCTCCTGCCGATGACCTGATCAGATCTGTGTTCCAGATATACTTTTTTCTAAAGAAAAATCATTATCCATAAAACTGGTCTTAATGGAACTAGAAAACATGTTTTCATACAGACAGGTGTATTGATTAGAATTTTTATTTTTAATCCGGCAAAAGGTGATCACACATGGATGGGTACCTCATCAAGCTGATCAAGAATACCGGATCTTTTTACAAGCAACAGTGAGAGACATTTAAAGGCACAGACTTTGGAGTCAATGGAGGGCACTGATGACAGCACATTACAGCACTATTCATGGGAAGATGCACACAAGCTGAACCCAGGCGGCTACAGCGATTAGCTCCATTGGATGAAATGGTCATATCTCATAATGATACTGTCCTGAAAGATGTGGACTAAGTCTACATCCCTGACAACTAGGTGGAAGGGATAATGTGAACGGGACCATTTTGATCCCTGGGATTAACACCAATGTAGCTCCTCTGAGGAGAAAAAGCTGTATGAAAAAAATGTGATTTCAGTTCAGATGACGACTGCAAAGATGATGGAGTTGGAAAGTTGCTGCATCAAACAAAATTTTGATGCACCTCTGAAGGTGCCCATCACTTTCTCTTCCTCCTCATAGAATTGAGTGAGCTTTCTCCAAAAGACTTATTTCCTGAAAGGTCACTGGAGAGGGTTTTTTGTGTCCCTGACATGAACCTTAAAGTGGTGGAGAAGCAGGTTATCTGCCATCTGCAGAAGACTTTTGCTGAACAGAAGATTCCCCAACAACCTATAAGTGTACAACAACCCACCGACACTATATGGCTGGTCAAAAGGCCATTGAAGCCTGACTTGACTCATGACAGTGGAAGTATACCAGTCACCCTGACCATCCACGAGTTCACAGGGCATAACATCATGCTACTTCTTGTTGGATTCTCTCCCTCCCTCCCTACTGTTCCAAGCAGGCCCGGCGGCGCGGCCTACACTGCGATGCCACATATCCATTATGCCTCTATTTGGATGACGGGCTGTTCAAAATTTTAGGGTACATGCACAATCAAATGTTTATGTGCTGTATGTATAATTCTGACGTGTGCCATTATTACGTTCAACTTGTAATAATTGTGGACTAATTGATGTTATGTTATGTAGTATATGGATGTGATATTTCAACAATTTCCCAGCTTGGGATTAATAAAGTATCAATCAATCAATCAATCAATCAATGACTGGACTCAGTCCCAGAATAAGAGAAATCAACATATCCAACTACATCCAGGTCATCCAGATGCTGGGTGATTACTTCTATGAGGTTTCCCAGCTGGAATGAAGCAATGTCTTGTCTTTAAAAATGAAAAAAATTTCCATCCACACCATCAGACCCATAGTCCTTGTGTTATAATGGGCTTCTATATATATATATATATATATACACATGCAATGCCTTCTTTCTGTTTTGTGTTTTAATTTGTCAAAAAATAGGCAACAAAAATTAATGTGTATTTCCTTCAACCAAACTGTTTGAAAATTAGGTTAGGGAAAGAAAAGTGAAGCAATAAATGACAAAGTCACCAGTCAGGCTTCTTTTCCAAGCCCTTGCTGCGACAAATCTTAAAAATTTCTGAACCAAAAAAGAAGGGTTTGATTGAATAATTCATTTACATGTGCCCAATCTAACACCTGTCCCACCGAGACATACAGACTAAGACTATGTCTTTACAATCCTTCTGTGCATATCTCCTCAGAGTGAAGCAATGTTAGGCACCATTTCTGGAGCTCCACTTTCAAATTCAACATGACATTTCACACATACATTGTCCAACTTGGTTCACAGTGTGTCTCGAGGGATGCCTTCCCCCAGAGTGCATTACCTGTCCTCCTACATTAGAGCCTGTCACATCACTTATGCTGCAGCAGTGATGCATACTGCGGTAATAACAAGGTGAGATATAGACGTGAGCTTTGCAACATAGAAGAAAAAAGTTCTCTTCAGGTAACACCGCTTAACAGAAGTTAAATATTATTGAAACAATTCCCCCTCAGTCTGTTTATACATTCAAGTGTAATATAATCAAGAATGCAGTACCAATAATGAAAATTGTTCATTGGTAAATTCTGGGTAATATTAAATAGACTGATTATTTTTTAGTGTACAGTAGATTTCTGTATATAATGTATACTTTTTTACGACATTTACTTCTGTAAAGTCTTATGTATGACATAATAAGTTTATTCATTTGGCATGATACATAAGATTTTCACGTACGTTGAATTTTTATTCAATTGAAAACAAAAGTTTTAGAAAACCGTAATCAAATTATCGGGCTCCAGTAGCCCTGAAAGTTGATAAATGACAAACACGGGGGCCCCGATTACCACTTACATGGTGACTTTGAAACTTGAACCAGTTTAATCAGTGTAAGGTGTAGCACAGTTGAGACCATTTGAACCCCATTCTTTTCATTCTCATCATTAGGTAATTTGAACATCACAATGTGATATCTACAGTACATTAACTGTATCAGATTACTGGATTCTGTTGTGAATCATGTAATGTGTGATTATGCATGCTGTGATTCTCCAACATGTCATCTCTCTCTCTCACACACACGCACACACACACAAGTACTGATAGCCATTCTTTTTCTACAGAATAGCTACATTGTTTTTGCAACATTGTTCCCTAAAAACAAAATATGAACTAAATGGGCAGATTTGTAGTGGATATACACTGTGAAGAGACATACAGTTTTGCACTGTGTGTTATGTAAATATGGATGCATTGGTTATATACAGCATGAAGGTTCAGTCTTAATAGAATATATATAAGTATCCTCTCCCTGGTCAAGCTAGTTTTTGTTATTTCACCAATATTGACTAAGATAATGGTTATTTAAAGCACATTTCTCATTTATGTGTACTTTTATGAACACAATTCTGACACTAAGGAAACATTAACATGACGTCTTAGATGCTTTGTTGTACTCAGAACTAAAACCGCACAAACACTGTTTCACTGTCGACCTATTAACATTCATATACACAAGATTCATTTGTTTACACATTCATACTAAGGACAGAAAAAAATACTAAGAATAAGGACATCAAAAAGCTGAACAGATTAATTTAAAATTATGCATGTGCATGTCTATGTTTAATTTAACTGCAATAATACGGTTATTAACCAATTAACCAAGTTCACTGGACATCAGAGAAACTCAGTTTCACCATGACAGTGCTTTCGCTATTACACTTCTGTGGAAACATAATCAGTATAAAGTACATTAAACGTGTGGTGAGAAAACATTATCCAAGGAAGCTAGAGGATAATAGCAAAGACGGAAGGAAAACTGGCTCTCTGGTAATTGCATTTTCTGCTGTCAAACTGTCACATACAACATTACAGACACAGGGCCTACCTACCTCCCATCTTCCTGTGATAGTTGGGATTGACAGGCAGCAAGCTAATTTGTCCAACACTCTCACTGTAAGTGTGGAAATGCAAAGAAATGGTCAGAGAAAATGCTCTTGTCACGAGGTGGATAGGAAAATTACAAACACCTACATTCAAAGACAAGAAACTCTCAGATCAGTCAGCCACTGTGATGTGTGCAATGAAAGAAAAGAAGCACAAAAGGAAGAAAGTCAGGGTTTTTTTATGATTCCAGAAGATTCAAGCCCCCCCTGCTGTTAGTAGTGTCAAGGCAACATCACCACCTCCACCATAGCCTCAGTGTAAAATCAGCACTTCTGATTTCAGCAGCAACTTCCCACATGGACAGGATTTCAAGGTTCAGCTCGACAGTTTGAGCTGCCAATGGCAAAGTGTGAAAGTGATTCCACACACTAAAAGTGTAATGTTTAACTTTTAATTATGAGCACATGTCCATTCAATTTAGATGCTCACACTGAGAGATGCTCCGTTGTTTTTCCTACTAAAACTGGAGGGTGATAAATGCTTCTTGCTCATGTCAACCCCTGCGCTGCTGGTGTAAACAAATAAATGCTCCCTCAGTGAGATCTGGTAGTTTTGCTTGACAGAGCCTGTTTTGTTTTTTGTTTTTTTTTGTTTTTTTGTTGTTTTTTTCCACTGGGACTAAACAGAGAAAGAATAATAATGTGAACAACAGAAATTGCCTTGATGATCATTGATGGTCAGTATGAAAGGCAAAACAATCTCTGGCCAGCTTGTGCACTCATACTCTAAGGGTATGGTATGCAAAGGTCAATGTGCTGTTGATCAGTGCATGATCATGACATGGGGAAACTGCTGATTCATTCATTCAGGATGAAATACTGTTGATAATAATTCGAGAGGAGTCAGAGTATCAATTTTTCAAGGGCACACACACGCAGATATGCACAGTTATACCTGTTAGGACAATACACTGAATTCCATCCATGTAAACAGCCTGACCAAAAACTTATCTCTACCCTGAATCATAACCAATCAATGTCAACCATAACCTAAACCCAACTACAAATCATATCTCACCCTAAAGAGTTGCTCAGAAGTGAGGTTCTGCCTCATTAGGACCAGGTTTTGTTCTCCATGAGGCAACATGGTAACAAAAAAACAAAACAAAAGCCCAAACATACACACGCACACACACAGATTGGTTTCCATGACTTCAGAGGACATAACATATTAACCCTATCCTCTTACAACGTGACTGTATAAACAGATTTAGGTCCCCATATCATGAGTAATACCTGGAACACACACACACACACGCACACACACACACTAACAGGTCCTTCAAGGTAACCATCAGTGATAGCATGACTGAGATTTATCCTCACTCAGCCTGATGCTGGGTGTTAACAGAGACAGCCTGTGTTTGGGTTTTGTAAGACGTTGTTGTGGAATAACAGTCACTTTTTTCCCCAAAGGGAAAACAAGGTCTCTCTGATAAAAGCAAAAAGTGCACGTGATTAAGCACAAAGAAAAGGCACACACATGGGGAAGAGAGGCAAACAGGAGCTTTTTAGTGAGTGAGGCAGTCTGTTTTAGCAAGACTGTGTGGATGAAATCGGCACCTCAGTGTTAACCTTGAAGTGTTGAGCAGTGCGGTCTTTTGAGTACGAGAGAACCAAAAAAGGACTGCAAAACTAATTACTGGAGCTCCAGGCTACAAGTAAAATTACCTTCCTTTCTGCTTCTTTATTTCCAACAGTAACCTTTCATAGTTTATGTTGACAGAATATAAAGCAATGGTGCGAGAAAGTATGAGAAAAGGCTACATTCATCACTCCATCTGCGACAGCCTTTATTTGCCTTTCCCTGAGGACCGCTGCCTTTATGAGTGACATCCCCATCAAAGAATTCTCACTTATGTTTCAGCATGAATTTCATCTTTCACAAAATACAAACATGAGCTTATCTGTCACAAAACTGATTTTCTTCTATCAGGGAAAAGAACACAGGTGTTTTCTCACTGGTGCTGCAGTCACTCCACCACAACATATCAGTGTTTCAT
The DNA here is from genome assembly GCA_016785285.1 of Brachirus orientalis. Taxonomy (NCBI): domain Eukaryota; kingdom Metazoa; phylum Chordata; class Actinopteri; order Pleuronectiformes; family Soleidae; genus Brachirus; species Brachirus orientalis. The sequence continues at coordinate 1,219,226 of JAFBJR010000401.1, forward strand.
TTCATTCAAGTTTCTGGGACATGGCTTTATTTGAAATAAAAAGGTACTTCTGTTACAGATTTTCACTGTAAGACAGAG